>JANEYF010005151.1:247500-760000 GCA_029963845.1 Rhamnusium bicolor | reverse complement strand
TCAGATCCTAAAGCTACAGACAATCTTCTTACAAAGTCTTGAAATTGTAACCTAGCTGACTCCTTTTTCTGTTCTTCAGCGTGTAAACCTAATTCTAAACTTCTCACTTTAGCTTCCAGTTCCTTTATCTTTTCTTCATTATATCTTACATCTCTATGAGCAGTTTGAAGTGCAATTTCGTGACGGCCTTGGGCAGCTATTAGATTTCTTTCTCTTTCTTCTAATTCGTGAACGCGCTTTTTTAAAGAAGAGATTATTGCATTTTGTCGTGCAGCTTGTTCTCGTAATTGGTCCGCCTCTACTTGTAAATCTAGGCATCTTTGATCGCGTGATCTAAATTGGGATCTCATTTCTTCTAAATCGGCTTGTAAGCGATCCCTTTTGTATTGAAGAGCAGCTATTTCGCTCCTGAGAGACGTTGTGATGTCTACGTCTTGTTCATCCATCTGAAAAAAATTACTACTTTGAAAATTTTGAAAATGATTCACCTAAAATTGGTATCACTTTTATTTTTATGGAACGCTTGTGTTATTATTTTCTCCGAGTAACATTTGTATATTTTAGTAACCAAAACTATTTCTAACATTTTTATTACTTTTTGTTAATCCAAAGAAAAAATTGCCTACAAATAACACAAAACACATATAATCCTTTTCAAAGTCACCATACAAGTAATCATCCTGTATATATTTAAAAACTTTTAGAATCTTTTGCAGTCTTACATATAATTGTAATGTCGAAAAACTACTGTATCAAATTGCGTAAGGCCGCTTACAAAAAGAAAATGATAACTCTTATAATATAAGGAAGAAATATAGAAATACCTAGTATACTTATTTTGATATAATATAACTGATTAAAACAAATAAAATTTAAGTGTTTGAACAAATAATAATTTTTAATCATAATTTATTTACTATTTATTACTTATGTATATGAAAATGTTAAAGCAACACTTTATAAAAAAAAAACTTACTCGTCATATAAATAACGTCAAAAACGTTTGCATCTCTTAACTAGCGAGAAGGTAGTATTTCATGATGATATGACGTTAACAAAACAAAGTTTGACTAGTTGAGTAAAACAGGAAGTTAAAACGCAGTTACTGTGCACGAATGTATAGAAATCTCTTTAATTATCCAGAAAATCAATTGTACTAAATATACAGGAGGGATATAAATGTGTCTGGTATTAACTCTGCGATTCTCATAGGGATAATCTAGCTATAAAAAATGCAAGACAATAATGGACTTAAAATTTGTTTAACGATCTCTTTGCGTTCTCTAGTTCTAACACGTTCACCTCTTGCAGTTGGGCTGGACATTTTTGTCAAAGTTTCAGGCAATAGCAATGACGGAATAGCTAAAAAATAATAAAATTAGCCACAAATTATTTTTCAGTAGATAAATTTTATAATGCCTACCAGTTTTTTTTTACTTTCTTTGGCAATAAATTCATTAATTTTAATTTCATTCCATCCTCAAAATCATCAATTGTATGAATGTTTATTGCAAAGTCTTTTATTATCGGGGTTAAATGTTAAAACATTTTCTAATCCCCTCTTTCCTTATTAAAATATCAGTAAGAAAGTTTTCTTTGCCCTCTCAGCATTACTCTTACAAATAGCAACACTGCATATAGTTCCAGTCAATTTAAAACAATTATTTATTATTAACTGGATATTTCTTCTCCTCAAAATAAATATACTTCATCTTATTGTACATACCTTCTCAAAATAAATGTAATTTAAACCAAATATTGTCCTTCATATAAAAATCCAAAAGTCACTTAAAATGTCAAAAAAGCACGAAAACTATAAAAACAGGGTCCATAAAAAATACAATATAACCAAACTAACAATAACTATAAGCAAAATATCAAAATAATAACAAATAACCACACCTTTCATTTTATTTTTGAAATACTTATGGGTCTTGCCACAGAACACGGGGCACTTGTAACGAATTGATTTTTCCATTGATTTTAGTTCACTTTGGTACACTCTATATACGATAACTTGTGTTAATATTTCTTTTAAAATAGTTTTGAACCAAAATTAAATTTATTTTATAAGTCCAGTATAATGATAAATTGTTTATAGGTAATTCATCATTGCAATATAATAAAACACCTTGTAAAACACATTTTACTTTGTTGACTTCAAAAAACAGTTATACTAGGTATATATAATATTTGTTCATACTAACAATTTAATCTTTGTAATATCTAACCAGTAAATGTAATTAATCTGATTGATTTCGACCTATTCAAAATGCAGTTGTGCGTGTTTCCTACATATACCAATCCTATCAAGTCGGATATAATCTATTAGTATCTATGGTCGGACTGACTATCTACTATATTTCCTGGCACCCTCATATTACTAATATAACAAGCGTTAAAAACACAGCGTCAAATTGCCCATGCGAATGAAATTGTTGCGCTTAGGTTTAGCGACTGGAAGATAGTAAGATGTCAGAAATAGGAAATTGAAAGATTGAATTTTTTTATAAAAGGTCACAAATAGAAATCGCATGGACTAATGTCTCATGATCCTGATGGAAATGTATGCACTGCATTAGGACAAATTAAACGATCTTGAAAAATGGCTTTCAACATTTAACTGTTGCGGCTGCTGTATGTGCCTGGGTTTCCATCTTGTTGAAATAATCAAAAGCCATTTTATTGGCATCGAGCTGTGCTGATTAACGAAAGGGATTAGAATTTCTTCACGATATATCTGTCCAGTTAAATTTGCATAAAAAAATGTACCAATAATTCTTCTGATATTAATGGTACAACATGTACCAACTTTCTGCAGATGCAGAGAGGTTTGAACATAAAAATTGTCTGGTTATTTAGCACTCCAAATCTCATATTCTGAGAATTAAACAGCTCGTCATCAAAATTGTTCAAAAGCCACTGACAGGATTCCATTCTACGTGGATAGTCGGATTCGTGGAGTTCTTGGACGCGAGTAATGAAATATGGACATGTGTAAGTTTTCTTCAAAACAGGACCGCCTTTTGATACCTCGCCCGGGAGCGTCTGGGTGTTACAAACCCGTTCATAAAGTCGGGGAGTGTACTGACGTCACACCTCGACGAGTACGACTTTACCGTTCTGAAATCACATCCAGACAACCGCGACGCCTTTTCATTCTACTTTGAACTAGGATAAATATTGTCTGACATTCGTGCTGTCAACTTTAGATGATAAAAAATTAACTCGCCCGTAGTAAAATGGCGAATTTTCTATTTAGCTTCTCACAATTTTAGTAATGTTTTTTTGTAATGTTTTTAAAAATGGTAAAAAAATAAAATAGTTGAAATTTTATCTTATTAAGTGGAAGTTACTAATTAGAGTGTAGAAATTTTAAAACGAAATGTCGAAACTTCGATAATATTACTCCATAATAGGAAATTTCCATTTTTTATACTAAAATATGTGTTCCAAAATTCCCTCCTTATTTTTTCAATATGGTGACATTGCATTTTTACTTCCTGGCCATTCAGACACTCGGGATAAAAATAATGTAACGTAATTAGATGACTTCACACCCTACCTAGGATGTCGCTCCTGTATGGCACGTGCTAACTGTAGAGTTGAGAACTGGTATTACCTCAGTAACTTACGGAAAGTTTCCTATCTTACCGGTAAGGTGACATTTATAAGTTACCACCTGGCAATTTATTTTCCCGCTAATTTGTATACTGGCAGTGCAATTGACATTTATTAAACATAACATGTTTTTGTTCTATGCTGTTTTCTATTTATATTTTATATTAGTAAGTTATTAATACGAAATTAATTGTGATTTCATAATTCAAAATAGAAATCAAGTACAAAAATGCTTAAAAAATTATTCAAGCTATGGTATTTTAAAAAGAAATTTAAAAATAAAAAATCATGCCACTTCTATTTATTAGGTTTTCTCTAGCAGAAAATCACAAACGGTTTGATGATGTTCCTACTTTCTCAGTTAGCCCCGTGACATTTAATTTAAACTTATAAATAACATAACCTATAGCTCTATTCTTGCAATCATTTTGAATCATTTGTGTTTAAATTTCCCAAAACAACAGTTTTAGAAGATGGAGCGAAATATTTCTGTCTTTATGCAAACTAGAGAATGCTACCACAAAATGTTATTATATTCACAAATACGTTTATATTTCAAATAGTTTTAAACGACACTTTATATTTAAACTGCACATGAACAGGCTAAAATCTACGGAGAACTCCTCAAACCATTTGAAATCGGTTAGGAACTAATCAGTTGACTTGCTGGAACATTGAATCAGTCAGAATCCCCAATTATTGTCTGCTGGACCACTAATTTTGTTTTGCGCTTGTCGAGGGTAGTTTAAAACTATTTTTCACAGTTGCTGGAACAAACCTATTGTAAACAAGCATATGTAAGTAATGTCAAAAAGATGGTGAAACATTTAAAACAAAAAAAGAAACAGACTCTCTCTTCCGGTAAGTTACCCACCATTATTAAAATTTGAGCAGCACAAATAATCGAGAATGTTCACATCTAGAGCATTCAAATGATACCAAATACATAGATATTTTCAGATATGTACTGTCTCTACACATAAAAATACAATCTTTATTAAACAACTATAAACCCTACAGATAAAGTAAAGTCTTTAATATTGTCTAATTGCAGTTCTTCGTAGTCGAAAAGATTCAAATTACATTTTATTACTAGTTTGATTCTCTTTTTTAAAATATTCTCGTACCTTGAATAATTTCCTAGGCATTTTTGTTCTTGATTCCTATTTTGAATTAAGAAATCACAATGTAATTTCATAATTATTAATAACTTACAAATTTAAAACCGAAATAGAAAACGGCCTAGAAAGAAATCATCATCTGCTAATTAAATTTAAGGTTATGTTTAATAAATGTCAATTGCACTGCCAATATACGAATTGACGGGAAAATAAATTATGAGGTGATAACTTATGAATGTTACCTTACTGGTAAGATAGGAAACTTTCCGTAAGTTACCAAAGTAATATTACCAGCTCTCAACTCTAATTATAATCAAACAGTCTTTCATGAGTATTTCGCCCATGGCGAAAGTACAACTCAAGCATGAAAGTTTTGTGATCTTGAAAAAATGCCATTATAAAATTTTAAACTCATTATCTGATATTAACAGTGACAGTGACGATTTAAATATCACATCGATCTAAACTCTACATTTTCATTTACATGGGCCACTATTTTTTGAACGCCTGTTAGTTCAGTTAACTACAAGAGGACTGCATTTTTACACAGAGCTAATGTCAACTTTTCTTTAAAGGACCTACTATTGTCATATGAAGTACAATACGACGTGTTTCAATATAAGGATCATTACCTAAATCTTTTTGAACTCATTCCAAATAGAGACATAGAAACACTTATTTATTTTATTTATTTATTTATTGGTTAGGTACATTGTGCAACAGGTACTTGATCTAATTATAGAACAAGAAGGTACAGAAGTTCTGTAAAAATTATTTTAACAAAAACACATGCATAAATATAAAAACGTATCACAGAGACTTAAAAAACCCATGATAGAAGATAAAAAAGACAGAAAGCTAACAAAAAAAAAATGTAAAAATATAAAAACTATCAGAGACATAAATAACTTACGATAGATAAAAAAGACAGAAAACTTATATTTTTTTAATATTGTGTATACAATGATTTGATAGAAATGAAAAACAAACATGCTACATTAGTGTCTTTCGTTAATATGTTTTTAAGGTATTGAGGCAGCAATTAAAAATGTCTATGTCACCGCAAATTGCATTGCGGTTGTCGCATATTGTATAGACTGATGAGAATTTTAGGACATTTGTACGAAGCGTAGCTAGGTAAAATACAGAACAACTGTGACGGGACATTGTTCTGTTAAAGGACAATTTTGAAAATATAGTGGTACGCCAATAATATTATTAATAATTTTAAAAAGAAATATTTGACAAGTGTATTCTCGCCTACGGCTTAAACTAGCTACAGATTACTTTTCCAGTACGTCTTCTTGCGGAAGGTACCTTCAGATCTGAAATACATAAATTTTAAAAGTTTTCGTTGTACCGATTCTAATTTATTAACCTGTATATTGTAGAGTGGGTTCCAAACAAGTGATGCATATTCAAACTTAGATCTAACATTATGTTAGTTAACAACTATAGAGCATCTTAAGTGTTTCTGGGTTTGAGAAGTTACGGAAATTTCTAACTATTAACCCATACGTATTACTGGCTTCCGGGACTATGGTGTTAATATGTGCATTGAAAGAGAGTGTAGTCAAAGATAACGCCTAAGTCACGTAGTGTCTCCGACCTATGGAGTAGATTATTATTTATCGTATAATCGTAGGAAATCGGAATAGACTTACGTGTGAATGACATAATATTGCATTTTTGCAGATTTAATGGACGGTTGTATTTAGTACACCAATTACTAATTTTGTTTAGGTTTTCCTGCATGTGAAGATAATCGTCAACGGTATGGATTCTAGAAAAAAGCTTTAAATCATCAGCATACTTTAAATAATTGACCTTGTTTGTTAAATCGTCCGCTGACTTTCATAAATATTATAAAAAAACAGTGGCCCAAGAGCTGATCTTTGTGGTACTCCAGAGGTAGCAACGTATTCGACAGATTTGAATCCATTCAAGATGACATATTGAACTCTGTTTGACAAGATCTGAAGAGAGTTATCAAATTTTCAGAAAGTCCGATATCACTTAGCTTTTTAAGCAACATATTATGATCTAGTAGTCTGTCGAACGCCTTGGAGAAGTCAGTATAGATGATGTCAGTTTCACATTGATTGTCAATAGATTCCGAAAGAAATTGTGTAGCACAAAGCAGATTTGTGGTAGTAGAGCGTCCTTTCATAAAGCCATGTAGATGTATAGTGATTTTATTGTTGATTTTATCATAAATAACGTCATATAGTAGAAATGACGTTAATAATAGTAAATAACTCAGCTCTACGGCTTTACTCACCAATCTGAAGCATCATTATGTGTATTAATGACTTCAGCCTTTTTTTTCTGAAGTTCCATAAACATCGTCATTTTACTAGACATCCTTTCCACCACACACAACAATGTTATCAAATTCATTACACGATCATGTTTCCCGTAATCCCATTCTCCTCAGGCCTTTAAAGTCAGTGCCAAAAGGTACTTTCTCTAATCTTCTCATGTTAGCTTGTTCGTAGTAAGATTTTGTTCGATAAAAAAAGTTCATTTCCTTAAGAGGAAGCAAAGTTTGTATTTTCTCACTGATTTTTCTGACTACTTCTATTTCATTTTCTTAAGATTACAGCCATTCATACATCATTTTTCACTTATACAAGGCAGCTCGAACTTTAATCCAGAAATTTCGAAAACTGATAGCAGACGTTAAAATAACTGTACTTTGCTGTATAATTCCATATTCATGTTTGGACTATCTTTTATATACTTAATAATAAATTAAACGCTGAGCGGTACCCAAATGTCAAAGAAAAGCAACAAGAAAATACTGTGGTCTGATGTTTTATTAAATGTTAACACTGAACTTAAATTGCATAACGCAGAAGAAACAAATTAATAATATAAAGAATATACATGCAGGTGAATACAAATCTCAATTAAAAAGATTGAATAAGTTATTTGTGAGAATAGTTGGCTGCACTACAAACTGTGTATATTAGTATACGAAGACTGCCCGAAATATGTACCGTTTTCAGTCATACTTTAACACTCACCTACAGGTTTATTTCAAAGAAAAAATTTAAAAAAAATACTTTTAGACAACAAATAAGCATCAAGAATCATTTTTTTAAGATATGATTTTTCAAATGGAACGCACTATCTATCAGTGCATGTTTAACAAGAGCAATGTTTTGCGATTTAAAATATATACATATAAAGATTATCTATTTAGGGAAACTGTTTCTAAGATAATTGATGTTAATTCGACGACAACACATAAACAAATTAAAAACATCAATATATTAAATGATGAAGGACTAGAAGTAACAAGTAATATAAAAAGGCTAATGTTTTTAACGATTATTTTATAAGTATTGGCACAAAAATGTCTGAAAGAATTGAAAAAATTGATAACCTGCCTAATAATATCTTAGAAAATGATTCCATGCTATCATCGATATTCCTTAAACCTGTAAAAGAAAATGAAATCATTGAAATAATTAGCAGTTTAAAAAATAACTCTTCAGCTGGACCAGACGGGATATCAGCTAAAGTAATAAAATCCATACACTTATATATAATTAAACCATTAGTACATTTAATTAATTTAACATTTAAAACTAGTCTAATACCATACCAATGGAAGGAGTCAAACGTTACCCCAGTGCATAAATCTGGTGATTACAAAAATCTAAACAACTACAGACCTATCTCAGTTATCAATAATTTTGCTAAAATATTCGAAAAATGCCTTAAAAACAGACTAGTGGAATTTTTTTGAAAATCATGATGTGATCACAAACAGACAATTTGGCTTTAAAAAAAATATAGGTACCGAGCATGCAGTGATGGACTTAATACAAGAAATTGTAACAAACCTAGACAAATCAAAAAAAAGCATGGCTGTATTTCTCGACTTAGCGAAAGCTTTTGATACCGTGCCACATCAACTGTTACTAAATAGACTCCAAAACAATGGTATACGTGGACCTACACTATGTCTAATGGAACATTACCTCACAAATAGAAGACAATGCGTAAAAATTGATGACGTATACAGTGACTCGCTCAACATCACCATGGGCGTACCACAAGGGACTGTATTGGGTCCAATACTTTTCCTTCTGTATATTAACAGCATTACAAAATTAAAACAATTTCAAGGCCATTTAGTATCTTATGCTGATGACACTGCCATTGTATTTGAGGAAAACTCATGGGACACAGTATATAGCAATGCAGAAGAAAGTTTAACTCTGATCTCTAAGTGGCTAAACTTTAGTTTATTGAGCTTAAACATTCAAAAAACTAAATTCCTAACATTCACCTTATTAGCTACCGATCAACCTACTAGAGAATTACTGCATATACATAATAATACATGTTTGCAACAAATAAATTGCAGTTGCCCAAAAATTGGGAAAACCAGTACAATCAAATATTTAGGAGTTATGCTTGACCATCATCTAAGATGGGACGAGCATGTTACTTACGTCACAAAAAAAATTAGACAACTTACGCATAAATTCTTTACTTTAAGGGATATATTAGATAGGAAAAATCTGATGACTATATATAAATCGCTAGTAGAATCACTGATTAGATATTGTATTATTATCTGGGGGGGGGGTTACGTAATAATATAATGAATATTCTGCAAACAGCGCAAAATAGTATTCTAAAGATAATTTTAAAGAAAAAAAAACTCTACTCCTCTACACAATTATATAAAGAAGCTGACGTATTCAACATAAAAAATCTCTTTGCTTATCACTGTTTATTACACATGTATGACAAGAACCCCTCACCAGCCCATTCTAGATATGAAACCAGGTTTACAGAAAATAGGTCTATAGGATTGCCATTAGTCAAAAAAAGCCATACACAAAGATTTGTCTACTATCTCGGACCAAAGTTATATAATATTTTACCGCTGTATCTAAAAACCATAGGCAAGTTTAGTAAATACAAAATTGAAATAAAAAAATTTATTACCCAAAATCATGATTCTATAAAGAATATCCTGCATTAAATGGAAAACTCGACCATAACAAGTTTAATATCTTCGAACTAAGTTGAAATAATATAAGACATTTATCTTCCCAATCATAGTATATTAGTATTATAGTACGTACTCACTTACTGCCGTGTGTTGCTGGTATAAATCCTCAGTCTCGTTTTGTCAATAATTATTAGTTAGAATATTTTCCTATCTCTCTCTGTTCATTTCTCTTTTAATATAAAAAACTATACAATTAATTTACTGATCAACCAGGAAGACACGAAATTCACAAAACAAGCATTTTGTGCTTAGGTGATTTCATCTCGGCCTGGTGACGCTGATTTACATGTGTTACTTACTATTAAATGTATTGTATATTGTAATTCTAATATATTTTAGGTTATAGTCTACCACAAAGTGTAATAATATTGTACTATTCTACTACTCTACCTAATAAATTGAATTGAATTGAATTGAATTGAATTAAGATAAATTAATATGAGCTAAGAATCAATTGTCAAAACACTATATATCGCTCTGTTAAACTTTCATTATTTTTAATTTTGCACTGTTTATGTATGTATGTGTTATTCACAAGGACGTTTTATAAATAATAAAAATAATAATAAAAAACTTTATTCAAACTGGCGGGGTGTCAGCAGTTGCTGGTATCAATACCAACCAGTACCACGTATATAAAGTACATTAATTTTCAATATGGGATATAGCCAAGCGAGGCGATTCACCTGTCTATCTATGCATTCGCATTGCTGTTGGACACTCGACAATAACAAGTATTTCTCCATCAACATGATAGTCACTGATCAGTAAGTTATTGTTTTTTATGGCTCCATGCCTATCAGTTACCTGATAGAGTTCTTTAATTTTATGTTGCAATTTGTATGAAAAAAAAAACAGATTTATTGCATAGTACATATCCAGCAAACATTTTGATTTAATTTGACGTTAGGACTACTTAAAATATGTATCTATAATAAATATAGACTGGAATGAAAAAATAATAACGCTGTAAAATTTTTTGCTAATTATTATTTACTACTTTTACAAAACTTATCATAGATAAGTACAACATATATCTTTATAAACAATTACTTTCTCGGCTATTTGCCAAAATGCTGAAACTTGGATTATAAAAAAGGTAAATTGCACATTATGTTCAGTATGACTCAATAATGTTATTTTTAATTCCAACTATTCTGTTCAGTAAAACCAAAAATAAATAAAACGAAAGGTACTCACTAGTTACACAATTACTTTAAAAACTTTAAAACATCTGCCGACACGTGTTTCTGGTTTTAGCGTCTTCTGGACAGCTCACTTTGCAAAGAAACTGAATACTAGTAAATCCTAATGTAATAAACATTAATGGTTTCAGAGAATAGGATAACTGAAATTATATAGTGGAAATTCCTCATAGGGTAGAATAATTTAAAAATAAAATAAAATTAGGTATAATAAATTTAGTCACAAAATTCAAGTTAATCACATTTAGATAAAATTTACGTGAATGCGACATGAAATCGACATAAGTAGAGAATAATACGACGTCGAAATTTAGTTAAATTGACTAATATATGTCAAATTACATATATATTTCGACGTCAATTCAACATCTAATTGACTAGTTTTACGTAGAATCTAAGAACTTATGTGTAAATTGAAAATGAGTCCAAGAAGAAAGTAGATTTTATACTAATTAATTGAAGATAGAAAATAAATAAATGACTGTGATAAAGATAAAATTAAACCCGATTTAATTGCGTAGTATCTGGAGTTCCCAGCTGCTGAAAATAATGCGCCGAAAATGTTTTCGTGTATATTAGCACCTGTTATTAAATATGATTTGAACGAAACAACTACTCAGCGGGTAAATACCCCGACCTGCATTGGATTATACCTTCAAATCATGATAGATCGGTAGCCAATATCATTTGTCAATTCCTAACCAGGCATAGACCGGTTTCGAACTTATTAGTTCTCCTCAGTATGCCATAGATTATGGAACAGACAAATGATAGTGACCAACCTGCTAGTCATATACTGAAGTAAATTGAGTAGTGGTGAATGATATTTAATAACAGTAGTTTAGTCCACCTGGGCTAGAGGTCGCCGCTCTCGGTACTTGCTTCGCAAGACGATATCTGCCACAGACATCTATGATGTCGGTCGGATAGTAGAATTTGGAGAGAAGTTTCACATACCTCTCACAACTCAATTTACCATAGTCAGTATATGACTAGCAGGTTGGTCACTATCATTTGTCTGTTCCATAACCTATGGCATACTGAGGAGAACTAATAAGTGCGAAACCGGTCTATGTCTGGTTAGGAATTGACAAATGACATTGGCTACCGATCTATCATGATTTCAAGGTATAATCCAATGCAGGTCGGGGTATTTGTCCGCTGAGTAGTTGTTTCGTTCAAATCATATTTAATAACAGTAGTTTAGTCCACCTGGGCTAGAGGTCGCCGCTCTCGGTACTTGCTTCACAAGTCGCTATCCGCCACAGACATCTATGATGTCGGTCGGATAGTAGCATTTGGACCATATGAGAAGTTTCACATACCTCTCACCACTACTTAATTAGCACCTGTACTTCGAAAAGTAACCAGTCGCCTTCAAAATATTCATTAATAAGGAAATTCCTATTATCGAGTAGAAAAATGATAATAATATCTTGAGCCAAAAGTATGTTACTTGTTGAATATAACTTAAATATAATTATGTATTTTTTTAATCTTTTCATCAGTTCGTTTCCATAAAGCTCATTTTGAAACTTTCAATTTCGAATCGTACTCTAACTGTGGTAAGAGAATATGGCGTCTTGCGCTAATTTAAGTTATATGACTAAGACTACGTCTTAGGGTTAATTGCCTTTGAAAATGTAACTAATATTTGCGGAAGTACTAAACTAAAAGTAAAATTCGTGGTCTCGTATATGACAATACTTCTTCAGTAAAATTTGGTCCATGGTCATTAGTATAAATAAACTATTAAGATAGTTTTTTGAATACCATTTATCTATAACAATGTCTCAAATGCATAAAAGGGATAATATTCTATTGCGTCGTAATACATAAAAAAATCATTTTGCACTTCAAGAAATATATGAATAAATAAATATAAATCATGATAAATCAAAAGAAAAATTCTCATAAAATTCCTTTATTACTGTGACCGGTTTCGTGAACAAATTAATTACTTCACATCATCAGACACAGGACTACAATAGAAAATGAGTATGGTGGTTACATACATACATAAATAAATGTTAATAAGTTAATAAAACTTAAAAACAAGGAATACAGAAAACAATTATTTCAATTTTTTTTACTAGTAAAAAATAATTGGTAAAAAATGTTTAAAAAATTTTTTTTTGTACAAGAAAGATTGAAATTATTCAAATTGAACAGGATTACGTTAGTTTCAAATTATAAAATCGAATAATGTAAAATTTAAACAATTAAAATGTGTAAAAAGGAGGTTCATTTTTATATAATACTTACATTTTTATAAATAAAAAACCAGGGTCGTCAAATTAAAATTAAAAAAGTTTTGCAACATAGTCAAATAATCTGTAAATGTAAGATATAAAATTTTGGTATCTAATTAACTTTTTGATAAAAATTAATTAGATACCAAAATTTTATATCTTACATTTACAGATTATTTGACTATGTTGCAAAACTTTTTTAATTTTAATTTGACGACCCTGGTTTTTTATTTATAAAAATGTAAGTATTATATAAAAATGAACCTCCTTTTTACACATTTTAATTGTTTAAATTTTACATTATTCGATTTTATAATTTGAAACTAACGTAATCCTGTTCAATTTGAATAATTTCAATCTTTCTTGTACAAAAAATTTTTTAAACATTTTTTTACCAATTATTTTTTACTAGTAAAAAAAATTGAAATAATTGTTTTCTGTATTCCTTTGTTTTTAAGTTTTATTAACTTATTAACATTTATTTATGTATGTATGTAACCACCATACTCATTTTCTATTGTAGTCCTGTGTCTGATGATGTGAAGTAATTAATTTGTTCACGAAACCGGTCACAGTAATAAAGGAATTTTATGAGAATTTTTCTTTTGATTTATCATGAACAATTACTCATATGGGATCAACCTACCTACGTTACAAAATATAAATCAGTTTTGTTTTTACTTTCTTATACCTAATATAAGGAAGTACAGTATTTGTGATTTTTTTCGACATCGAGGTTTTGATTGATATATACGTTTTGAACCATCCTGAATCCATTTTGACTATTTTCCAAATGATGTCTGTCGATTCGTGTGTGTTTGTGTGTGTGTAGGTGTGTGGATATGTATGTGTACGTATGTGTATGTGTGTGTCCACGATAACTCAAAAAAATACTAATGACAGACTTCCCAAATTTGGCAATTAAGATTTTCAACAAGATTTTAAATGACACATTAAATTTGGTGAATGTGGTATCACCAGAAGAGACATAATGAATGAACGAAGAAAAAAGGTACAATTTCGGGAAATTTTTTTTTTTAATTTTGTTGCATTTCCGAACGAATCTCGACGAATTATAATGAAAAAAACATAACTATGGAAAAAAATCTGTCTGCATGTCTGTAGCGCCGCGATAGCAGCCATAGTTTTTGAGACAAAGCTTTCAAATTTGGTAGACGTATTTTAAAGGTCAAAGACAATGATAAATTTGGTGATGAGCAAAATTGGCCAGCTGAATAGGGGTCCACGGGACCCAAACTTTTTTGTATTTGTCTTTACAAAAAAATATATTCTATATGAAAGATTATAAATCATGTCTACTATATCAAGCCAATAAAATATATTTTCCAAGTACTTAGATAAAGCTGATGTAAACTGAAATTTTTTAAGCATTTGACCTCATAAAATGGGGTTATGATAAATTTAACAGTTTGACATTTGAATTGTCTAATTGAGTTACAAAAATGACAGTGTCAATATGAAGAAATTATTAAAATATATAACATGAATTATTATTGACAGTATCGAACGTCGCTGATAATTAATTATTTAAAAATTTTAATGAAACATTTCAAGATACGCTTTTAAAATTTAATTGAGGTAAGTGAAGAATTAAGTAGAATGATTTTTTTAGATCAGGATGATATATACTGGTATAAGAAAGTTATGTGCTGGCCACATCAGATATTTGAGTTATATTTAAACATTATTTCTGAAATATACTGAATTCTCAAAAAAAGAATTCTTAGCATTTCTATGGAAAATTAACTAAATTTAATAAATTGGGGTAACTTTAATGATGGGATAGATCAGAAATCCATTTAAATAAAAGAGAAAAAATAATATAATCTTCTGGGCTATTACACTCTATATTTTCTTCTTATCTGCAATTTGTTGCGCATGCGTCATAAAAAAATAAATGACCCTATCGATTTTGACTGAAGTAAAGACCATTATTTTCTTAAAAAAATACAGTAAAAAAAAAAACGAACCTACCTTTCTAATACAGCTTCCTATGACAGTCGCTTCCAAAAAGCTAATTTTACTGCCTTTTCTTAACAAAGTGCAATTTGTTTAACTTTGATATCTCAAAAAATCGATTTTTAATGGGGTACACTAATGTTCATTTGTCATAAATTATGAAGATCCTAATATGAATTATGACTCATAATTCATATTAGGATCTTCATTGAACATTACCTCAACTATAATCTGACGATATATTTGTTTAATTAAAAATTGCTTACCCATTTTAAATTTTCAAGATATTTCTTATATATAACAAACTTCACTAATAACTAACCTACTAAATATTATTTCTGATCCATGTAACAAAACTCTAGAAATAGGAACCATATAACTGCAGTTTATTTAGATATCTCTGTTGACATTATTAAAATTTCAAATCAATATCGTGAACGTTTTTATCCTGGCACGGCATTATTCCAGGGCCATTCAGAATAATATTCATTAATGATATTATTTTGAAAAGTGGGGTTTATAAATAGACTAGGAGTTTACTTCTAAATGATTTTGTATAATTATGTACATCGTTGATTACTTTTAAATATAGATATCAAAGTTTTCCTAAACTTAACTTTAAGAAGTTTTTACTTTTATTTTGATCTTTCAACAATAAAGTAATCATTGAAGTGTTTTGTTACACAACGTTACGAATTTAATGTTACTTATTTCACAGGTGAGAGATAATCCTGACAATATGTTTATAATCACGGTGTCGTTGTCATGGCATAGCCAAGTTGTTTGCACACGTAATCGTTTCAACAGCTTATGGTAATTTAATTACTAACTGAATTTTTCCCTATTTCAAATATATTTACAAAGACCATAAAAACACTTTTACACAAACTAAAGCTTCTTTTTACTTTCTTATACCTAATATAAGGAAGTATAGTAATCGTGATTTGATTGAAACTGATGTTAAAACGGTGGTATCAATTGTGAAAGCAGTATGTATTTTACACAATTACATCTTTGAGAAAGAGGGACAAGACCCTAGTTATGTAAACTTCCCAACTACATTAAATCGTACAGACATCACACGACCCCATATACACACATCACAACATCGTTTCAAAAATAGTGCTGTACGAATCAGGGAAATCTTCTTAAATTACTTTAACGGCGTAGGAAGTGTTTCTTGGCAACAGGACTATGCGCTCCCCGAAAATATTTTATACAATGTGAATAATTAGTACATAAGTTCAATAAAAAATACTTCAACTAACCTGTAGTTTGTAAATCTGTACATATTTCACTCCATAATCTTTTTAGTATCCCCACATTCTTGTGAAGAGGGTGTCCAGGCTCCCATTTCTTCTTTTGTATACAGCAGCGATCAATTTTTCAGTATCCATTAAAAATCATAATAAAGTTACACGTTGCCGCCTAGCTGCAGAGCGATTTTATTCAACAAGTTCAATCGCGCAGAAGTTCTGCAAGCGGCCTGGCTTCGCGGGAACCCCCCGCCGCTTGCAGTATAGTCACGTAGATTTCATCATATATGTTCGTTTGTCTTGCGGTATCGCTAAGCGAGCCGCTAGCCTCGAACCTCCAAGCAAATCGCGTTCAGTATAAATATACCCTAACGCAGGATCACACTCGCAGTTCCCGATTCCGAGGAATCAAAGCGTATAGCTGTCGGAGATGTGACCTGAAGTACAATTAAACCACAGAGAGCTAGACAATCTCTTCTTTCTCGATTCCAAAGAATCAAGGCGTATTGCCTAGGGCTGTCAGAGATGTGACCACGATTGAACGAAATGTCGCGTATTTATATGATTTACCGTGAATGAGTTCGCTGTTCAAATCTGTAAGCTTGACGGAGATAGCTATTCGATAACTTGTGCTCTCCCAACGAACTACAACGCACGGTACTTAAAGTAATAAATATAGTTTAAAAAAAACTAAAAAACACGCTTTTAAAGCACATCAAACTAAAAAGTGAAAAATAATTATTAATATAAACTGAAAACAATAATGAACGAAAAATACTAGTATTATTGTGAAAAAAAGCGTGGGTTGCTCGATATACGAAAAGTATGGCACAAAGCGCCCCACGCTTTTTTCACAATACTAGTATTTTTCGTTCATTATTGTTTTCAGTTTATATTAATAATTATTTTTCACTTTTTAGTTTGATGTGCTTTAAAAGCGTGTTTTTTAGTTTTTTTAAACTATATTTATTTTTTACTTTTTTAGTTTGATGTGCTATGAAAGCGTGTTTTGTAGTTTTTTTAAACTATATTTATATTGCTTATTGATGCTGATATTATAACATATTACGATCCAACAGATATTTCTGAAAAAAATAAAAAATTTTATTTCAGCCATGGGATTTGAACTCACGCCCGAGGAGTCCGTCGTTTCGCGTCGACTAAGACTTGCCCGCTCGGCCAACGACCGAACTGAGAATCACGGAATATACTTACAATATTAAGCCTCTTGCTCTCACGCAGAGGATACGTGAGGAAAGGACTGGCGATCCTGATCAGGATAATGATATAAACTTATCGAATTATTGTATTGTTACCGGTTCTTCGTAAGTGTACAAAGTTTCAATTAAATCTGTCCGTTTAAAGTGGGTCAAAATCGAGTCCAAAGAGTCGGTTACAAACAAACAAACAAACAAACAAGCAAACAAACAAACAAGCAAACATACAAGTGAAGCTAATAAAAGCGTGTTAAAAAGTGACATAATCACTATCTTTATTAGCCTTTGATTCTATTCTTAGTAAAGCTCTTACAACCCTACGTGTTTACATCAGTTTGTTTATGTTACATGTCCCCGGATGGAGAATGCTTTGAGATTTTGTACAGTTTTGTCAACGTTTTAAAACATTAAATGAATACTGTGTGTTATTTTACTTAGGTGAATAATTTAGACTCTATAGTTTGACTACATTGGTTTTCTTGCCAAAATTTAAGAAAATGGTTTAACCTTTTTATGTAATAATTGATTTGGACTTTGATGAGATAAATGCTTGGAAATAATTTAGTTTTATGTAAAAAAATATAGGAAATTTATCCTCGATGAAGCAACCCAGGGCTGGAGTGCTTCAGTATATTAAAAAAATCACTACAGTCACAATTATCGATTTTAAGAAAAAAATATATTAGTACCAGTTATGAGATATCTGTGTGATGACACTCAGTCATTTTCACTTCCTAAAAGTATACAGGGTGGTCAAAGATAATTTTTAAATTAACAACTATATAAACTGAATTTTCTCAATTTTTTTAAATGGAATACATTTTTTGACAATGTGATGTAGAGTTGAAAAACGAAAATTTTTTATACGTACATCCCTATGGCTATTTGTAACCATTTTCGATTTATTGAAAAATAACTGCAAAACTCAGCAATAAAAATTAAAAACTTTTTTTTTTGTAATTCAAGAGAAGATATAAAAAGTGCTCCACATGTTTCCCATTTTGATGGACACACATTTCTATGCTTCTTTGGAATGAAGTTTCTACTATTCATATAATTGCCGGAGTGATACTTCTAAAAGCATTTATTATCCTTTCCTTCAAATCTTGGATTGTTGTTGGTGTGATGTTTTTATGGGCATCATGTAACACGCTTATTATAATACTTTCTCTTGAATTATTTGAAAAAAAGCCCTCATTTTTAATTATTATTGCTGAATTTTACGGTTATTGTTCAATAAATTGGAACTGGTCACAAATAGCCATAGGAATATACCTACAAAAAATGTTCGCTTTTCAATCCTACATCACATCGCCCAAAAATATACAGGGTGTTTCATTTCAAAAAATTGAGAAAATTCAATTCAAAAAGTTGTAAATTTATAAAGCATTTTTGGCCACCCTGTATACCTTTAGGAAGTTAAATGGCTGAGTGTTATCACACAGGTGTGTCGTAACTGGTAGTAACATATTTTTTTCTTAAAATCGATAGTTCTGATTGTACTGATATTTTTAATATACACGGTATAATTTCAACAAAAAAAATCATTACATCCAAGTGGTTGGGGAGAAAGTCAATAATAATACAGGACTGAAAGGATCCATAAAGAGGTTTCAAAAATCGTTCTGATATACATGGTATTTCATTTTAAAAAATGTTACTTGACCCTGTAGAATCGTCTTGACTCACCCTGTATATTCGAAAACAATTTCCGGTTATAGACTTTTTTGTCAAGTTTACTTATGTTTTTAGATCAAGTTTCTAGCTATCACAGCTCAATATATCGAAGTTGGACGCACTATTTCCCCATCCTGTATATTTAATAACAATTTTACATATTATTTAACTTTTCCAAATATACCTTCTAACAAACCTGATATAACAGGAAAGAATCACCATGTTTAGACAAAATTCTGTGTTTTATTATTAAATATATTTTCAAACATATTTCCAGCCCGTTAACCTACCTTATTAATCAATTTTTTGCACAAGGCTCTTTTCCCAGGCTACCCAAAACTTCTAAAGTTGTACAAATAAGAAAGGGAGTACATGAAGCTGATAACTATCGACCTATTTCCCTATTATCAATATTTCTTAAAATTTCTGGAAATAATTAGTATGTTAGAATCGTGTCATATATTAAACAGTTAAAATTATTGAGTGATTCACAACATGAATTTAGAGAAATAAATATAGTTTAAAAAAACTAAAAAACACGCTTTTAAAGCACATCAAACTAAAAAGTGAAAAATAATTATTAATATAAACTGAAAACAATAATGAACGAAAAATACTAGTATTATTGTGAAAAAAGCGTGGGTTGCTCGATATACGAATAATATGGCACAAAGCGCCCCACGCTTTTTTCACAATAATACTAGTATTTTTCGTTCATTATTGTTTTCAGTTTATATTAATAATTGTTTTTCACTTTTTTAGTTTGATGTGCTTTAAAAGCGTGTTTTTTAGTTTTTTTAAACTATATTTATTTTTCACTTTTTAGTTTCATGTGCTATGAAAGCGTGTTTTGTAGTTTTTTTAAACTATAATTATATTGCTTATTGATGCTAATATTATAACATATTACGATCCAACAGATATTTCTGAAAAAAAAAATATATTTTTTCATTTCAGCCATGGGATTTGAACTCACGCCCGAGGAGTCCGTCGTTTCGCGTCGACTAAGACTTGCCCGCTCGGCCAACGACCGAACTGAGAATCACGGAATATACTTACAATATTAAGCCTCTTGCTCTCACGCAGAGGATACGTGAGGAAAGGACTGGCGATCCTGATCAGGATAATGATATAAACTTATCAAATTATTGTATTGTTATCGGTTCTTCGTAAGTGTACAAAGTTTCAATTAAATCTGTCCGTTTAAAGTTTGGTCAAAATCGAGTTCAAAGAGTCGGTTACAAACAAACAAACAAACAAACAAACAAACAAACAAACATACAAGTGAAGCTAATAAAAGCGTGTTAAAAAAGGTCGACCACGAAGGACTATTATTTTCTGGGTGGTATTTTAAACGCCCGCGATAATGGCTATTGAGGCCATTGAAATAGGCATTTTCTTTGATTTTTCAAATGGCTTTGACTTGTTAGGCCATTCAATTTAGCTTAAAAGTTTGTGAAAAAAGGGAAGTAACGGGTCTATTCCAAAGTTTTCTTATATATCTGACGCTCAGTATATAAAAGAGGCACCCCTAAGGGAGTAATACTAGCTCTATTACGTTTTTGATATACTGTTGTAATGAACTAAAAGAATCTCTTAGTTTCTCTTAATTTTCCTTGATTTCTCTATCAATTTGTGCCAATATGCAGATGATGGTAGGTATATAAATTTTTTAAGCAATTCTTTTAATATATTTGCAAAAATCTTATCACGGTTCAGATAAATGGCAATTATTAAAAATTAAGAAAGGTAATTGGAAACAACCTTATAGCAAATCACAGGATCTGTTGGTCAATATATTTTCTATAATTTAATATTTTATCTCGACTAATGGAAATTGTCGTCAAATCCCATTTATTATTAAAACGATCATAAAAATGACACGGTAAGTGCCCTATAAAGTTAAACGTCGTGCCCTAAATAAGGGTCTTTAGGTGATCCCACCGCTGGCGCTGGCGCCATACCATCTAGAAGTGGTCTTTTCTTAATTTATTTTAATTAACTGCCTACCTGCTTTGTATAGTTAACAACTTAATTATTAACTATGAGAATAACATGAAGCAGAGATAATGTTGCTTAATTTTCAATTCATAGAATAGAATAGAATAGAATAGAATATTTATTGACCATTTAAGATACAAAGGTATATATGGTAAGTCAAAGTTTACAAAATAAAATATAGTAGAGGAAATATAAAATTTTCTGCTTATAATACCTACATGTGCATACACATACGTATGTACATATCATCTTAAAATTAGTATATAAATATATTAAAATCATATAGTGGTTTCTTTACAAAATAAGTAGTAAAATTCATTATTTTGATATTGAAGAATACCTATATACCAATTTTAATTTAGCATGATATGGATTGCGTTTTGTTAATCTTTTATCATTAGAGAAATATTTTTTGCTGTATAAACATTTTTATATAATAAATTATTACTAAATTTACATTTAAAAATATGTGTTATTCAAACCTCTACTTACATTCATATCCTTACAGAGTACCTCAAATATGTGCCAATCCTCATCTGTATTACCAGAAGTGACCGATTCTGCTGGTGGCGCAGCCATAATATGCCCTTAATATATTAACATCACCCATAAATAAATATTTTGCAAACCAGATGGAAGAAATGTAATTCCCTTGCGAATACTTTTATGTTGATATGATCACAGGCATTGATCCACAAAACTATAACAAATAACAAAGGTACGTCATGGTCACGCCATCTCGAGTCGTATAATCGATATAACCAAGGCGTTTACAGACTGTTGCACAGAAGGGTTAATTGATTCTTGTAGGTATATTAAGAACATTTAATAGGTTGGATACAAAAAGATTGCCAGAAAACGTATTGTATAAAGTCAAAGTCACTACAATATCACGAATTACTGCAAGTAGGGACTAGGTATAATATATATATTTTTAGTTTATCTTATGTCAGTGACGCCATATTTTTTCGAGCGGTATTACTACCAACAATAATTATTGTTCTCTATACTCATAGAAAACTGATAAAAACAATCGAACTTACAAACCCTAGGTACAATTTTATTTTAGATTTATTGTCACAAAAAGCAAAACAGATTAAGTTTAGTTGGGAATTCGCATTTAAATCGTTTTTTTTAAATTTTGGCATCGCAATCTACCTATCTGAAAGATGACTTTACTAGTCCTGGAGTGGGTTGGAACCTTTGATGTGAAGATAACGGTGACGTAGTTTTCCACGAAACACCAAAACACTATATACTGCATTCGACGCGCGTTTCGCCAACCAAGTTGGCATCATTTGGAGATGATTAAAACTGAGGACTTTCTATTTACATCGAGTGAAAACAAAAATTGTTAGAATATTATTACCATAGTAGAGATGCCTTCCTCGAATTATTTTCTATTACATTAGTTTCTATTAGAGTGCTCGATGCTCAAATATGCACATAAAAGTAACTTCTGTAGCAGTTTGGTTGTTACAAGCTATACAGGGTGGACCATTAATAATGAGCCATAGTTTAAGAATAGGTTCTTTTGACTAAAATATGAGGCTATAATCAAATGTGCTTTAGTAAAATGTTGCTTTGGAAAAAGACACAGAGTGTCAAAGTTGAAATTATTTTATCGTTTTTTTTTGCAATAACTCAACAACCTCTTGACCGATCTGCACCAAATTTGGTAAAGGAACATCTTTTAATCTAAGAGACAATAACTTATGTATCATATCACGTTAGCCCATAGAGAGCGCTGCAGGACAGTCCTTCTCGTGGTCTCAGAACTTCATGGGTGGAGCGCCTGCAAATTACCTACAGCCACTCCCCACACCCCGCATGGTTAGTGGCTGTAGATCCCAGAATCATGTGCCCTAAGCAGACGAAGAGAACCCAGAATGACCGTCTGCTGCATTTGACCTGCCAGCAGTCCGGTATGGTCTTTAATTCCGATAGCAATGATGGTTGTGACGACCATCTTGACCAAGTAGCCTGGGTACACCGCTTTTACTTCTCCTTCAAGATGACCTTTTTCTCGGCAGGGGCCAAAAATTTGATGACATCCATCACCTTGCTTTGATGGTCGAGGAGGACTACGTAAGGCTAATTGGCTTGGATTAGCCTGACACTTGGGAAAGAGTAGTTCCAATAAATGCGACATTTCTCGTTCTCGATAACGGACTCAATATCTCGGGTGGAGTAAGGCAGCACTGGTGTCTGGTCTACCTCGTACGAATGCCTTTGGCGATAATATAGCACTCGTAAAGCAGCGTTATGCCGCTGAATGTAGGCCGAAATCGTATAAAGGTAAATGTCAGACCCAGTGTTTCTATGTTCTTATAGAAGACATTATGATCGGGTTTATCGGCGTGCTGCCGAAACAGTTTTTACTGTTCAGCAGCTCTAATCTGGGCTTTCAGGCGATTTCGCTGAAATTTAGTGACTGACTCCATATCAGCAGTTCACCGGTCTCCTACCCTGCTTCCTAATGAAAGACCGAGTTTATTTGCGACTCTTTTTTACTGCCTTGAACAACCCTGCGCCCACTCTTACATTTTTATGATGTTTCACAAACCACAAGGGGAGATCTAAGCTCCTAAGGGTATTACATGTCATACTCAGTACTACTCTGACATGCGTACAATCCAGGCACAAAAGTCCTCGGCTCCCCCCACTGACATAGGAAGTACACGAGAATGGACGATTTAGGAAGAATACTTCTGTGAATGTTCATCATTTTGGGGATATCTCTGTCTAATTGGCGCAGCTCATCTACCGTCTACATTACTACTCCAAAGGAGTAGAACAGAAGTGGAACGGCAAGAATGTTAGTCACAGACACCTTGTTCTTCCCCGAAAGTTCGGAAGACCAAATCATTTGCAGTGTCTGTACTTGCCGCAAAGAGAGTCCTTTATTTGTGTGACATCCTGGAAGTGCCTTTGTTGCACATTCAGATATGTATAGGTCTCTCCAGCATAAGTGTCTTAAGATACTTACGTCTGCGAACTGCGCATATTCAGAGCATTCCCCGCATCGTCCTCTCTTCAGATTGACGACTGCATATTTATCCAATTTGAACTCCATACCAATTGCTCGCGTGTATTCTTCGGCCACCCTAAGAGTGTATTGTAATTCACGCACTTCGAGGGAATAAAGTTTCAGGTCATCGATATAAAACAGATAAGTGACCTAATGCCTCCAGTGGCTGGGTGGTCCGCATTGTTATCCGCGGGTTTGGAGGAGGCCAATAGATAATAGCAGCGGTGAGGTGAAGAAGAGGAGAGGACTCAGGGAATCACCCTGGAGTAATCCTCTCCTGAATGCCACCTGCTCTGGTGCAACCCGCTGTGCACCAAATGTTTTGCTGAAGGAGTCCTCCAGAGCGGCAGCAGCTGTTCCATGCATCTCACTTGTGGTGCTGGTAGTGCAAGGAATTCGAGCATGTGTAGTAATAGCTCGTGAGATATTGTGTCATATGCCTTACGGTAACTTAATTCAGGCCATTGATTGCATAAGGTCCAGGGGTCTATCAGAAGGATGTCCTTGTAACCTGCCATGTGCTTTTTAACATCATGCTGTTCATGTATCTACTGAATAACGAATCAACAGACCTTAGTGTACTGGAATATTTCATTATTATTATTAATATTTCTAATTCTGTTTTATGATAATGGCTAACATGAAATGACAAGTTTCGTGAATTTTATATTAATTGAGGCGATAAATAGTTAGTATTAGTTATGTATAGATAAATTGTACTAAATCTCAAGAATCGTAACATAAATGATTTAAATGAAACATAAATTTGTTTTCCTCGTCTGTCTGTATAGAAAATTGACATTTTCTAGTTTCAATATCTGGACGAAAAGATCACCTTTTTTTATATATTACTCCATGTTGTGTTTGCTAGGGCGATTACTATTTCCGGTACTTTTAAACCTAGGACGAAAACTACTTTTAGGATGGTAAACAATTTATGTGCAGAATAATGGATACCATTAACAAATGAAACAAACTATCATGATATTCTTATTAGATTGTGTCAAAGTGACGTAAAGTCGATTACGATCAGATGATTCAATTAAAATAAATATAAATAAAAATTTATTATTTCTTTCTTGTAATCGAATAAAAAATATTGTAAGACAACTTCGCTTCCTCCGGCAATTTTCCACAATCGTACGAAAAACTGCATTTTTCGTTCTTATATCATAAATAACTATTGTTTAAATTTTTATTATTTATTTATATACTACATTAAATTATGATGAAGCAAAAAGAAAAATTCTCATAAAATTCCTTTTATTAATGTGACCGGTTTCGTGAACAAGTAATTACTTCACATCATCAGACACAGGAATTTTTATAAATAAAAAACCAGGGTAGTCAAATTAAAATTAAAATAGTTTTGCAACATAGTCAAATTATAAGTAAATGTAAGATATAAAATTTTTTGTTAGTATCTAATTAACTTTTAATAAAATTTCTAAAATTTAACGTGCTTCTTTTAAACACATACATACACTACGAGACTAGCATTTTGTAACGTAGGTAGGTTGATCCCATATGAGTAATTATTCATGATAAAGCAAAAAGAAAAATTCTCATAAAATTCCTTTTATTAATGTGACCGGTTGCGTGAACAAGTAATTACTTCACATCATCAGACACAGGAATTTTTATAAATAAAAAACCAGGGTAGTCAAATTAAAATTAAAATAGTTTTGCAACATAGTCAAATTATAAGTAAATGTAAGATATAAAATTTTTTGTTAGTATCTAATTACTTGTTCACGAAACCGGTCACATTAATAAAAGGAATTTTATGAGAATTTTTCTTTTTGCTTTATCATGAATAATTACTCATATGGGATCAACCTACCTACGTTACATTAAATTAATTTATTTAAATTAAACTGAATTATAATTAAAGCAACATAAAGTTCCCTCATCATTGAAACTCTCCGAACCACTTTTTGAAATGCGTAAAACTTCTGCTGTTAGTTGTTATATATGATTTCCTGTAGGATTTCTGGATTTTGGGTCATATCTTACAAGCACCTATGCAACTCAACCCATTTTTCTTGCATGTGTACACCATAGTTCCACAATTTGTAATGACCAGATACTTTTGGGTTACTTGAATTACAAGTAAAAAAAACATTTTACCTTTTTGCACCTACAAGAAGTTGAAAGTATTAATTTTTCTAGGGATGAGGTAAAATATCTCCTTTTACATCCAAATTCCAACCAAAATTTCTTCAAGCTGTTACTTAAATTTGTTTAAACAAACATAAAAAGAGGAATGATGAACTCACAAATCGAAATTTATTAGTAGGTACTGTTTCAAATTTCTTTCACAATAAAATTAAAACTATATGATCTTCACTGAGCCAACACGCACAATATTTTCGTTCCTATCGTACAGCACTTTACAAAAATCTAAACCGTGGTGTTACTTCCTCACACCTTTTCTGGGTATTAAGCCACTGTCTTATAAATGATTCAAAAAAAAATTGTTAAGTAAAGCTTAGTGCCAAAAGGATGTCAGAGGTTGAGTTTTTGAAAAAATATTTTTGCCTATCCAAAAAATGAGACCTAAAAAATTTTAACCTAAAAATAAAACGTAAATGTCAAATATTTGGACGTTTCGGAATAATCTCTGATTCCGTTCTCAAAATTAAAGGAAGATTTCTTTGGTGATAGATTGATTTTTTTACCATATCACCATAATCTAAAATATTCGACATTTATGTTTCATTTCCAGGTAAATAACGTACATTGTAGGTTTGAGACATTTTTTTTGGATAGACAAAAACAACCTCTGACTAATCTTTATGGCACAGAGGTTTATTTAACAAATTTTTTAAATAATTTAAAGGACAGTGGCTTAAAGCCCAAAGAAGGTACGCGATGAAATATTATAGGACGTAACAAATAAATAATTCACTGGCCGACACATTTTTTGTAACATGGTTCTCACTATTGTTTTTATGTTATTAATGCCTCCCTTTAGCTGAAAAAACATCCAACAAGTCCTAATACGTACAATTTTTGTATGAACACAATAGAGTCTATTATATTGCCAGGTAATAAATTTTATTATGGGTCGGCAATTTTAGAAGAGCAAGTTAAAGTAATGTGGGACATTTTTAGTATCAGTCTTGTTTTAACCTTCCAAGTGCCCAAATTTGTCTGTTAGAAAGTGTTTTTGTTTGTCTACATAACTCTTGTTACAACAAAAATATCCAGTCAAACGTGCCGAAGTTGCAAAACCTCACCTGACAAGTTTTGTTATGTTATGGAGATTTAGTCGAAGATCCAAACAAGCAATGGGCTCCCCATATTTGTTGTGTAAGTTGTATCGTGTCACTAATGCAGTGCATGAAAGGGAGAAGCAAAAGCATGACTTTTGCGGTTCCAATGTTATGGCGAAAAACCACCAATCATTTCTATGATTGCTATTTTTGTGTAACAATAACTGAGGGATATTCCAAAAAAAGAAAACAAAAAAATTAAATATCCGAATTTGCCATCAGCCCTAAGACCTGTTCCTCACAATGCGCAATGCATCAGACTTACCAGTGCCAACTGTGCCTTTAGATTAGTTAAATATTGTTTTGGGAGATAATGAAAATAGTAACGACTCTTCAAACAACTCAGAACAGTGTATATTCTAAAAAGTTTTAATGACCTTCATTTAATTGCTCAAAATGAATTGAATGATTTGGTACGTGACTTGGAGCTATCAAAACAACAAGCAGAACTTCTTCGTTCCAGACTTAAGGAGTGGAACTTACTGGCTAAAGAAGCAAATATTACGACTTTTAGAAAAAGAAATGCAACATTTTTCACATTTTATATGGAAAATTCACTATGCGCGTGTATTGGTATTGATGGTTTAATGCAGGGACTTAATATCGAGCATTCCCCTTCTGATTGGGGCTTATTCATAGATTCCTCGAAATACAGTTTAAAAGCTGTATTACTACATAATGGAAATTTAAAATGATACCAATTACCCATTCAGTAACAAAGAAAAATGATTATGACAGTATGAGCACCATTTTAAATGAAATTAATTATAAGATACAAATGGCAAATATGTGGGAATTTAAAAGTAATAGCCATTTTAGTAGGGCTTCAAGGAGGCTTTACAAAATATTACTATTTTCTTTGTTTGTGGGACAGTTGTGCAGTAAAAGAACATTATGAGAAAAGAATTTGAGCCAGAAAGGAAAGAATTTGAACCAGAAACTAATAATGTTAAATTTGTGCCCCTTTTAGAACCTACAAATATTCTTTTGCCACCTCTTCATATTAATTTTGGGCTAATGAAAAATGTTGTGAAGTTTATGAATAAAGAGGGTGAAGGATTTAAATACTTAAGAGAACTTTTTCCCCAATTAAGTGTCTCCAAACTTAAAGGTATTTTTATTGGTCCTAAAATTAGAAAATTACTTGACGTTGAAGATTTTAAAGCAACACTCAACAGATAGGAACTCAGAGCCTGGAACTCATTTGTAAGCGTAGTGAGGGGATTTTTAGGGAACAAGAAGGACGAGAACTACAACCAACTGGTAAGCGAACTTTTAGATTCATACCAAACGCTTGGTTGCCGTATGTCTTTAAGAAATTTACTTTCAGCATTCTCATTTAAATTTTTCTCCGGAAAATTTGGTTAGGTACGGTAAGCGACGAGCAAGGAGAAAGATTTCATAAAAATATCAGGGCAATGAAAATATCTTATCAATGACGATGGGATCCAGCCATGATGGGTGGTTACTGTTGGTTCTTAAAGCGAGACAATTTGACCCCCTATAAAAGAAAAAATTGAACTGGGTATATGTTTTTCAAAAATTATTCTCTACCTTTGCAGATATATCTATATAAGCCGAATATATGTCATATCCATCATTGATATGTAGCAATAAGTAGATTAGTAAAATTATTCCTGTCCATAATGTTTTAATATTGTAACAAGAAAACGTTACGTGTTGCAACTTTTTGCTTATCATATTTGTAATCAGAAGGCTTTATTCCGGTGGCATATGGTATTCAGATACATGTTACAAAAAATATATATATTCTCTTATCGCTAGTGTTATAGACAATAAGTGATGTTACTCTTTCCCTATCAAGTGTTTCTTTTTCTTTAATTTAAAAATGATTTACTACTTCTATTCAGAATTTGGAACAAAAATATGTACCCTATAACAAGCTACGGAGCTGTGAGGAAAAGTGAAATGCAAGATGTATTTTTGCAGTACGCGACTACATATGGATCCCAAGAAATTTGCATCGCATTGCCTTTAGTTGTTTAACTTATTTATTATTAGTCATTATACCGGGTGTTTCACCAGGAACTGCATCGATCGATATAGGGAAAAGTACGCACCAGAAAATTTTGAAAATTTAGTGAGCTACTAACGGCAGTGTGGCCAATCCAACTAAAATAATTACAAACATCTGGCACTTCCGGTTGTACCGGAAGTCGATACCAACTTACTTATTTTAAATATAATACCTTATATATTTTAGGGTTTTTGAAAAGAACATAAAATTCTGAGTCAAAAACATACCCTATGGCTAAACCCAGTCGTTTCAGAGATATTTGATATTTTAAAAAATTTGGACAGGTCTAATGGCTTACAGTAGGTAACCTTATAACTTTCTTCGTGTAAAACATACTCATTTGTTTTTTGGCATACAGAAAGACCATAAGGTGAGCTACGCTCTATAGTTTAATGAAATTCAATAATAGTATACCAAATGTTCCATTTTTGACGTTACAATTTGTAAAATTCAAACCGCGAAAACTTGCTTAAGTCAAATGGAACACCCTATATTTTTTTACATCATGTTATTTATAATTAAATTTCTTTTTTTATGATATCAGCATTGTGGGGGTTGAAGTTACAACTTGTTGAAATATTTGCGATTTTCTTAGAAATTCAAGAATTTTTAGTAAAAATTTTATCAAATTAGCCATGATTAGAAACAATTAGTAATGTCAGTCATTCTTTTATGTCAAAAAACACCACCGCGTTTAAATTATACCCACGAAGACTTATTGAATTTGTTTATTATTTATGGAGAATGTGATAAAGTAATATCAAGAAATTGTAGTACATTTGCTACTCGATATCCACAAAAACGGAAAATGATACTAAACATTGTAACATGCCTATTAATTGAATTGAAGACACTTTGCATAAACTATGTTCAGAAAGGGTAAAATAAACTTTTCTTAAGAGTACAACATTTTTATGGGCGTTCGTTTCGGAAACATACGAGGAAAAGGCAAAGATTTTCTGAACTGAATTAGGTTTTAAAGCATTTCAAACCGAGATATTGCCGTTTTAAGTTTAGTTCTCTCATAATAAGTTCCAATATGCAATATAATATTTGAAAATTATAAAAAAATTCGTTCCTGTTAGAAAAATATATTTAAATAACACAATTTGTCTCTTCTTTTGCATTATACCGAGTATCACAGGATCATGTTACACCCCCTTTTTTCTTTTAGTTTTGAAGATAATTGATTGAAATTTGGGATGGCCTATATACATAATAAGCGGCACTTTTTGACATACAAGCGATTTTTTTTCACTTCCGGTTTCGTCGGAGGTGACACTAATTTTCGATTTTTAAATAGAACACCCTATATATTATTGCATTTTTGAATTCCGTATAATTGTCTGAATCCAACGATACCAAATAAGTGACATGTCAAACGTCAATATATTTTAAAATATAATTTTTAGAAGTAACTAACTAAGGTGGCTTTGAAAACAATGAAATATTTAGGTTGTCAAACATTTGTTGGTTTACCTGTGTTTTTATTGTGTCTTTAAGAATTGTTTAAAATTCTTGTTAATTGCGTTCAAAATGCCGCAAATTTATACAAGAGATGAAAAGTGGACATGTTAATTATTTATAGGGAATGTAGAAAAAATGCCGCTCGGCTAGACACTTCTATGCCGAACGATATCCTAATAGAGAGATGTCCAGCGAAAAATTATTTTAATCGTCTTGAAAACCAATTCCGAAGTGAACCCAACCCCGAAGAAAATTTCATTCTTGACGAAGGAAGAGAAATTAATGTTTTGGCTCGAATAGAAGTTGATAAGACTGTTTCTTTAAGGCAAATTGAGTTTGAATTGGAAATAAGTCAAACAGTAATCCGAATTTTGCACAAATACCACTATAAATCTTTTAAATATCAATTGCACCAGCACTTGTATGAAAATGATTACGAACGTAGGATGGAATATTGCAACTGGATTTTGCAGAATAACGTGCAGCCAAAAAATAATTTTTGGGAATGATTTTATTTTAGGACAAGTCCTGGTTTACAAATTTGGGATTATTTAACAGACAAAATACAAAATATTGGTCACAAGAAAATCAAAATTTATTACGAGAGGGTAAATTTCAAGTGTAGTTCGGTTTCAATGTTTGGCTTGGAATAATCGGTAGTAGAATCATTGGTCCAATAATATTTGAAGGACCCGTGACTGATGCCAGATACTTGAGATTTATGCAAAATGAAATTGAGGACAGTTTAGCTGAATTACCTTTCCATTTACGACAGGGAATATATTTCCAACTGGATGGCGCTCCTCCCCATAATTCAAGAGTAGTAATTGATTACCTTCGACGGAGATTCGGAGAAAACGTAATTTCGACGAATGGTCCTATGAGGTGGCCTCCAAAGTCATCTGATTTAACACCCCTTGATTTCTTTGTTTGGGGTCATTTAAAAATATTGTCTACGCAACCGCCGTTACAACCCGTGAAGACCTGGAGCTACGAGTAAGACGCGCAATTAATAGCATAACGGCCCAGCAATTGGCGAACGTTCTTCGAGAAACAGCTATGCGAGTTCAGAAGTGCATTGACGTCAATGGACAACATTTTGAACAACTGTTGTACTGTTTAGTGTTCATTTTTTGTATTCCAAAGCCACCTTATGTATAACAAGGTAATTAGAACAAAATTGTATTTTCTTATTTTCTTTTAGCTGTAATTTTGTTTGTATTTATCGCACATTTTAATACGACATATGAAGGAATTCCTTATTAATAGTACTAATAAATGGTACCACGGTACCAGTATGGTTTCATTTGCAAAATTGAGTTTGGTCCCAAAAACCATTTTGATGAATTTTATTTGCTCATAAATCACGTAATTTAGTATTTTTGACGGGATTTCGATTCTTCTAGCATTACACGGGTCATTTAGAATAAATCGGAACCGTCATGGCACACTTAAATGGAAAACTAAAAATTATATGATGAAAAATATTGACGTTTGAAATGTCGCTTATTTGGTATCGCTGGATTCAGAAAATTATGCAGAATTCAAAAATGCAGTAATATACAATGTGTTCCGTTTAAAAATCGAAAGTTAGTGTCTCTTCCCGCGAAACCGGAAGTGAAAAAAAATCACTTGTATGTAAAAATGTGCCGCTTATTATGTATACAGGAAATCCCAAATTTCAATCAATTATCTTCAAAACTAAAGGACAAAAGGGGGTGTACCATGATCCTGTTACACCCGGTATACTCATGTCGTTTTTTAACTTTAAAAGCCTTTTGCACTTGTCGACTTTTGACGGCCTCAGGATTTTGAAGCATCAGTACATAAACATTCATTTTATATAAAATTTAGCTTGTAACAGCAGAACCCTCACAGAAACTTACTTTTATGCATATAATTAAGTGCCGGTCACTCTACCACAGCTTTCTACGTACGTAAAGAAGTATGTGACTCTGTGACTATATACTGAAAGAATTACAACCTACTACAAACAACAACAAAATGTATTTGACCTATCGTTTGACCTAGCAATTTATTTAATAGTAAAGAGTGGGAAGGTCAATTTTTTATCTGCGGTTCTGGCAAATATGTTTGTTTTGTTTGATATAATATGATATGTAATCTATGTAAATATACATTACAATAGAGGTATTAATATTTGATATGTTATTTATGTGAATAGTCGTGTTGAAGTAATTTAATTTCTGTGTACAATTAAGGTAAGATAAATTGTTATGCATGTTGTATCTGCAGCTACGATATAAATGAATATAAAGATTAGTATTAAATTGAGATTTTAATACAAATTAAAAAGATTCTTAAGAGATATACATATTTTTCTTGAGGTTTAGTGACCTGCTACATATTAATATTACAAATTTAGTGGGAATAGGTCAATCAAAAAACAGAAAAACTACTTTTTTAATTTAGTCGACATTTCGCTAACTTTTATTAGCATCCCCAGGACTAGTGAAATTGTGTTTTTCTTGTTCATGATCAGTAATAAATTAAACAAACGAGAACTGGTAGAAAACATAGGTTTAATCAAATACAACACAGAACACAAAAACGATCTTTACTTTCTGAAACGTTACATAGGCTGCGTATCGTTTGAGTACCACTTCTTGTTTGTTTAATTTATTACTAACTATGAACAAGAAAAACACAATTTAACTAGTCCTGAAGATGTTAATAAAAGTTAGTGAAACGTCGACTAAATTCTCTTTTAATTGACCTATTCCCACCAAGCTGTAATATCACTACATATTTTCCATCAGATGTATACAAGTTCTTGAAAAGTGGTTCTGACTATGGCGTATCAGTAAAACGATAACGTTAATGACTGTTTATTTATACATATAAAGGGTGTTTCAATAATAGCGCAATATTTCAAGGTTCATTGGTACATGGTTTTCTGTAGCAAAGTATTGAAATATTTATTGAGTTATAATGTAGACATTTGGGAGTTATGAATGGAACAACACATCTGGTAAATGGCCGCCACGGCTTTGCTGGCACATGCGTACTCTTTTGGCGTAATGTTGAATAACGGTGTTGCATACATGTGGCGGTATTTCGTTGAAATATCGTCTGATGTCGGCCCTCAATGCTTCGGTGGCTGCGGGCTTCCGTGGGCATAAACCTGTGACTTCAGATAACCCCACAGCTAAAAGTCCAAAGGTGTAAAATCGCAAGAGCGTGGCGGTCAATTCTGGTAACCAAATCGAGAGATAACACGACGAGGAAAAGACTCGTGCAAGACCGTCAATGTTTCACAGGCGGTATGGCAAGTGGCACCTTCCTGCTGAAACCACATGTCATCGAGAGCAATATCTTCCAATTGAGGCACAAAAACTGGGTTATCATAGCACGATAATATTCGCCATTCACCGTTACTGCATTACTCGCCTCGTCTTCGAAGAAAAATGGCCCAATGATTCCTCCATACCATAATGCACACCAAATAGTGACACGTTTTGGATGCATGGCTTTCTCATTAATCATTCGTGGATTTTCTGAGCCCCAAATGCGGCACTTTTGCCTATTAAGGAAGCCATCGAGGTGAAAATGGACCTCATTACTGAAAATGATTTTGTCCGCAAAATCGGCATTCACTTCTTGTTGTTCAATGATCCAATTGGTGAACTCTCTTCGGTGTCCATGGTCTACTGGCAGAAGTTGTTGAGTCAATTGGACTTTGTAGGTATGGAGATGCAAATCTTTAGTGTGAATATGCTGAAGAGGGGCTGCTGTAATGTTCAATTCTTGTGCACGATGACGAATCGATGTTCCTGGACTCTCGGCCACGCTCTCGCGAACTGCAGTGATATTTTGTTCTAAACGACCTCTGCGAGCTCGTGTCGTGTGTTTCACATCACTAACCGAACTAGTACTATCGAATTTTTCGATTATTCTTTTCATATTAAATGAATGAGGGACATTATTTCGACCGAAAATTGGACGCACTTTACGAATCGTGGCAATCAAACTTTCACCATATTGATATTAATCTTTAACAATCAGGACACGTTAATCTATTGTGTACGTTTACTAACTCTCATCTGTCTCCTATCGACCTGTCATGTCGTAATCTTGTGATATCATGACAGCCAAACTGGCGCGAAATTCAAATCTTGCGCTCTTATTGAAACACCTTTTATAAAGAATAAAATTATTCATAATTAACGTTGGTTGTGTATGTGAATATTAAAGACTTTTCGTGACATGCCAGGTAAGAAGTTTTATGTAGCTATCTTTGCTTTCATGCATGAGATAAAAGTAATCTAGGTAGACATATCTCTAGTTACCTTGCACAATGCACATCGTTTAAATATCCTTACTGTTTGACAGATATACTACCTTTAACAGTTAGACCTTTGCCATATTAGGAGGGCGCCTAGTTCTTTATTCACTGTTGACAACGATGGAAAAGTTTGTATAATTGTAAATATTTTGTCATCTATGTATTTATGTTTTTACGTCATAAATGCTAGTATTTATTATATTGTACCAGTTTCGAGGTTCCTAGTCAGGCGTTAAATTTAAATTAATCGTAAAATAAACCTGATCGAAACCATTTGTTTAGACCAATATCTACCAGTCGGTTGAATTTATTTTACGAAATAAATGCATATAAATATATTAGTACGTATGTTTTGTTAAATTAATTCAAGTAGGTAATTATTAGTATTTATCCGTAGCCAACGGTACGAAAAGATTGTACTTACCCCCTGAACAGTTTTATCCATGGAACACTAATAGTCGATGTTACAGTATTGCGGCAATGCTGATCGCTGGATAGGAGTGGGCTAAACATCGATTGGTACATTGGAAAATATCAATAATATTTTCGGTTTCAATGTATCAGTAAAACTTTTTTAGTATACCTCAACACCGATAATTATGGACTAGGCTTTCTGCTAAATCTGAGATTAGTTAAATAACAGGTAGAAGGAGGTGTCGTAGCGACAGTTGTTGCTCTCTGAAGCCGGTTTTAAGCGTGTTGCTTATAGAAAACCGCATTCGTTTATTTCACCGTTATATAAAATTAATCTACCTGGCGCATCACTAATGAAACCTTTAACAAAAGATACTGCCCGACTGGGCGCATCTTTTGCATGATGTTCCTCTTTAACATTTCATTTATTTAATCTTGCTTTCAACTCTAGTACTTTTTTAGTCCTCTTATACAGATTAAGGGGCCTTTCAAAATTTTAATTTGACTGACCAATTAATTCCTTTGATCTGTCAACTTTTTTGGTTATTGCTACTCCTTTCTAATTTTTTATTTTTCATATTTTTAAATGAGCATCATGAAGGATAATTAAAGAATAAGCCCTTCACACATTTTTCTTTTTGTCTTGGAAGCCAATAAATTATCGAACTAAATCCGTAAGAGGAAGATAGTAATATATGCACGTGATCATCGCATTCAACGAAAGCTATTATCGTTTAAATTTAGAGGGGATGTAATTCAAAGTCAGATTTATAAAGGCTTATCAAATCAACGTCGCTATTATGTGTTGCATGACAGTTTCTCCGTTTGACTTCATTATAGCTTTTCTCTCGATAATTGTTTGCTGTCTATCGTTTTATAACTAATGGGGCATGAAGAAGCCAAAAATAACCGACATTTAGTGCAGTTACCGATGAAAAAGCGTGAAAAACCATTACCACCTAAAAACAAGGCCTCAGTGCTACGGTGTGACATCACTACTGCTAGTCCAGCCGAGTCAGCGTAATTCGCCATGGGTATTGTAAAATCTATTAATAAACAGCGCTAAATTATTTGTATCATTTAGTAAGGGATTTCCTGTAAAAACGGGGTTGCTAGTCGTGAACTGAACCCTTACATCGCACCTCATTAGTGTTTTTGTGCGTGTTAAACTATTGAAAAAATGAAAATAAGAATAGCTTTTAGATTTATTGTCAAAGAAATAAATTGGAAAATCGATACCATATAATAAAATAGTTCAGTTCATTGGTGCAACAGCAGGTAGATACCTGGTGAGGCAATGACTGGCTGGCGGACAAATCAAAGCGAGCCGCGAGACTAGTCCATTGTTGTGTATTGTAGTGTTTACAAGCTAATTTATTCCTCTCCGTTGTATTGTTGATAATTTTATTTGCTGTATTTTATTGTTAATATTAATTTAATATTAAAATATATCAGACGTGCGCAAGGGTAAAAAACGGCCATACACTGACAAAGTGAATAAATTTATCGGTGAATTCCCGGATTTATTCTATAATGGTGCTACAATAAATAATTTGTAAAGTGTGCGAGACAGACCTGATGTGCTGGGATAAATATGATTGTGAAAGTCACGTAAATACTGTGCAGCATTAAATTTTTAAAAAAATTTCATGTCCTTGCAACCACGGTTTATGCTGATCCTTACACGTTGGGGAACATGGTTGAAGGCAGCTTTTTATTATGCTGAATATTTTTTAGAAGCAATAAAAGCTGTGATACTACAATTCAATCCTGAAGAGGATGCAGCTATTAAGAAAAGCCAGACAAAATTCGAAGATATTTCAGTTCAAACAGCTTTAAAAACTATTCTTCACAATAAATATAAAGGATTACATGACGTCATACAAATCTTATAAAACAGTGCGCTGTCGTTAGGAGTTACTTCAAATAGTAGACGAAGTAAATCGACTGCTACACTCTATAGGTGACAAAAAAAATGAGAAAAGCTCGCACGTGCGTTAAAGCAAAACTCAGGTTTTACCAGATTATATAAGACAAATTTGTGATGGTACTAATGGTGCAATCCCAGATCCGTTAAGTGCGTTCAGAGACTATTTTTAGTATGCCTGTATTACATAAGTAGATATCGAACGGTAATTTTCAAAATATAAGCATATTTTTTCAAAACAGCGAACATCACTCACAGAGACAACCATAGAATCATACCTGATGCTGCAAAGTTTTTACAGATATCCTCCAGTTTCTGATAACCAAGCTAGTTCATTAAGCTAATTAATAGGTTAAGTTGAGCATACATACATTGTTATAAATTGTAAGAGTTCATTGCTTTTGTTACTAATTAATTTCTTTTATTACATCTATTATAATGCGTACGCCTATGTACCGCCGCACATTTCTGCCAGCAATAAGTCAATAAATAAGAGAACAAACAATAATTGCAGTTGAAAAACATTACAGACTGAAAATTTATGTCTAACTGGTCGTTAAGTAAATAATTGCCCTGACTATTGTTAGATTTAAGAAATTGTTGATTAATAAATTTAACTTAAATGTTTCTTGTATGTAGTATTTGAATATTACTTAAATTTGGAAAATGTGACCAGATTAAAATATGGTTTGAAAAACTATTTTTTTTAAATCAAAAATCATGTTTTATTATATCGTAATGATGAATTATCAGTAGTCAGCTTCATTTCACTTCCTCACCCCTCAAAGTGAGGAAGTTATGTATTCGTGAAAAAATTTTTGAAAATTATTATTGCACTTCTGGACGAATCTCGACGAATCATGACGATACACAAAATTTCAGACAGAAAAAAACGTTCTGTCTGTGTGTCTGTGTGTGTGTGGTTCGCGATAGCAGCTACAGTTTTTGAGATAAAGCTTTCAAATTTGGTACACACATTCTAGAGGTCAAGGAAGAGATTGAGTTCGTTGATAAGCAAAATCGGTCCCAATGTCTAAAAAAAAATATTAGTGACATTCCACCAATGAGACTTTTTTGAAACGTCAAAAAATTTTACTTTTTTGAAACGACAAAAAATTTGACGTTTTTGAAACGTCAAAATGTGACTTTTTTTAAACGTTAAAATGTGACTCTTTTGAAACGTCAAAAAATTTGACGTTTTTGAAACGTCAAAATGTGACTTTTTTTGAAACGTCAAAAATTCTTTTATTATAAACACCACTCGTCGAGTTTCACTACGGTGACGAAGTTCTGATCCCCAAGTAATTAGCAACAGTTTTAACTTTGCAGTGTTAGCCAGGATAGAAAACAAAACGCGCGCTGATCTTAGTGCAGACAGTAGGCAGATGTTCACAAGTGCAAAGTTCCTATAACGGTTCATTTTCATGTTTATTTTATTTCATAAGCATCGGTCGTAGTTGTACGTTTCACTTACTTAAGTCCAACCCATCACTGCAAAGTTAAAGTGAATAGGGTTTAGTAACATACAATTTAATTTTTGAAAATCTATACCTACATTATTTTCTTATACCTAATATGAGGAAGTATAGTAATCGTAATTTTTCCCGACCTCGAGATTTTGATTGATTTTTACGTTTTGAAGCCTCCTGAATCCATTCTGACTATTTTCCTAATGATATCTGTCGGTGCGTGTGTGTGTGTGTCTGTGTGTGTATGTATCGGTGTATCCGCGATAACTCAAAATATACTAATGGCAGACTTTCCAAATTTAGCAGTTAAGATTGTCAACAACATTTTAGGTGACACATTAAATTTGGTGAATGTGGTACAACCAGAAGAGACACAATGAATGAAAGAAGAAAAGAGGTACAATTTTGGGAGAAAAATTAAAAAATTTGTTGCATTTCTGAACAAATCTCGACGAGTTATAATGAAAAAGCATAACTTTATGGAAAAAATCTATCTGCATGTCTGTCGTACCGCGATAGCACCCACAGTTTTTGATATAAAGCTTTCAAATCTGGTACACATGTTCTAAAGGCCAACGACAATGATAAATTCGATGATGAGCAAAATTGGCCAGCTGATTTTTTGTATTTGCCTTTACAAAAAAATATATTCTTGATGAAAGATTGTAAACCATGTCTACTATATCAAGCGAATAAAATATATTTTCCAATAACTTAAAGCTGATGTAAACTTAAATTTTTTATACATTTGACCTCATAAAATGGGGTTAGGATAAGTTTAACAGTTTGATATTTGAAATGTCTAATTTAGTTACAAAAATGTCAATGTCAATAAGAAGAAATTATTAAAATATATGACATGAATTATTATTGACAGTATTGAATGACGCTGATAATTAATGATTTAAAAATTTTAATGAAACATTCAAGTTACGCTATTAAAATTTAATTGAGGTAAATGAAGAATTAAATAGAATAATTTTTTCACATCAGGATGACATATACTGGTATAAGAAAGTTATGTGCTGGCCACATCAAATATTTTTTAATTATATTTACCTGCCAAAGTACTGAATTGTAAATATACTACCAAAATTTTACAACTACCAAAATATTAAAAACTTAGGGTATCGAACTATTTTGAATAATTTTGTCTGTTAATGTATTCAATGTTTGTTTTTTAGTTTTATCTAAATGGTCAGTAGTTTTGTCACAACAGTATTTAAGTAAAGTATTTGTGGTGCAAGTTAACATGGTAATTTGCAATATGTTCCGACTGTCGTAATCACTAAGCCTGGCCAAGGTCATTAATCCTACAGAGACGTACTGGGTATGCATCATATCATAATACTTGAATAAATACAATAATAAAAACAAAAATATTTTATATATTGTGATGTATGTTTTTGTACTATTTCGTTCGCTTTAAATTCTTTTTTTATGTATTTCCTTATATTTTGTAAGCTTAGTGCTGCACATTATTATTAAACTGTTAAATGACGTTCACACATGTACATTGTATATCTAAGTGATAACTAATAATAAATAAATAAATAAATAAAATAAATAGAAATAAATTTTATTAATACTGGTACGATTTATAAAAATATGTACAAAACTCACCTTCTTATGCAGATTTATGAAGTAGCTTGGTTGTCGTTATCACAAACTGGAGCACTTCTATAATAACTGTGTAGCATCAGATACGTTTCTACAGTTGTCTCAGTAAGCGATGTTCGCTGTGGTAAAAAATATGTTTGTATTTTGAAAAAGACCGTTCGACATCTACGGAAGTAATACAGGCATAAGTAAAACACTCTGTGAACTCACTTAACGCAGCTGTAGATGCACCATCACAAATTTGTCTTAATTTGGTAAAATCAGGATCTTTCTGTAATACACTCTCGAATTTTTCAATAACGAGCTTATTTTTGGCGTCATTTATAGTCTGTAGCTGTGTATTTACGTCGTCCACTATTTGCAGCGATTCCACTAACGACAACGAAGTATTTTGCAATTTTTCTATTGCGTCGTGTAGTCCTCTATAATTGTTATAAATAGTTTTTAAATCTGTTTCAAGGGAAACATCTTGAAAGCTTGTCTGGCTTTCCTTAATAGCTGCAGCCTCGTTAGGGTTGAACTGTAGTATCACAACTTTTATTTGTTGGAAATATTCAGCATGCCTTCAACCACGTTCCACAACGTGTAAGAATCGGCTCTGATGGTTCCGGAATACCAGGACACGTGTGTGAAATGCTCGAAGCCGTTTAGGAGATTTGAGACATACATTTTTTGTATTTGCTATTATTAACGCATCTCTATTATGCAACTCTGGAAAACATTTTCGAATCGTTTCTGCTAAAAGATGTAACGCATGCACTTTACACGTAACATGTAAAAACCTACAATCGTCTCTTTGAAGAAAACGGCCCACCAAACACATTGTCGCAGCACCGTCGGTCACAAACATCAACACTTGACTTGTAGACAGTTCAAATTTTTCGAAAGTCTCCAACACCACCCGCGTAATTGTTTCGCCAGTACACGCAGTTAGTCTTTTGCTAGCTAGTAAAAGTGGAAATGTTGGTTTAACAGAGTACACGTACTATAACATTTAAAATAGATTTTCTTTTACAATCTGCCGTCTCGTCAACACATAACCACAGCCGTGTATTTTTTAATGCAAATTTAATCCTATTTACAATGTCTTCACGAACACTTGGTACATATCTACGAAACGATGAACGACTTGGTAAATTCACCTGGGGATTGTATTTATTCCAGAACTCCCGAAGTGCTGCTTTATCCAATATGCGCAGGGGAACATCACAAGCAATCAGCATTAACAGTAAATCAAACATAAACTGAGGTTCCAAAGAAGACACGTCATTTTTTTTATTTTTATGCCGGTTACTATTGACATGAATTTTGCAGCCGTATTTATTCCAGCACATTAAGTCTTGATCACAAACTTTACAAATTATTATACATCCATCATAGAATAAATCCGGAAATTCACCGATAAATTTATTCACCTTACCAGCGTACGGTCGTTTTCTACTCTTTACGCTCAACATTATTTATTATTTATTAGTACTCTATGCATTGACCGACAGATAACAACTGAAGTGTGTCGTGTCATCGTCATCGTAAACAAGCGTGCGATGGCATTGGTATTGCGCCCGACCCTGAATTTACCATCGCTTAGCCAGACTTACTAATCACTTCAATTCATTTTTACCGAGATTTTTACTGAGGTAATTTAAAACAAAATGGGTGACAAAATCTTTCTTATGAATATTCAAAGATTCTACCTTGCAGTAATTTATTAAATATAATGTAAATAGATGAGACTAATTATTATAAATTATGACAACGGCATAAGATAGTTGGTCATGGATATGTTAATTTAAATATTGTGGCTTTATCCTTATTATGAATATTATATATACCTTCCTTCCAAAATTGGCAGTAGGTTTAGAATATCGAGAAATACTTCGTAATTTTTATAGCTGATAGAATTTTGCAGACATAAATATTCTTTTTCACATTTCTAAAGGGCTTGACCAAATTCAGATTGTTCAATTACCCGATAAATGAATCTCACATTTTAATGCATTTTGAAAGTGTAAGTCCTGTTCTTGGAATAGCAGAAATACATATTTACACAAACTTTCATCATTCAGAGAAAAATACACATGTATTTTTGGCCCATTCACATTATTTACAACCCAATACACTACATTTACGGCATATTTACGAACTTCAACACTGACAATTTAGTTTAAAAAACAATAGCTATATCCTGAAACCTCTGGAGAAAACAAATAATAAGCTAGGATGTACCTAATCCATTTATTATCGGGTGTAATAGGATCATGGAACAGCCCCCTTTTCTCTTTTAGTTTGGAAGATAATTGATTGAAATTTGGGATATCCTATATACATAATAAGCGGCACTTTTTGACATGATTTTTTTTTCATATCCGGTTTCGCCGGAAGTGACACTAACTTTCGATTCTTAAACGGAATACTCTGTATATTATTGCATTTTTGAATCCTGCATAATTTTCTGAAGCCGATATGATAAGTGACATTTCAAACGTCAATATTTTTTACAATATAATTTTTAGTTTTCCATTTAAGTGTGCCATGACGATTCCGATTTATTCTAAATGACCCGTGTAATGGTAGAAAAATCGAAATCTCGTCAAAAATACTAAATTACGTGATTCATGAGCAAATAAAGTTCATCAAAATGGTTTTTTGGGCAAAACTCATTTTTTTCAAATGGAACCATATTGGTACCGTGGTACCATTTATTAGTACTATTAATAAGGAATTTATTCATATGTCGTATTAAAATGTGCAATAAATACAAACAAAATTACATCTAAAAGAAAATAAGAAAATACAATTTTGTTCTAATTAAATGTTAAGAAGTAACTAACTAAGGTGGCTTTGAAAACAATAAAAAATATTTGTCTTGTCAAACATTTATTAGTTTATCGGTGTTTTTTTTTCGTTTCTTTAAAAATTACTTATAATTCTTGTGAATTGTGTTCAAAGTGCTGCAAATTTATACAAGAGATGAAAATGTGGTTATGTTAATTATTGATGGGGATGTAGAAAAAATGCTGTTACGGCTAGACACTTTTATGCCGAACGATATCCTGATAGACAATGTCCAGCAAGAAATTATTTTAATCGTCTTGAAAATTAATTCCGAAGTGAGCTCAACAATGATCCTGAAGAAAATTTCATTTTTGACAAAGGAACGGAAATTAATCTTTTGGCTCGAGTGGAAATTGATAAGACTGTTTCTTTAAGGCAAATTGAGTTTGAATCGGAAATCAGTCACCAAACAGTAAGCCGAATTTTGCACAAATACCACTATAAATCTTTTAAATATCAATTGCACCAGCACTTGTACGAAAATGATTACGAATATAGGAAGGAATATTGCAATTGGATTTTGCAGAATAACGTGTAGCCAAACAATGATTTTTTGGGAATGATTTTATTTTCGGACGAGTCTAGGTTTACAAATTTGGGATTATTTTACTGACAAAATACAAAATATTGGTCACAAGAAAATCAAAATTTATTACGGGAGGGTAACTTTCAAGTACGGTTCGGTTTCAATGTCTGGCTTGGAATAATCGGTAGTAGAATCATTGGTCCGATAATATTTCAAGGACCCCTGACTGTTGCCAGATACTTGGGATTTCTGCAAAATGAAATTAAGGACAGTTTAGCTGAATCACCTTTCCATTTATGACAGGGAATGTATTTCCAACAAGATGGCGCTCCTCCCCATAATTCAAGGATAGTAATTACTTACCTTCAACGGAGATTTGGAGAAAACGAAAACTCGACGAATGGTCCTGTGACGTGGCCTCCCAGGTCACCTGATTTAACACACCTTGATTTCTTTGTTTGGGGTCATCTAAAAAATATTTTCTACGCAACCGCCGTTACAACCCGTGAAGACCTGTAGCTACGAATAAGACGCGCAATTAATAGCATAACGGCTCAGCAATTGGCGAATGTTCTTCGAGGAACAGCTATACGAGTTGAGAAGTGCATTGACGTTAATGGACAGCATTTTGAACAACTGTTGTAATGTTTTGTGTTCATTTTTTGTATTCCAACGCCACCTTATGTATAACAAGGTAATTCGAACTAAATTGTATTTTTTATTTTCTTTTAGCTGTAATTTTGTTTGTATTTATCGCACATTTTAATACGACATATGAATAAATTCCTTATTAATAGTACTGATAAATGGTACCACGGTACCAATACGATTCTATTTGAAAAAATTGAGTTTTTCCCCAAAAACCATTTTGATGAACTTTATTTGCTCATAAATCACGTAATTTAGTATTTTTGACGGGATTTCAATTTTTCTGGCATTACACGGGTCATTTAAAATAAATCGAAACCACCATGGCACACTTAAATGGAAAACAAAAAATTATATTATAAAAAAATATTGACGTTTGAAATGGCACTTATTTGGTATCGTTGGATTCAGAAAATTATGCATAATTCAAAAATGCAATAATATACGGGGTGTTTCATTTAAAAATCGAAAGTTAGTGTCACGTCCGGTGAAAAAAAATCACTTGTATGTCAAAAATTGCCGCTTATTATGTATATTGCATATCCCAAATTTCAATCAATCATCAAAACTAAAGGAGAAAAGGGCTGTGTACCATGATCCTGTTACACCCAGTATAACACATTCAAATAACTGCACTCTTCTACTAAAAACGTGCAACTGCGTGGAAGATTCACGAATGCTGGAGCCTAGCGGGTGTGACGTAGGCAGGTGCGGTCGATTCAGCACTGACAATGAGATATTGTGGTAATGATTTGACTAAGCCTGTATCTGTATCAAAAATGTATTTAATTGTTTGTTTCGTAGTCATGCTGTTTACCGACAACCTAAAGTATGATTTAGTTGGAATTATAATTTCCATATTAGTCGTAATTGTGGCTTATTTTAAATGGTCATTTGGATATTGGAAACGAAGGGGCTTAGAAACTCCAACACCTTCTATGCCATTTGGAAATACAAGTGACTTCTTTTTTCTCAAACAATCTTTTGGAGAAGTTTGGGGAAACATTTATTTTAAACTTAAATCCAAAGGCTTAAGACATGGAGGAGGATATTTTACACTGAGTCCTATGTACATACCAATTGATCTAGAAATAATTAAGAACATATTACAAAGGGATTTTCATCATTTTGAAGGCCATGGTTTATATTCGAATGAAAATGCGGATCCAATATCTGCAAACTTATTTAATATTGATGGCCACAAATGGAGAACCACACGTGTTAAACTTACTCCCACTTTTACGTCTGGAAAAATGAAAATGATGATTCAAACGTTAATTGAGTGTTCAAATGGTTTAAAGGAATTGTTAGATAAATTAAGTAACCAAAATACTCCTATTGACATTAAAGATGTTCTGGCTCGTTTCACAACAGATGTCATAGGTAAGTAAATGTAATTATACATAATAATATGTAAGACTAATTTCGGGACTTTTATAATAGTCCCATCTTCAGATTAGCAAAAATTATTATCATTTAAGAAATATAGATAATATACATTTTGCAGGAAATGTTCGAAACTAGGTTATGTTGTTATGATATAATTACTATAATATGAAGATACTTACAGAGTCCATCATAAGAATATGCCAAGAATTATCAATATATTAATAATTAAAAAGTGAGTTAAATTAGTCTAGTGACCCTTAATCATATATATATATATATATATATATATATATATATATATATATATATATATATATATATATATATATATATATATATATATATATATATATATATATATATATATATATATATATATATATATATATATATATATATATATATTTTTATTAAACATGATTTGAAGGAAACAACTACTCAGCGGGCAAATACCCCGACCTGCATTGAATTACACCTTCAAATCATGATAGATGGAAAGCCAATATCATTTGTCAATTCCTAACCAGACATAGATCGATTTCGAACTTATTTGTTCTCTTCAGTATGCCATAGGTTATGGAACAGACAAATGATAGTGGCCAACCTGCTAGTTATATACTAACTAAGGTGAAGTGAATAGTGGTGAGAGGTATGAAACTTCTCATATGGTCTGAATGCTACTATCCGACCGACATCCTAGATGTCTCTGTGGCGGATAGCGACTTGCATCACAGCAAGTACCAAGAGCGGCGACCCCTAGCCCAGGTGGACTAAACTAATGTTATTAAATATGATTTGAAGGAAACAACTACTCAGCGGGCAAGTCGCTATCCGCCACAGAGACATCTAGGATGTCGGTCGGATAGTAGCATTCAGACCATATGAGAAGTTTCATACCTCTCACCACTATTCACTTCACTTTAGTTAGTATATAACTAGCAGGTTGGCCACTATCATTTGTCTGTTCCATAACCTATGGCATACTGAAGAGAACAAATAAGTTCGAAATCGATCTATGTCTGGTTAGGAATTGACAAATGATATTGGCTTTCCATCTATCATGATTTGAGGGTGTAATTCAATGCAGGTCGGGCCATTTGCCCCTGCGTAGTTGTTTCCTTCAAATCATATTTAATAACATTAGTTTAGTCCACCTGGGCTAGGGGTCGCCGCTCTTGGTACTTGCTGTGATGCAAGTCGCTATCCGCCACAGAGACATCTAGGATGTCGGTCGGATAGTAGCATTCGAGACAATATATATATATATATATATATATATATATATATATATATATATATATATATATATATATATATATATATATATATATATATATATATATATATATATATATATATATATATATATATATATATATATTATATATATATATATATATATATATATATATATATATATATATATATATATATATATTATATATATATATATATATATATATATATATATCCCATATGAGAAGTTTCATACGTCTCACCACTATTCACTTCACCATAGTTAGTATATAACTAGCAGGTTGGCCACTATCATTTGTCTGTTCCATAACCTATGGCATACTGAAGAGAACAAATAAGTTCGAAATCGATGTCTGGTTAGCAATTGACAAATGATATTGGCTATCGATCTATCATGATTTGAAGGTGTAATTCAATGCAGGTCGGGGTATTTGCCCGCTGAGTAGTTGTTTCCCTTCAAATCATATTTAATCATATATATATATATATATATATATATATATATATATATATATATATATATATATGCACTGTGTCCCAAATTGGGGGTGCATGCATTGCTATCTCGGTTATTATTAGAGATAGAGAAACGGTCAAATTGGGACCTTTTTTACGAATTTTATGACTGTCAATCGATGATGAGGCACATAAAGGCATGCATTAATAACTTCTGAACCATACAAGATAATGAAATACATCAAGAGAGCGACAAGATTAAAAACGAAATAGTAAATTAGATTTTATTCTCAAAGTTAGTGTCGTCGTAAAAAATATTCGGGGAACTTAAAGAGGGGTTGACCCCAATAAAATTAAGACTATGTAGATAGTTTAAAAAGTTAATAACCAAATATTATACTTTCTGTTTCTGAATTCATTATCGTAAGTAATACATCAAGTAAGTATATTAATGATTATCGAAAATTAAATTCTTTCAATTTATAAGAAACTAAATATGTTGCTTGCTTCGCCTCGTATTTCAAAAACCTAAACGTTTAGGACATACGTATGTTTATATGAACTTTTTATCTTAAAATCATACAAGGAATTACCGCTTATAGTATGTCCACATACGTAATTAACACCCTGCAAGCCACAATAGGCCTGCTGATGGACGTAGTGGAGGGTCTACTAAGACCCACTCACAACAAACCTAACACCCTGCATATTAAAAAGTACATACAGGGTGTCCCAATAATATGTCAAAGTACATTACGGACTTTGACGCACTATTGGGACATCCTGTACATTTCTAGAGACTCTAAATTCTTTAGTAATAAGCTTTTTCATATTAGATAGGGCCTTAAAACCTGTGTCGATACTGAATGAATGATTGTTCTCTTGTAGGTTCGTGGATGTTCTACCAATATAGGCGGCCAAACAGTTGGCCCACCCTATTTATGTATTTTGTTGATTTATTTATTTATATATATATATATATATATATATATATATATATATATATATATATATATATATATATATATATATATATATATATATATATATATTTCACACACAAAAACAACATTCCAACTTTTATAAACATCTAACAGATTCTGGTCATAAAATAACTGACGACCATCAACCTAAAATATTACATATTTGTGGGAAAAGTAAAAAACTTAATTTATTAGAAGTGTTAGAAATTAATAAATTAAATAGGAATAAAAATTACAACATATTAAACGACCAAATAGATTTAAATAATTCTCCGTTATTGAACTTATTCAGATAAACTACTGCTAATAAAAATCACACCATAATATAATTTACTAGCTTGGAAAAACCCCTACATTTAAAAACATTACGTCTGTACAAATTTGAATTATATTATCAACCATAAAGTGACCCATCCCTCTATTCAGGTCAGTTTATATTTAAATTAAAGTAAAATCTGTGTATAATTCAGTTTACTTGAAAATGTCCGAATAGGATGAAACTAGTTGTAAAATAACAAATAAAGTGAAAATTAGACAAGTAAAAAAGTGTTTATAATTTTTTAAATCATTTATTTATTTATTTATGTATCTTCAGGAGAAATTCCAAATGAGATCGTGTTCAAAAAATATACATCGTATAATATATACATTATCTCATATACAAATTGACAAAAAATATTTGATTATACACTGATACAAATAAAATACAAACACATTAAACTAGATTACTACTAAGAGAGATGTGTTTAAACAATTTTGTAATTAAACAAAAATTGACATTATTAAAAGGGGTATGTGATTTTTACAACCGGACTATGACTATTGTAATTTGAATGAAAATTATCAGAATTTAACAAATCATTGTCTCTTGTATTAAATCCTGTAATGAATAATTTTATTTAATATCACCCGTAAAACGTTATCTCAGTTAACAAGTTAAAAATGTCTCTCAAAACTATTCCAATACGACGATACTATAAGTGTAGCGCTCCGTCAAGACAATTTACTTTAAAAAAGGTAAAAAATATAAGTCGTCAAAAATAAAATAATAAATATCTTGAAAAAATTGGAATCACACTGTACACTGTACACTGTATACACTGTACACTGTAAAGGCCCACTTGCACCAGTCTCACTTGATACAGCTGTTTAACAAAACTTCACTTTAAATTAAGTAAAACTTAACTGCCTCTGTAGTCTGTACTTGCACCTATTCATATTTGTTTTGATGTAACTAAGTTTACCTTACAATTGGCAACAATGGTGATTTTAGGAATATTTATTCTGAGGAATTTCTAATCAGACAGATATGTTAAAATTATCAGAATACTGTCTGTGATCTGTCCGGTTAATCAAATCAGCTATAATAGTTCTTTATAGATATATGAAAGAATACATAATTTTTTTTGTCTTATTGCATTACACAAAATAAGTAACTACCTTGAATTTAAACTGAATGATTACTTTCACTATTTAAAATTGAGGAATCGGCAAAAGAGGGCGAGGTGTTAATTACACCAGAGATGAAATGACATTAATTTTAAGTTTAGTAACAAAATAAAAATATAATGGAAAATGAAAGTATAGATGAGGTAACTTGGAGAAAGAGAGACTATACGTGGAAACAAATTACAAAAGTATTTTATGCACAGTCTTCACCTGGTATTTATATCCCATCTGGTGAAAATGATCTCTAACATAAATTTTGCGTGAAATGCCCCTTCAACTATTTCAGTAACTTCTACATCATCGTTTATCAAGTCATTATCATCCAAAACGTCCATATTTTAAAAAATTCTGTGACTACTTATGTCAAATGAGGAGCAAATTTTCATCTGCTGAGTAAAAGTCGCAAGGTTCTTTGAATAAACCTATTCACGTATTACATTTTAAACATAAGTTTAAAATAATTTATTAGATTCCTCTCATCAAACTACTTTCATCAAAATTATTAAAAATCCTTAACTATCTATTATAACATAACCTTCGTTTATCAGTTATTTTCGAATGAAATTTTGCTAACTGAAATAGTATTATATCAGGGATATAAATAAAGTAGTGTAAACGTCATGTGGTTCGCAGTAGCTCGCCGAGCCATTTATGACCAAAGATCAAGATAGTGATAAATGACGTCAATTCAGGGTTGACGGTTGGTGATATGTCACCGCGTAAATATGTTCATACATATATGATACAATATTTTAGGTGAATGTAACATTAACATGTATTTTTAACTAGCGATCACAAGAGTAAACGTATATTGTCTGTAGTTACTTGTTTGTGGCATTATGTAATCTTTTCACCTTCTTTAGATATTAGATAAATTATTTAAAAAGATTGTTAATTAAGACTTTACGCCAAAGAAATTATTAATCTATGGAAACATATAAACAGAAAACTGTCATATTTGACAGTACTAAAAAAAGAAAATCTTTTACCAAAAAAGAATTGTCAAATTTTGAGAACAGGATTAGACAATATTTCGAAACGTTAATTTTAAATCATTAAAATATTTGACATTCAAGTTTTAATTTAATTTAATTTTATTACCCTTTGAAAATTTGCTACTCAAATATTCTGACTGATAGGTGAACATAACGCAAGGTTAAATAAATAATAGTCAAGTGAAACTTTAAGCCACAGATTTCTGCAGCTTAAATAAAGTACCACTTTTGAAATTATGTGGCTCTTAAAGTTTGGTGCAATCAAAAAAAGCTTTACTTTGCAATTATTATAAGTAGCACTTTGAATATAAATGTCACTGGTGCAAGCTGGCCTTTTAGTCAAATAACTTACATTTAGGCCATCTTTTGTAATAGGCAGTTAAAATCATTGCCCAGTTTTTCCTCACCTTGTTTATGTACAATTACTTACATTTTTTAGGTTCTTGTGCTTTTGGGATCGATTGCAATAGCATGAAAGATCCAGATTCAGAATTTCGTAAGTATGGATTGATGGCTATAGAGATGGACTTCTTTTGGAACATTAAGACAATTTATGCAGATAGTGGTTCCTCACGATATTTTGCGATTAATAAATTTCAGAGCCAATGATTCTCGGGTGATAAAATTTTTTGTAGACCTAGTCAATGAAACAATTGCATATAGAGAAAAGAACAATATAGACAGAAAAGATTTTATGCACTTATTAATTCAGTTGAAAAATAAGGGAAAATTATATAAAGATGAAGAAATAAATGAGAAGAAAGAGGTAGATATGACCACAGGAAAACTGACAATAAATGACATTGTTGCCCAAAGTTCCATATTCTTTATAGCAGGATTTGAAACATCATCAACAACAATGAACTTTGCAACATACGAATTAGCTATAAATCCTAATATTCAAGATATTTTGCGAGAAGAAATCAATACGGTCCTAAAAAAATATGATGACAAATTAACATATGATGCTATTATGGAAATGACATACTTGGATAAATTAATTTGTGGTAATTTTTCTATAATACTAAATATTAATTTAAGCTAAAATCTTAATACGTTTCATAATGAAGGGGATAAACTACCAGGAGCGGCACGTCGGTCGGTAAGAGGGGTCACTTTTATGAGACTGTAAAACAGATAATTGTAATTTTCCTAGTGAAGTTCAACAAAAGCAGATATTAATGTCGAAAATAAACAGTACAAATGCGTGGACCATAAAACGTTTTTAATTTAATTTGCAACAGTTTTTATCATGATCCAAAATCATTACTTACTTATTTAAAATTTTGGGTCTATCACTTTTCATAGTAACGCGCCGCTACTGGTAACTACTATAATGATTGTACTTGTTGAATCAGTCTTGATAGAACACAAATTGTAGTACTTCATTTTTATTGAGACTGAAATATAAAAACAATAAATACTGAAATATTCCTAATTAACGCTCAAATATTTTTAAACAGTTTATGGCTGGCCTTATTATTTACCGACAATTTTACTAGCTATCTGGTTAATAAATCTAACTCAAGGATAAACTATCTAATGGTAATAATCTGCCTTTTCATCAAATTTTAAACATTCGTCGATCCTCTTAAGATTTTTACATAAATCTAATATTTGTTGATATGTGACTAATTTTCGTTCACACTTTTTGTATAGTCGATCATAGGATATTCTCTCTATTATTAGAGGGCCGTTCTCATCCTTATTCATTGACATATTAATAAGAGTAAAAGTTGAACGAGGTTAGACTTACTGTTCTCTAACCGTATACCAAAGTGACTCTGAAAAATCGACAAAGTCCGCTCCTATTTTCCAATTTTTGGCACAGTTTAAAGACATGTTAGATAAGCCTACTGGAGAAAATAAGTACAAATAAATTATCCTAGCTTGGAGATCTGTGAATTTGACACCACAATCATGGGTGCTAATTGCGAAATCTATACCATCATTTAGCACCCATTTACTCCCAGCTGGATATGTAAACAAGACAGAGGTGCTAATTGTTTTAACAAAGTTATTAATAAATTTGGTGACAACTTCACACCAGCACCACAACTATCGGTGCTAATTGCGATTCTTATCATTTAGCACCCATTTAGCACCCTCTTAATATGCAAAAGAAACGCAGGTGCTAACTGTTTTTTTTAACAAAGTTATTAATAATCTTTTAATTTTAGTGCCAACTTCACACCAGCACTACAAACATCGGTGCTAATTGCGAAGCTGATACCACCATTTAGTAACCATTTAGCACCTTCTGAATATGCAGAAAAAACAGAAGTGCTAATTGTATTAACCAAGTTATTAAGAATTTTATAATTTTGGTGCCAACTTCACACCAGCACTACCACCATCGGTGCTAATTGCGAAACTTATACCACCATTTAGCACCCATTTATTACCTTTTGAATATAAAAAGAGGTGCCAGTTGTTTTCACCGTTATTAAAAATTTTTCAATTTTGGTGCCAACATCACATCAGCACTACCACCATCGGTGCTAATTGCGAAACTTATACCCATTTAGCACCCTCTAAAATACAAGAAACATAATTGCTTTAATAAAATTATTATCAATTTCATAAATTTAATGCCAACTTCACCTCAGCACTACAATCATCATCGTGTCAATTACATATTTTATACCCATTATCATAGCATGAAAATATTTAAAGAACATATGAAAGTGGAAGTTAAGCAAGAAGAAATGGTAAAATGCTACAGAATTGGTAACAATAAAAAAAGGGAGACCAGTTATTGTCAAATTTGAAAGACAACATCAAAGAAATATTATAATGAAAAACCGCAAAAATCTTAAAGGTTCAAGTCTCGTATTGGTTGGAGATCTAAATAAACGTAATCTGGAATTATATAGGGCAGTTTACACATATGAAGAAAATGTTTATGTAATCATGGAGATTGGGAAAAGGCAAAAAATATTAAATTAGGATTATTTAAATGAAACTTAATAAGAAATGTCAGATAAGTAAAATATTTAACCTTTAATTTAATGCAAATGCGAGTTATTGGCAAATAGATTTATTTTCCCTTATTATATTTTTAAGTTAGTTAATTAAAATATAGTGTGAATTTGAAAATATATTTTAAATATAAAAGATTTTTGTTTAGAATATACTACTTATACGTTATCGGTATTATTCATCATTTCGGTTGGTATTTTTGAATTAATATATAAAAACTTATCTTGTGGAGATATTATTGATAAACATTATTTATAAGCTATTTCTTTCTTTATTATATTTTTATGTATATATGAATTTAATTTAGAATTAGACAGAGATAGAAATATAAAAACAAATATAATAAAAGAACATGACAATACAATATTAAAAAATAAACTAAATACTTTTACTATTAATATCATATATTTAAATATTAGAAGTGTTAGGAAAAATTTGGACAATTTGAGATATGGTATAGCAATATGGGGAGTGCTTACCCTACCAATTTAGCATCATTAAAAATATCTCAAAAATATTTAATAAAAGTAATTATAAAAAAATATATGTTATATTCTTCCCGACAACTTTTTAAAGAATTCGATGTGTTTGATATCAACCTGTTGTATGTGAAAGCAGTTCTTATGTTCACTTATAAAAATAAAACATTATTTAATATTAATTATCATCATAATTATCATACGCGTAATATAGCAAATTAAATATAAATATTCCGCAAATAACCCGCACTACAACTCAAAGATTTGTTACCTACTATGGCCCAAAATTCTACAACCTCCTACCACTTTCGTTTAAAAAAATTCATAACGCAAATCTAATCTCCAGAAAAATTAAAATATTTATAAATGAAAACAGCCATTTATTTCTGAGAATATTTTGTTAGTATTGTTTTTACTATTTATATATTGTTTAAACTTTTATCTATCTAATATTATTACGTAATCCTGTACTCCCACAATTATACCAATATGAAATTGAGGATAATAGTGATAATTATGTATTTATGTATTTTCTATGTATATCTATATCATACACGTAAATTTAAGTATTATTTATGAAATACATATTATTATAAAATTAGTGTCACTCTTAAATTGTGAAATAAAGTTTGATTTGATTTGATTTGATTTGATTTGATTATTAAATTGACTCGGTGTAGGTATGAATATTTTGGAATGAATGAAAGTGTACTTTTTAGTGACTTTTTTTAAATTAAAGTTATTAAAAACTAATGTGATTTTAGATCTTAAACAAAAAAATTCAAATAAAACTTGCGGGAATTGGTCACATAGAAAATGTAATACGTGAACTACATCAACAAACTAAACAAACTACAACTACTATTATTGTGGAATACTCCGGTTAAGTATTTGGACATTTGGATTTTGGAATACGTACCTACCTAGTACCTGCCACTTACCTACTTTGGATACATACGTATTTGAACATTTGAATATATTTGAATACTCGGATATTCGAATATAATTCGAATATTCGATTAATCAACTATATTTGAATATCAATATTTAAAATTGAATATTAATATTTAAAAATAATTTATGCGACGGTTTCCTGTTTATGTAAACAGAAAACTGTCATGTTTGACATTGCTACAAAAGACAATTTTTTTATCAAAGAAATTTTGCTCTAATTTTGAGAACGATATCAGAGAGTATTCCGAAACGTCAAGTCTTAATCATCTAAAATATTTGAAATTTAAGTTTATTTTTTTCAGATTAATATATTTTTTAGGTGTGAGATTTTTGGAATGGAAGAAACATTCTTTTCAAAAACCAACTTCTGCTTAATCCTTTTGGCGCAGAGGTTTATTTAATAATTTTTTTAAATAATTTGTAGGACAGTGGCTTAATCCCTAAAGAAGGTGAGAAAAAAACATTATAGGATGTCACAAATAAATAACCATGGACAATATTTTAATAAGTTGCTTAAAACAATTTGCACCTATGTTTTTCATATTCAGAGGATGGTTTTAGTTTCGCAATTACCACCGATGGTTGTAATTTTGTCTGAAGTCGGCACTAAAATATGGAAATTGTTAATAACTTTGTTAAAATAATGAGCACCTCTGTTTTTTGCATATTCAGATGGTGCTAAATGATGCATAAGTTTCGCAATTAATACCGATGGTTGTAGTGCTGGTGTCAAGTTGGCACTAAAATTAAAAAAATTATTAATAACTTTGTTAAAAGAATTAGCACCCCTATTTTTTTACATATTCAGAAGATGCTAAATAGATGCTAAATGATGGTATGGGTTTCACAATTAGCACCAATGGTTGTGGTGCCAAGTTCACAGAACTCTAGCTTGGCACTTGAGCTTGGATGCGCAATGGTCTAAACGCCGCCCTTTAAATGTAAAGCGCTTTGGTCTTTTCTATTCCAAACTAGTGATATTGCTTCTCTATCTGCACCGCCAAAGTGCCAAGCTAGGATCGTTGGGTTACATAGATATTATAACCATATATCACAAGTCATTTTTGTAAATGGTAAATAGAGGGTCCAGCTATTTAATAAGAGGAAGGGAAATTAATTCGAATGTCAACGAACTTATCAAAATGTAAAACAATATTAGTTATTTGCAAATCAAGTCTAGGATCGACAGTTTAATTAAGAATTTTCGTTTATGTCTATAATAATATATTTCGGTAAAAATTGCTTTGCATAAATTAGTTTATTTTTTAAAATTGCCAAGGTGCAATTTTAATATTGACGAGTTTTTTTCTATTTCTCATAGGGTATGTAAATTCTATTATTTTTAAAAGTTTTGTTATAAACACCAATATAATTCGCTGTGATACTAATTTATGTCATTAAAATTAAATTATAAAACTACACAGGAGACAACTCTTTATCAAAGATGACACATTCAGTAGAAGCGTTGAGTGAAGGAAACGATTCAAAACAAACAAATAACAGTACAAGGTAGCTAGCATAGGGCACGGTGAACTACAGTACTACTACCGTTGACTGAGAAATAATTCTCAGTCAACGCTACTACCAACTGATGAAATAATTGCGAAATCTCGGATTCAAACGCATGTGATGCCGTACAAAATACCGAATCCAGCGCTGGCTACGGATTTCAACGTACACTTGCTTCTTTTTATATATTTCTTCACTCAACGCTTCAAGTTAGTAATAGTGTGTGTGAAGTATTTCAACAAATTTTATACAAATATTTTTTGTTTCTGTCAAACAGATATATGTGTTGGACGAAAGACATTCCATTTGACAGCAATATTTTTTAAGTGAAAAAGTTTTGGAAACTTTTCAACAGCAATTACTTCGTAGTAAATATTTATAAACAAGTGAAGTACATTCACCGCTGCGGTGAAGATGCCATATAGATTTTCAGAAGACGGACAAAGTACAGTTTCGGTCAATATTTGGGGCATTTATTGCATTTCCAAAAAAAAAAAAAAACAAAATTCTTAAATTTGTTTTGCCCCACTTCCCGTCTTCGGAACCGGCTTAAAATCAACAGGCATATGTATACCGTAAAGATCTACCCCTGTTGCAAATTTCAAGTCGATCGGTCAATATTTTGAACAGATATCGCATTTCAAAAAAAAAAAGAAATAAAAATGGCTTTTAGGCCGTTTTGCCCCACTTCGCGTTTTCGAAACCGGCTCCAAAACAATAGGCATATGTAGCCCTTAGAGGTCCATCCCTGTTCCAAATTTGAAGTCGATCGGTTAATATTTAGGACAGTTATCGCATTTCAAAGGAAGGTAAAAAAATTGGTTGTTGGGCCGTTTTTGCCCCACTTGCCGTTTTCGAAACCGGCTCAAAATCAATAGGCATATGTAGACCATGGAGGTCTACCCCTGTTAAAAAGTTTGAAATCGATCGGTCAATATTTGGGACAGTTATCGTATTTCAAAGAAAGGTTTCCGGACTACCGGAGTTCCGGAGTTCGGACTACCGGACTTCCGGAGTTCCGAAGTTCCGGACAGACGGAAAGTTTCTGGAAATCTCGATATTCGGATAGATCCCAAATTTGAGGTCGATCCGATCAGCCGTTCTCGAGATACGGGGGCCCAAAGTCGCCGAGAATTAATGTATACATAGATTTTTTTTGAAAATCTATATAACAAGAGCCATTTTTCTATCTATGCCACATAACAAACACGATTTATTGTGTCCTTTCTTTTGATATATAGTGTTATTTCAACATTTTCAGAAACATTAAGAAAATATCCACCATTTCCATTATTAGTGAGGATTTGCACTAAAGATTACCAAGTTCCTGGCACAGATGTCGTCATTGAAAAGGGAACTAATGTTATTTTCCCTCTATTAGGAATTCATCATGATCCTGAATATTATCCTAATCCACAAAAATTTGATCCAGAGAGATTCAATGAGGAAAATAAAGATAAAAGACCATCGTTTACTTGGTTACCATTTGGAGAAGGACCTAGAATCTGTATAGGTTTGTGGTTTTCTTTATTATCTTTAATATATGAACTTTATTTTTCAATGATTACACAAATAAAATTTTCGTACTTTATAACGAGTATTAAAAATTATTTAAAAAAAATATCAACACTATAGGCAACACTCATAATAATAATAATAAACTTTAATCATTTTAAGTATATACATACAGAAAATAGCAGGTAATGGTAATTATTGAAAAGGCAAAGTTCAGCTATAGAAACCTATAGCTGGTCTTATACTTTACTAAATCAAAATCAAAAATGGTAGACAATCTAAAAATAAGCAAATTAAATAGAATATCATCTAACGATAAAGTACATATAGCAATATTTTTATAATTATATCCAAAAAAGAAAAAAAAACGTAAACAAATTAATAAATAATAAATAATAGTATGCTACTATTAGATAACTAGACTATTGGAAAGTTATGCTTGTATAATTTTGAAAAAAGAAGAGACAGAGCGAGATTTGAGAGAAGAAGGGGGGGAATTGTAAATTTTAGATATATTATACGAAAACGACCTTTCAAAAATGTCAGTCTTATGAGTTGGAGGGGTTAAAGTACCTTTAAATCTAACATTTAAGTTATGTACATCCGTGCGAAATGTGATTTTTCTATGCAGATATTGAAGATTCGTAGTTACTATGATTTTGTGATATATTTTCTGATATACTAATATGTAAATGATGTCTATTTTTCATATTACGCCATTTAGATTCATGCAATTTGTGGCTAACAGATTCTTTTTTTCTGATCCCGTAAATAAATCGCAAACAGCAATTTTGTATTTTTTGTACACGTTGAGCAGTTGGAGCTGTAATATAAGGCTCGTATACAGAATCGCAGTAATTAAATATCGACAAGACTAATTCACAAAGCATAATTTTGAAATGAGTCTTTGAGACATGTCTAGAGCTATATAAAATTTTTAATCTAGCAATGGCACGTTTATTACAATTTGAGATATATTTTTGAAATCTAAACGATTTATCTATAATAAGACCTAAATTTTTTACTTCAATACTGGTGCTCGTTGAGTGGCACAGTTATCAACATGATTAGTGTTCTGACCCGGTATATAAAATGAACTGTAAACTTGAAATTGGTCATTTTGAGTATGATTATTTTCTACAATATTGCCTACCAGGACAGAGCGATTTACAGGTACTGAGTTAGAATGACTATTATGTGGTAACTGACTAAAATTTGCCACATGGTTAGTGTTATTGGCCTGTGCTATACTTGGTGAGCTATGAATTAAGCCTTGAGATAAAACAGGTAAATTACTAGATGAAATATTTTCATTTTCATTTATTTTAGTGTGACTAGCGTGTGGACTCACATCGTCCGTATCCATATCTAAAAGATTTACTACTGGATTGACATTAATTCTAGTCTCGAGCTTATCAAAAAGTATCATAACCCTAGTAAGAAATTCGGTTTTTAAATCAGCTGTGATTTGATCATGAACAGAGAAATAATTAATTCTATTTTTAACATGAAACAATTTAGTTACAATTCTTTTATAATCAGGATGACGTTTATCATAAGCAAAACTTGTTACCAAACTCTCCAATGTGTTGATTTTGTCTAAACACATAATTCTTTCTGTCTCCATATCCATATGAACTTCGGGATGACAAACTGGTGCTAATTTCTCACTCTGCAAATGACCTCTGAGAATTGAACGTTTAAGTTGACAATTGCCCTGGACGATCGCACCTCGTATCTTCAGTTCCCAGTCCATCTCCTCAACATTAAGATAATTTGGTTCCATGATTTCTAACTATAAAAGACCTATAGAGAGGAAAACCAGCATTAATAAAATAGGAAGCGAAAAAATAGAAAAGATAAATAACACCTTTGAAATGTTCCAAAATTTATGAAATTATATACTCTTTATTGCCTTCTAGCAAACTTGACCAATGTGTGATTAAACTAGACCACAAGTTTTGGCATCAATTTATAATTAAACTAGGCCCCACGTCTTGGGCGTCAATTTATAATTTAAACTCCACGTTGGGCGCCAATTTGTTATTTTTACTCCACGTTGGTCGCCAATTTGTAATTTAAGAGCACCACTTTATAATTTAATGGAGTTTAAATTATAATCGTTAAGGTAAAAGAGTTAAATTGTGTTGTCGGTGAAGGCAAAAGATAGACAACCCCAATTATAACCCACCACGGCTAGTCAGCTATTCTAGGAGGCAAGAGTCGTAGGTAAGAGTTCAGGCACTGCTAAATTTGAGAATTCGTTGTTAAAATTCGGTGTTGTTATAGCAAGGTATTATTTAAGAATGGGAACTATTTCAAAAGGCTGTGGGCGCCATGAGTTAAAGAAACTCAAGAAAAAAACAGAATAAAATTGAAACTAGTTTAATTCAAACTACGTGAAGCAAAAATTTACAACATATCACGACACTACTAGCCCAAAAGATAGGCTTAGTAGCGGCAACTAGCTTAATAAGATATGCAAAAAGTCACGCATAATAAATCAAATTACTAACTAAAATAGCAGCTCAAGCGCTGACAGCGATAAGATAAAACACAAAAATACATAAAAGGTACAAAATGAGTTAAAAATATTCCAGAATATGACTACTTACTACTTGCACAAAAGGCAAACATCCAAAGCCCGACAAGCCTAGGTAATAACCTACAAAGTTACATACCCCTACGTGAGGTAAAAAAAAAGGTAAAGCTACTGTACTACAGATTCATGGCAAAAGGCCACTTAAATCAACCGTAGTAGGCAAAAAGTACTAGCACACACGCACCAAATTGTAAGCAAAAGGCAATTACAACGGCTGTGCTAGCGATTTTAGGCAAAAGGCAACTAAAATCCGGTAACTGTGGTTAACATAACCTAGTAAGTACTAAATATATAGTTTGTAAGCAAAAACATATCCTGCAAGCAGTAAATTACAACTATATAAGGTTCTACGCCTTACGCATTTAAACAGACACTAACACGGGACTGAAGGTCATAGAAATACAAAAAAAGGTAAAGGCATGTCCGCTTAAATGCACACGGGCACAAAACAACACATCATAAAATTACATCAACGGCTACAAGCAAACTACAAGCATAAAAAGCAAAAAGCAAAAAAAAGGCAAAAAAAGGCAAAGTAAGGCCGGCTACAGGACCTCTAACAACAGTAATCTATATCCTGACTAGCAGACAAATGTAAAAGGTACTTATCTTAAACAATGGGGCTGAGTAACAGCTCCATCCGGATTCCGCTTACGTTGGCTAGGTCGGCATCAGGCTGTCGGTACCATCTCATAGTTACCGTGACCTCACAAGCTTAAGAATTCAGTAATACGTCCCAAGGCACAGTTAACCACGTGCGTAGTTTTCCAGGCAAACTAGTTAGTGCTCCAAAAAAACTCCTTGGCCGACGTCAAGTTAAGAAAATATCACTATCCCAGTTAAAGGGTAGTAATTACGGTGGTATTCCCATAAAAAAACGTAAAACTCCAGTACCAAAAAAAGGTGCCTCACGAGGAATGCATAAAATAATGCCTCCAAAAAAATTACAGTGATCGTAATAAAAAAGATCAAAAAGTAATAATATAAAAAAATATATTATAAAATAGACATACTCAAGTAATAATATGATAAATAATAAAAATGCGATAAATAATGATAGATAATAAATAATGATAGATAATAAATAAATAATGATAGATAATAAATAAATAATAATAGATAATAAATAAATAATGATAGATAATAAATAAATAATGATAGATAATAAATAATCAATCAGGAAAATCTGAAACAAAATCCCGATATCACTATACTTTCTATAAAATGAATGAGTTAAGTTAACATACCTGCAACTGACATCCAATAAAGCGATTGAATTATTCGAGCCACGAGGTATTTCAAGAAAGTGTAAAAGCCGACCGCTGCTTGCAGTTGCCTCGTTGGAAATGCCTGTCGGAAATGAGATTGAACTAAATTCCACGCCGCGACCGCGCAAAGGGTACTCGCAATTGTTGAGTAGCTAAATTAAATGAATTGTCACCATGAACTAATATTGTACCGATCAAAAAGGTATGTATATTAAGTTTCAGACTTTACTGATAATCATTTTCAAATTCAACAGCCTGGGCGTATTACGTGAATTAACAGGTGGTTAACAATTTGTTAGTTGACTAGCCTCGTGCCGCCGTAATTCTGGAAACAGGAACATCTAGAGAGGGTGTTCCGAAATGAAAATAGGTAGTAAACTTAGTTGTGACAGAAATTAAAAATTTACTGTTACACAGTTAATTAATTTTTCTATAACAGATTGTAGGAAACATGTACTTATTTTAGGCACTTCAATTATTATTTAAAATTAGTTATAGGTTAGTGATATATAAAAATTATAAACAAATACTCACATTAAAATTTAGTGTTTCTCGTGCATAAAAAACATAATGGCAGGAACATACTTTGTAACTATAGTATTGAGTTTATTGAAAAATACTCAGTATATCGGCGCATACAGAAATGAGAAATTTTTATATATTTCTTGAAATGTGTGTTATTCTCGTCGAGGCTGTGACACTAATGAGATAATTTTTTTAGCACTGTTATCTCATTAGTGTCACAGCCTCGACGAGAATAACACACATTTCAAGAAATATACAAAAAATTTCTCATTTCTGTATGCGCCGATATACTGAGTATTTTTCAATAAACTCAATATTATAGTTACAAAGTATGTTCCTGCCATTATGTTTTTTATGCACGAGAAACACTAAATTTTAATGTATTTGTTTATAATTTTTTATATATCACTAACCTATAATTAATTCTAAATAATAATTGAAGTGCCTAAAATAAGTACATGTTTCCTACAATCTGTTATAGAAAAATTAATTAACTGTTAAAGATATTGTATCGCATTTCGTAAAATCACGTTCCTGAGATATTATTACAAAATCTAATAATGTAATGCTGTTTAATTTAATTCTAGTAAGATTATTAACGATTTGTTGTAAAGCTAAACTATTTAAGAGATTCAGAAAGTTTATGATCGCTGAACTATTTACATTTAATAAATCAATATTAAAATCTCCAACATAAATTATTTCGTCGTATTTAGGAATAATGTTTACTAATATATTTTCAAATTCACTTAAATAATTTATATATATCATTAAAATTTGGTGGCTTGTAAACACAACCAAGTGCAAATTTAATTTTTCTTTGTTTTAACAATTAACTTATACAATTCCTTAATATAAGTTTTTTTATCGTTTCATCTACTGACAGACAGACCATATAGCTCAGCGTCTGAAAAACTGTCTGCATGTTTGTTTCGAATTGTTACCTGATTACAAACGCACTTCTTCTGTGTCTTAGATAATCGAAGGCTGTACAGATACAAGAAATCGCTGAATCTGAATCCGAGATCTGTTTAATCCCATCACATCAGGATTCTGCCATAACCTCAAACATAATTTCAGCTATTAAACGCATATAACCCTAACAATGAAGTTGTAATCTGAAAACCCAAGCTCTTAAACCCCATAACCCCATACCATAACCCAATTAACCAAAAATCTATCAACTCCAATAACCACGTATGTCAGACGTTTAACATAATATGTACGCGTATCTGTCAGGTCTCCAAAAATACTCTAATTCTATGAACATTCATTGATGAATATATCAATGAAAAATATCAGTGGTAAATCTATGTATTTTGGTACGTGCTTCTAGAAAATATTTTCTTTCAAAGAATTCAAAGCTCAAGTTCTATTCAGAGCGATTATATCTTTCATGCGTCTGCATCCATGGCACCTCCACACGGTGACGGTGGGCAACCTACCCGCGGTGTACATCGGGTAACGCCAATGTCGACAGTACAATGATTTGAAAAACTAACATTAGTTGAATAAACGTAAAAATATAGACTTTTAGGGTGAAAGTGTTTTAGGTTGGGTTCTTGAAACAAAACAAAAATTGTGCGAGAAAAGGTGCAATGACCGGAATTATGCGGTTATTAAAATAACGTACATATCAAGTTAAATGTCTGACATACGTGGTTATTGAAGTTGATAGATTTTTGGTTAAGTGAGTTATAGGGTTATGGGGTTTAAGAGCTTGAGTTTTCATATTACAACTTCATTCTTAGGGTTGTATGCATTTAATAGCTGAAATTATGAGTTTTTTTGAGGTTATGGCAAAATCCTGATGTGATGGGGTTAAATAGACTCGGAATCAGATCCAGCGACCCAAAAACATTTAGTAAACATTAGAAAAAAAAATTTTGCGTGGCTGTGTTATTAGATGAAAAAAATTGTTCTTGGGAACTTGAAGTGCAAATGGTAGAAACATTACTGTCACGTCATGTGAGTTCATGTGCTATCACACAAACTTACGCCACGCTGAATTAAGTAAATCTCAAATTTTTCTTTTGTTTAAATAAAACAGAAACACACCACTGCACTGACCTGAATAATAAAAAGTTTACTATAAATTGAGTGTACTCACTACCACCCTAATTTGTTACTAACCTGGCAATCAAAACTGTTTATAGAGTAATAGAAATAGAAGGAAGCAGCGAAAGTTTACCGGGAATAGTTTCTCTACGTAGCTATCTAAGTTTTATTTTATGTAAAATTAAGTATCCAAAAGCATCCTGAGCAGAAGGTCTTGTGCCCTCCCTCCCTCCTTTTTTAGCAGTAAAAAGTGAAATTTTCTTAAAAATCCATTAATAACTTGTTGTCTACCACTTTTATGAAAAAGTCAAGAGTCAATAATTTTTCTAAATTGAATTTCCTATCGAAGTAAGCTTGTTAGGTTTTGAAATTATTTTTAATTAATTTACAAATTTAAAAAATAAAAATATTTATTTTTCAAAAAATTTCAATTTTCTATTAGTACATTTTTTCTTACTATGGACAAAAGTCAAGTAAATTCTATTTTTTTCTTTATGTATAATATTTTCTAAACATTTATATTTATTCTTACTGAATAATTAAAAAATGTACGAATATCGTCATTTATCTGATAAATTCAAATAGATGGTTAACGCCGAATCTTTCATTAATTATGCAATAAAAATGAAAAAATAAAACTGTAAGAAGTAACTGTTTATTCAATATTAAAATGTGTTTCAAATACATAATTTTTATCATACATTATTTTTATTCCAAATTGTTGTTTGAATTCTCAGTATAGTTTTCATCAGAATTTTCATACCAATCTTTGAAATTTCCAATATCATCATCAATACTTTCATTATCATCTTCGGTAACTTGCGATTTATCTTCAGCAAAATTGTCAGTATTACTTTATAAATTTTCGAGTACATCTAAGTCTTGTACATCAAGTCGATGCTATTTTCACAACCTTTGCCTATAGGTTGTTACAAAATAACGAAGCTGGTAATTTTCTTTATACATGTTGATTTTAAAGATATGCGAGAAAGGATTAAAATGTTTCCTATATTTATATGGTGAGAAACAGCAACCGATTTCTTTAAACGAACTGCGAAACGAATGTTTTGTATTCACCGAAAATTTTAAAATTTAACCTTGCTATTCTTGCCACACGAGAAAGTGCAAGTTCACACTTTGAACGTATTTATCACTAAGTTCAAAGTTGAAATAACGGAACATTACGTTTTGAAGATTGGGGGTGAGATAGGTCAAATAATGGTTTAATCCCTACATCCTTGGAAGATAATCTAAAAACCATTACTTTCAAGTGCTCAAAAGGTTGTGGACCAACCTGTGGTTGCAAAAATGCTGGACTGCGATGCACTATAATGTGAGGAATATGTACTGGCAAAAATTTTGGAAATAGCATCAACCTTAATGTATCTGATGATCCACAAGACTTGATTGTAATTGAATATTTAGAAAGTATTATTGAAAATTTAGTTGAAGATGGATCGCAAATTTCCAAAGATGATAATGAATGCTATGAAGATTATAATGGAAATCACTAGTATAATTATGAAATTTGTGATGAAAATATATCGAAATTTCAAACATATCGGTATAAAAATGTGTAATAAATTTTATGTATTTGAAATATTTTTTAGTGTTTAATAAAAAGTTAGTTTTTTACATCGTCTTTTTTTATTATTATGTATGATTAATTAAAGACTCCTCTTTATGTATATATTAGAATTCGACGTTAAGCTTCTATTGGAATTTATTAAATAAATTACGATAATCGTAAATTTTTTAGTTATTTTAAAAATAAAAATACAAAGACTAATTTTAAAATATTATACATAAAGAAAAAATATTATTTACTTAACTTATTATCCTTAAAAAAGGGCGTATGCACGAAGCACAGGACCTTTTGCTTGGGATATTTTTTGGACATTTAATTCGACATAAAATAAAACCTACCTACTTAGGGAAAATTATTATTTCAGATAAACTTTTTTTACTTTTTACTTTTTTTATCTATTTTTACTAATCTATTATGAATATGGTTGGGGTAAAATAAGGGTAAGATGAGTGTGAGTTAATAATTGCTGAAATTTCTAAATTTGGCCCTTGTTTTACTTATATTAATTTGTTCTATTTATGTTGTGGTATAATAAGAACACCTTATTTAAATAATCATAATTTAAACATTTTTCAGGGTTACGATTTGCTATGCTGCAATCAAAAATTGGCCTCATAACTTTATTGAAACATTATAAAATCACTTTGAACAACAAAACTGAGCTGCCCATAGCCTTCAAAAAATTTGGTGTAGTTTCTGCACCTGAAAGTGAGATATGGATCGATGTTCACAAAATACATAATTAAAAATTTTATTACACATATTTTTAACTTATATGTAGCTAATACAAAATCTTGAATATATCTACTATAAATATAAAATATGTATAACATAAATGTGCAAAATTATAAAACAAAATGTTTGTGTTTCTATGTCCTTTTTTAATATAGGAATAATTAAAGAGTTAAAACAACTACCATTACTGAATTTTTTATATTTAATGCGTTATTAGAAGAAGTTAAAACGCCATATTTGAGCGTACAAGTTTCAATACATTATCAGAATAAGAACAATGAATTTACTAAATTTAAAATAAAACGAAACATGAAAATTATCAAACATGGTGTCTATAAAGCTCTCAATCCTCTCCATGACGAAATTTATGATTTAACCTATAAATAAAACTCGTTATTTTAGCCAAATACCATTTTTAGCTGCAAAAATAAGAAATGCCTGAAAACCACTCAATGTGGAAACCAATTAGAAATTAACATTATAAACCAAACTGTGATAAAAGCTGAGAGTTGCTTATTCTAGTAACACTAAAACAAGCAATTAAAATTCTAAGTTTTCGATATTAAGAGACAATAAAAACAGTAAACCCTCCACTGCGGCCTTCAGCAGGTCTATTGTGGCTCACACCTAGTTATATATCACCCAATAAGTTCAAACTCTTAACGAAACTGATGACTTTATTGGGTGAGAATGTGTCCAGATCCTCTGGCAGTAGTTGCTCTTTGCTAAATATTGAGAATCGGATCCTGTCCATAGCGTGACAGGTACATAGGATGTGGTCTGCCTTCTCATTATCTTCCAGGCATAGACGGCACTCGGCATTTTCCGCTAGGCCGAGTTTGTGCAGATGGTAGTTTTGTCGGCAGTGCCGGTATATAGGCCTGTTAGAAGTTTACCCTGTTTAACTCTAAAACTTTCCTAGCTCTTGATTTCAAAGGGTATTTTATAAACGCCTTCGAATAAATCAATCCTGGTAACTCCTGCCAGTACTGGAGAGTTTTCTTTACAGCCTAGGTTGAGATAGCCATCTTAGCAGTACTTAAAGTTATGTCAAATATCGGTTCTGATCCGATTATTCGTGATTCCGCTCGTTTTTTGGCCAAGGAGTCGGCTATTTCGTTACCTTCCATACCAGAGTGGCCGGGTATCCAGACCAGAGGCACTATTGTCTTTGCTCAAATGATTTAGAGCCTTCTGACAATTCCATACCGTTTTGAAGTTATACCGGTAGGAGCCTTTTATAGCTGCTTGGCTATCTGAGAAAATTTGTATCGATCTGCATATATTCCAGCCCTCGCACACACAGTTCAATGTCATGAACCTCAGCCTGAAAAACAGGCTTGAAGATATCCTCACCCTTCGTCTGTAGCTATGTACTCCGGCTTCTGTCCCCTGGGGAGTTTTGGAGCCATCTGTAAACCAGCAACTGTCTACCCTCAGTAGGTCGGCTTTATTCCGATCACACTCATCTCTTTCCGGAGAAATGATGTTGAAGATCAGCTCGTAGTTAGTCATGTTAGGCATAGTATCCGAGGGCATTCCTAGGATGCTGTGATACTCTATATCATCCAGCAACCTGTTCCGCTCCATGATACTAGTCTGTGTCATATTAATGGCCGCTTGTTGCAGTCTGTAGGTTGCCCACCTGGCCTCTCTCTTCATATATATGAAGAGGGGGTAAATCCAGGAGGATTTCCATTGCAGCTGACGGTGTGGTGCTAATTGCTCCCGTTACGGTCAAGCATGCTAATCTCTGCAGTCCAGAGAGTTTGGCTTTGGCCGTCAGTTGTGATCCTTTCGGCCATTAAACATGGATCCGTATGTTATCATTGATCTGATGACCGTGATGTAGAACCAGTAAATTTGTTGGGGACCCATGCCCCAGGATTTACCACAAATACGACGGCATGTCAATAAAGACAGCTTTAGCACCAACATAGTCAGAGTTTAGATCTCACTACAGCACTGCAACTACTCTGCTTCATGTTACCCAAGAAGTGTTTAAAGTTACTGATAATATTCAAAATACGTGTTTAATTTTGCTTAATTTTAGTAAAGCATTCGACACCTTAGACCACGATATTGTTTGTAGTAAACTCAAACATTTCGGATTTAGCGAATTTTCAGTTTAATTTTTTTATAATTACTTACTAGGCAGATATCAAAGAGTTGGGTTGAAGTCTATTTTTTCTAATTTTGAGTAGGCACACAGGGGAGCATTTTAGGATTTTTTTGATATTTTCTGTATATACTGCATATTTTAATGTCTTAGTTTCTATAACGATCATCAATACACAGACGATACTCAACTTATTTTTCTTTTTGGCTGGTTGATCTCAGAGAGTCTGTGGGAACAATTATCTCTGAAATCTCTTAAGCACATAACTTATTTAATGAATCTGAAACTGTTGTAATGGTCTTTGGGTCGCATAGAGAAGTTGTAATCAATTCTTCTAATTTCCAAATTAAGTTCAACAATGTAGTTTTAAATATTGGTGAATTTTTTTAAAATTTTGGCTTTTCATAGATGTGGATTTGAGGTTCTTTAAACATGTTGGCCATATACTAGTTGTACGAAAATCCTATCCAAAATGAAAATTAGTCTGTATACATAGAGAATATCTAAGCGTGGATGCGAAACTGAAATTATGCGAACCCTTAATTCTTTCTTATACTACTACTGTGATGTGATTTACTGGCCTGTCTTAACAAATAGAGACAAGGAAAGCTTACAAAATATACAAAATGCTTATGTAAGATTCTGGTTTAATCCCCGCAAATTCGATCACATACATATCCAGTAAATTTCTAGCAACTAAATGATTAAACCCAAATGAAAGGATATCACATGGTATGCGTTATATAAAAAATTATTAAAACCCAAATTTCTAAATAATTATTTAAAAAGCTTGTAACTGGTGATGACACATCAATGTTCCACTCGCTTCGGTAATTTATTCAGAGTACCCAAACACAGGACTGCTCTATTTGAAAGAGGATTCTCTTACGACTCCCAACAAGTTGTTTCTTTCAGAAGACATGTCAAACACTTAATACTCTCTGTTAGAGAGTAATAATATAATTCTATTTTTCCTCCGCCTTTCTTCTTTATTATATAAGAATGCATATTTCCAGGAAACGAAGAAGGGATAAATTTGGAAAAGAACTCTCGGTATATACAAAAATTATTCTCAATAAATCATCAGGTCGTAAATTCTGAAACAGAAAAAATAATAGTGGGAGAATTACAATAGAGACCTTACCTGGTATGCCTGCTACGGCATGATATTTATCATTTGTTATGATTATTTCACGCTTTTAATTAAAATAAATTTTCTGCACACACTGACAAAAGACAAAATCATCTTTTGTTATGTTTAGGGCCTATATTTCCCTTTCCTATAAAATCAATTTGATAAATAATTTCCATAGAAGCAATTATTGATACAATCGTGTCCAAGGAAACTATCCACTGAATAAATTTAATAGGAAATAGAAAGATTGGCCCCTGAACTAATTAAATTAACCTTATTATTAAATATAAAAATAAATTGCAATTATAAAAACAATTTTAAAACTTATGGTAAATCAAAAAGAACCTAATGATTATACTACACAAGATGTATTAACTAACGGTGATAACCGATCGGGTTTCAGCCCACATGCGAAACGCTAGAGAAAGTATTTAACACAATCATCTGTATCGTTAATAATAATTAACCTTTGAGATGAGTTCGTTAATACGTAAAATAAAATACATGTTCCTGTATATATATATATATACAATTATTATATGTTTACTGTTTATTGTCAAGGCCTTCAAATAGATTAGTGGAATGGAAATGACTCAGCTTTTTATACACGATATCTCAGAAAATAAAACCACAGATAATGTACCGAAAATTAAGCCGTTCTAACCAAACTCAAAGAAAGCGTCAATTTAGCATAAAGAATTTTTTTCAAATAAATGGAAACGTCTGTACGATTTGGATTAAATTTGGTGTGCATTTAGTCCCAGAGAAATGTCATTTCTTGAGGTTCATATCAACTTTATTTTACAGAATGCTGGAAGGGCAAATTATACCCCTACTTAAACAAAATTGATAAATTGTGCTAATTTAAAAATTTAGAACAATAGTTTAGAAAATTGGCGTACTGTCATATTTTTTATTTAAAGAAAATTTTTCCTACGCATTTATTTTCGTATAGCGTACGAGAAAGAAACTTTTCCTAAAAAATATTAGTACCGAGGAAAATGGCTAAGATTGCGCCCTAGCGAACTTTTGCACGAGTAACACAATTTCTATGTTTTCTGCTGAAAAACGTCTCCTTCGGGAATAAACACTTGTGTAAAACAAAAAACGATCTTTCAACATAAACCGAAGAATTGGAAACTTTCCCAATCACTTGCAAGCACATATTGAGACACCGATTATTAACACAACATAATAAACACAAAATTTTCATATTCCGCATTTGTTCTTATATCGTTACACCGCTTACTCACTTACATACCCGGAGAATGTTTTATAATTCATTTTGAATATTATGAATGAGATTTAAAGAATCTTCTAATGACAATGGAGAATTTCCTAACTATTGAATACTGTCCAGTACCCTGGTATAATTATATATCGCCACTTATTGTTGAAACGTTTCTGAGCCTTGGGGATGGCTTTTGATTCGTTCAGTTTTAACTGTAGAATAAGAATTATTCTTTGCAAATAATGATGATAGTATCTAACTGCTGCTAGTCATGTTGCCAACGTGTTAAATTGAGTTGAGGTAGACGTACAATTCAGGACAAACCGAATGGAAAAATTTCACGAATAATTGTTTTGTATTTGCATCAACTAAGGATAATTTCCTCGAATTTCTTTGAATACCAAATGAAGCACCTGAACAATGTGTATTATATTTGGGTGAGTACATATTTTTCAACAATTCTCCAACTTCAACGATATGTCATCAGTAACTAATATCAATACTTGTGAACTACCAGCATCCATCATATCAAGCTTTTCTGTAACTTGTTATTGTACAGTTACTGCATTAACGGCTAGTTGTAATCTTTTGCTGTCAATTACATATGATGAACTAGGCCTACCATGATCTAAAACGCATGCTAAAACAGTTATCATACAGTTTCCTTTTGCATCTGTTGTCTCGTCTGCTGTTATCGATATTTCTTTGACACTCTCGGACACCCAAAATATGTAAGAAAGTATGTTTGGGCATAGGAATATGTAACGGTGTTTGCTTTTGGATAGCTGGTTTAATTAATCCAGAATTCCTGTTAGTTATAAATAAGAAAGACCAAAGTATACATAACAGAGTTTATTTTATTAAAGGCAACATTCATCCAAAACATGAAATCAAATGAACATAAAATCAAATTCTCTAACAATTAAAGCAAGTCAAGTACAGAGTTAATAAATCCTTTTATACATCGGTGAAATTAGTTTAAGGGAAGGAGTGTAATTTCGGTGATTAAACGGTACAACGGTAGGCTGAAGGCCCATGGCAATAAACAATCACTAGAGTGGTGACGGCGGTGCAGGACGGTAAAAACGCTACCAACACCAGGAGGTCTAGTTCAGCGCGCTAAAAACCCCAAGATGCTACCAGACATTCAGTCGGGCGGCGGCGTCGTCATCGGATTTTGAATTCTAACCAAAAGGAGTCAAGCTGAACGCGCTTAAGAGTCCTGAACTACCTAGCTCAACACGCTTAAGATAGTTGTCAGTAGAAAACTGAATTCCTTCTCCTGGCTACGGCGAATCTATTGATACCAAGATTATGGCCTTGATGACGTCTCATATTTCATGAGGGCAGGAAGTGCATGGCAGCACATGCCAAATGGTAATTGCAGAAAATTCCAGAAATGCACGATAGTACAAGACTGACGGTGTGGTGCTATACCGTCAGCTGCAATGGAAATCCTCCTGGACTTACCCCCTTTTCACATATATTTGGAGAAAGAGTGCAGGTGAGCAACCTACAAACTGCAACAAGCGGCCATTAATATGCCGCAGACTAGTATCATGGAGCGGAACAGGCTACTGGATGACATAGAGAATCACAGCATCCTGGGAATGCCCTCGGATACTATGCCTACCATGACCAACTACGAGCTGACTTTCAACATCCTTTCTCCGGAAAGAGATGAGTGGGGCCAGAATAAAGCCGACCTACTGAGGGCAGACACTTGCTGGTTTACATACGGCTCCAAAACTCCCTAGGGGACAGGAGCCGGAGTGCATAGCTACAGACCAAGGGTGAGGATATCTTCAAGCCTAGGTACTCATGTAACTGTTTTTCAGGCTGAGGTTCATGCCATTGAACTGTGTGTGCGAAGGCTGGAATATATGCATCTTACACGAAGATCGATAAAAATTTTCTAAGATAGCCAAGCAGCTATAAAACGGTATGGAATTGTCAGAAGGCTCTAAATCATTTGAGCAAAAACAACAAAGTGACTCTGGTCTGGATACCCGGCCACTCTGGTATGAAAGGTAATGAAATAGCCGACTCCTTGGCCAGAGAAGGAGCGGGATCACGAATAATAGGACCAGAACCAATACTTGACATATCTATATATATCTAACTGAAAAATAAAAAGAGTTTCGCGGCAGTCTCACGTTCGAGCCTTAATTCACATAAATGTTCAACCAGAAGCCCCTAAAAACTGATGGCAGCTTTCAATATTAGCCAAAATTAGTTGATCTGCGCATGTGATAAACATTCTCCCTACTCGATGTTTTTGTACACGCCCTTAGTGTCATTTTACAACAGTTACCTTTCATATCAATAAAGTAACATAGACATCAGATTTACTTGTAATTTGACCTACTAAATCTGCATATGATTTAAAATGAGACCATTGTTTTCGTCTTTGGTATACCGTTGAATAATTTAAAATAGATTTATATTTATACAATGTATATGTGGCCGCCCAAAACCGCATCATCAGCGGATCGGCTCTCGGCGCTATCACAACGTGGGCGAAGTCAAAACATTGGCCGTGCGGAAGAAAAGAAGGGAGCTGAGGTGGCAGTCGGTTGAAGTATTACGTATTGTACAGAAATAAGTGGTTGTCATTAAACTTAAATTAGTCGATTTACCCCTTTTATTTATCTTATAAAGTTGTCACCTTTATCTCTGAAGTGGGGATGCACCCAAGTTCCTGAACTGCGTGCTGAACTGCATAAACTAAAAGTGTATTTGTGCATTGACTTTGAAATTTAGTAATTAATGTGTGTCACTTTTTTTTGAACCTGAGTGTTGGAAGTGTGTGTGCTATGGAGTCCTCCGGACGATTACCTGAGAGCCAAAGGTCCCGTACCCCCACGATATCTTTGGAAACTATAGAAAATATGAATAGAGAACTCGAGAGATTACGTCGAACGGTAAGTACAAGTTCTGTGCATGAAAATTTGCATGAGCGTAGGTCTAATACAAATTGGATGCTATTCAAAGATGCACATATATTAGCCGATTTTGACCCATCTGCCGGAAATCAATCGGTAGAGGACTGGCTACGAATAAATGAATGTGCTGAAATGTATCAATGGGATGAAGTCACGATTATATATTTAGCCCTGGGAAAACTTAAGGGATTAGCACGGGTATGGTATGAGGGTTTAAGTAGTAATAATTTTACTTGGCTAGAATGGCAACAAATGTTGAAAAACACAGTTCCATTCAAAGGGAATTTTTCTGACTTGTTTTATGACGCGGCGACCTATAAGGCAGAATTCGGCCAAAATCTAAGTGAATACTGTTTCACAAAATTGGCAAAATTAAACAAGCTAAAATTAAATTTCTCAGAGGAGCAAATAGTTGTCATCGGGGGAATAACAAGCAAGCAATTTCAATTGGCAATAAAAGCTGCCAATTGTAAAACTTTTGTGGACAACTCAGTTCGTTACTAATTTTCCGTCGACTAGCGCTAGTGTAATGTTAGACTCACCGACACTTTCTAGCACCAGTTCTACGAGGGTTATGAAAAGAAATTCGATACTGTCAAAGAATGGTAACAGCAGACTAAAGCGATCTAAAGTTGACTCTACAAACTTAAAATGTTTCACGTGTGGTCAGATAGGTCATAAACGTATAAATTGTTCTGTTAGGACCCGAGAATTTTCTATAAAACAACAAGTGATTTGTAACTATTGTAAAAAAAGGGACACGTGGAAGATACATGCCGTAAGAAATTGCGCGCCGATTTAAAGAGTAATAAAAATATAAACTTTATCGGGTTACAAGAACAGCTCAGCGTTTATCATAAACAAGCCAAAATAAACAATCGACTCGTTCCATGTTTTATTGACTTTGGAAGTGAGAGCATTTTAATACGAAATTCAGTCGCCAAGAATTTAAAACTTAAACAAGAGCTTTTACAGAACATCATAGTTTTGTATGGATTCAATAACAGTCGAACTTGTACAAATTTAGGGACAACCGTCGACATCGTCATTGATGGCGTCAGCGTTAATACTCAAATGTATATAGTTAATGATGATGACATACGCTACGATTTATTAGTAGGGCACACATTTACCGAGAACCCGTCTGTACTGATAATAAAAACACAGAATTGCTTACGAATATCAAGACTACCTACCACAGAAACTGTTGAGTTAGGTCAACGTTTTGCCATTAATCATATTGAAAAGGTTAATTTAATTAATGATAGAAGAATAATAATTGAACAGAATTTACAATGTGGCTCAATAAAGTCTAAACAGCGGTTAAAGTTATGCAATAAATTATTTAAATACAATGAAAGATTTAGTTTTGATCTTAGTGATCTAGGCAAAACGAAAACTACTGCTATGAAGATCGAATGCTTAACCGATAAGCCAATCGTTTACGCACCTTACCGACTATCTTTAGCAGAGCGTAAAGAAGTAAAGGTCATGATTGATGACCTATTGACGTACGGAATAATAAAAGAATCACAGTCACCGTATTCAAGCCCTATTCTTTTGGTAAAAAAGAAGGAAGGCGGGAAAAGACTTTGTGTGAATTATAGAGCCTTAAATCACATAACCAAAAAGAATAGATATCCGCTCCCACTAATAGAAAACCACTTGGACAGGTTGGGAGGTTCAAAATATTTTATAACACTCGACCTAGCCTCAGGCTACTATCAAGTCCCTATGAGTGAAGAAGCTATAGAAAAGACGGCTTTTGTCACACCTGACGGACATTATGAATTCCTTCGTATGCCGTTTGGCCTAGCCAACGCTCCATCGGTGTTTCAACGTCTAATGAATACTGTTTTGGGAGAATTGAGACACGAAGTAGCGCTTGTCTATATAGATGACGTCATTATACATGCTAAGAATTTCAAAGACGGTTTGGATAAACTGCAATTGGTTTTGCAAAAATTGGAAAATCACAACCTGACTCTGAAACTGTCTAAATGTTTTTTCTTCAAGACCACTATAGACTATTTAGGACGAGAAGTATCCGCTGGTGGAATTCGACCAGGTGTGAAGAAAGTTGTAGCTGTTTCAGATATGCCAAGCCCGACGAATATTCGGCAACTTAGAAAATTTCTAGGATTGGCCGGGTGTTGGAATCTTATATTCAACAATAATTGTTTAAGTTTAAATAAACAGTCTTCATGTGGTCCCGAAATTAAACCAAACTATTAGGTCAGCAGTTATGAGTTCGGGGAACTCAATATCGAATGTTTAACTATTGAAATATATTGACGTTTAAATAATAAGTTAAGATTATTAGTCAGTCTGAATGATTGTAACGTAGAAAACACACATCTTAATTTCTTTGTAATAAGTTTCTATATGGGATATAAATAAATTCATATTGTTCTCACATTGTATCGTTTATTATCTCTAAGATGCTTCGAACACCGGGTACTTCCGGAAGTTCGTCAAAAACTTTGCGATTATCACACAACCCCTGACAAAATTATTAAAGAAGGAAACTTCCTGGGAGTGGACTGGCGAGCAAGAGGATGCGGTAAATAAGATTAAACAAACATTAGTAACTCGACCAGTTCTAGCAATTTTTAACCCAGGAACGGAACACAGAAGTACAGTACAGAAGTACGGATGCCAGTAAAGTGGGCGTAGGTGGAGGGCTGATTCAATTAGATAACGAGAAAAACAAACATGTAGTGGCCTATTACAGTCGACAAACCACTGTGTTAGAACGCAAATATCACTCATATGAATTGGAGACCCCAGCGGTCCTTGAGACCTTACGTCATTTCAGAGTGTATTTGATCGGAATTACATTTAAGCTAGTGACAGATTGCAGTGCCATCAAAAGTACTGCTGTTAAAAAGGACATTATTCCTAGAATTGGACGATGGTGGTTAGAAATGCAAGATTATGATTTCACAATTGAATATAGGCCGGGCGCCAAAATGGCACACGTAGATTGCCTAAGCCGAAATCCACCACTTGAAAAATATCACGTCAATAGTATAAATATAACTGAGGCCGATTGGTTGCAAGCCGCACAACTTGGAGACGAAGAAGTATCTCGAATACGAGAAATTCTGGAATCGAATGATCGAGATCCAAGCTTGAAAGTGTATTTCGATAATTACATTTTAAAAGGAGGTAAAATTCACCGGAAGTTGCCAAAAGGTGCAAAATGGGAAGTTCCACGAGCTCATCGTTGGCAAATTTGCAAATTATGCCATGACGATATGGGTCATTTTCACCTAGAAAAGACACTGAACAAGATCCATGAGAACTATTGGTTTGCAGGGATGCGCCGTTTTGTCAAAAAATATGTAGAGTCCTGTTTGAACTGCCTATACTATAAGGCACCGTCGGGACGAAAACCAGGTCTGTTACATCCAATAGAAAAAGTAACGATACCCTTCCATACCATACACCTGGATCATCTGGGTCCATTCGTCAAATCCCGGAAGCGCAATACCCATTTACTAGTAGCAGTTGACGGATTTACAAAATTCTGTATCATTGAACCGGTACGAAGCACGAAATCGAAGTATGTGATTAGAATGGTGGAAAATATAATAAATATATTTGGGGTACCTATAAGGATCATCACAGATTTACTTCAAAAATGTTCAAAACATTTTGTTTAGAATATGGTATAAAACACATTCTAAATGCCGTTGCCACACCGCGTGCCAATGGACAATGTGAAAGATTTAATCGGACTATTCTCAGTTCTCTGGCTGTATTGAACGGGGGTAATGAAGATGATGAGTGGGACTTACAGATAAAAATTGTGCAAAGAGGACTGAATACCACATTGCACCGAACCTTGGGAACCACACCTTCTGAAGTGTTGTATGGATGTAAACCGCGTAGTGTTCCAGAATCTATAATTTTGAATGAACTGCAAGATCAGTTAAATCGTGCAGACTTAACGACTCTTAGGAGAGAAATTCAAAATAGGCTTACTAAAGACTAAGTAAAACAACAAAAATATTTTGATGTGAAGCGATCAAAGGCAAGAGACTACAAGGTCGGCGATCTGATAATGATTGCGAAAACCGATATGGCCGCCACCGGGGAGAGTAAGAAATTGCAACCTAAGTTTAAAGGGCCGTTCCGAGTAACAGCAAGTCTGGCAAACGACCGATATGCAGTAATTCAAGTGTCTGAGAGGTATCGTAAATGCCCCACTGTTGTTTGTATAGACAAGATGAAGCCCTGCGTCATTCTAAAGGACGATGAACCGTCACTTTCTAGTGGTAAAGTATGAACTACATTGAACTTCTCATATGTAAAGCCATTCAGCTCGAGACATATGAGACAGTATAAAATTCGCTGTATAGAATTGTATACGTTTTATTAAGAAACGCTATGAAAAGTGCTCGATGCATAGAAAAGTACCTAAATGCAAAGCTCTCGAAAACATAGCAGTGTCATGCAAATGTAAAATGTTCATAGTATGTCGGCTGGACAGTCCATAAAATTTGTAATGGGCGGGACTCACTAGAAAATATGCTAGAACATTCGAATCATTTGTGTTACTCCCTGTATATGCCAAATATTCGATCATGTATAACGAGGTGCACTGTAAACATGAAAATATTCGTTGCTCAGGGGGCAAGCTATTCCTTGTAAACTGTTCGGGGTGCACTAAAACAGTCGAAACAGGATAACCGTTTATTTTGTGTTGTATCGATACCAGAAATGGTATAAAATGCTAACGCACTATTATTCTAAATCTATAAAATTAGTTTCAATGTCTAGGTCATGTGGGGCTTGAGGACAATCCCTGAGTCAGGAAGGCCGACTGTCGCCGCCCAAAACCGCATCATCAGCGGATCGACTCTCGGCGCTATCACAACGTGGGCGAAGTCAAAACATTGGCCGTGCGGAAGAAAATAAGGGAGTTGAGGTGGCATTCGGTTGAAGTATTACGTATTGTACAGAAATAAGTGGTTGTCATTAAACTTAAATTAGTCGATTTATCTCTTTTATTTATCTTATAAAGTTGTCACATTTATCTAGGTGATGAAAATGCAGCCTTAATGCCAAAAATATATTATATATTTTATTTTATTTTATATTATTATTTAATGCTGTCGACTGGTCTAATGCAAAAAGCAACCTTGAAATCTTTTTAACAGTATTGCGTGCTGCTAAAATCAACTAGTCATATATTAAACGCGCATCGACATCGATTATCTTCATTATTTATGGACTCATATACATATAGTGAATTAGTGAGTGTTTATTAATAAATGGTAAGTTTGCAGTTGAAAAAGTATACATAAAATTAATAGATCTAAAAGTAAATTGCTTCTTGATATGAAAATTTTTTTTACTGTAACCTTATCCAGGGTGATTAAAAAATACAACTAAAACGTTAGAATCCACATAGGATTTTTTGTGTGGTAAAGGTTATGTGGGTGGATTTATTTGTGTTTACGTTGATCAGGGCCCGCTTTAGAGGCGGACAACCCGGACCCCTGTCCAGGGCGGCGAACTTGATGGTGGCATTTTCGCCCCCCCCCCTAAATGTGATTATTCTCAATTAATATAAATGTTACACTACTTGTTGATTTTTTCCCTAACTAAAACTAAATACCTACTATGCAATTTATATTTGATCTTTGTGGTTTGTTATGTTTTAAAGCTGGAAAAATATTAAAACACCTTTTTAAAAAAGGAAATTTATTTTTGAAATAAAACAATATGTATAGTTAAAAGACTTACCTGGCCCTGTATGAAGTTGTAGGTATATAGTTACTTGTTTAAAATAGGAACTGCAAGACATAGCATGCATGGACATGTTTTCGCGCCATACTGTAAAGAATCATCTAAGCGCAATTGTGCTATTGTTGCAAATGTGTTGGTGCCGGTGACAACATATCCTTGAAATAAGTTTATAAATATTAAAAATATTTAACCGTCTAGTTCGGGATAGTGACTTTTGTGTGTTTTGTCATTTTCTAAAGGTAAGGCGTACTTCTGCAAATACCTATATTAAGTGGTAAAGAATTATTTCCAAAAATATTTTCCACAATACGTACTTATACATTTTTAAATATTTTCTGTATGTTTGTTGTGACGAATTTTTATTAATTTATTTAGGGTTTTCGCCGCGAAAAAAAGAGAAACAGAAAATCCACCTTAAAAATTCAAACATTTTAGATAGGTATCTATTTTAAATATTTAGTTTTTATATGTTCCTTGTGGTGGTTCAGTGTGACGAACTCCCCCCTCGTATATTTAATATTTAATTTATTCCCCTTTTTACTAAGTCTCACCCGTCGTGAAGCGACAGGGAACACTTATTTAATTAATTGGCCTTTTTCGTGATCGTCTAGTTTTAGTGGTAGGACCTAAATTTGTTGTGTGATTGTAACTTCCCAGGTACGTTTATGAAGCTTGGTATTACTTTGTTTCATTTATTGGATTTAATTAGCTTTAATTTGATTTGTATACTTTTAGCAATTATTATGACCCTTAACCTGCATTATACTGATATCTGTTTTAGAATGGTACTTAATATAAAATTTGACTTTATGTTTATTATTAATAATTTGCTTAGAATTCACTTTTATACCTGAAAGTAGAAATAATTCAAGGAAACTCAAATAACGTTTTCACACCTTTTATTTCTATACTTAGACAATTGTCTATAAGAAATATATTACAGAACATGACATGAACAAAACCTTGTAACAAGTACGACGGACAACGGTCCACAAGAAATACATTGATATTTAGCTAGTTGAACCTGCAATGTAACCAAACCTGGTTACATGCGCGGAAACTTCTGCTTCGTAGTTTAAATGTATGTGGCACCAGAGTGTCCCCTGTCACATGAGCCGGGCAGAGACCGACAACCATGCTTTGTTATTTAATTCGCGGGTTCGTTGCTACAATTAAACAGAACCATAAATACAACTGACGCTGGCCAACGAAGATTCGATGCATATGCGGAATTTCGACATATGACGAGCAACTGCCCGTATTGTTTCGGGTGTGTCGAATGCATGCCACCAATCAAGGTTTAAACCAACATGAAACGAACTACCCCGTAGGTCTGTTAAAGGGTTTGGCAGGCGTCGCTTGTATTTCGGTACACTTATGAGAGCGATAGCCATAAATCATTAAGCGGTATACACTGATCATCTGGCCCTGGACCCTCTATCGAGAGACAAGGTCCATGGTCATACAACTCAGCGGGTGGGGTGAACTGCATGTTTTTGTTGTCGGCGCCTAACCGCACACATCTGATAGTTACAGTCTGATCCACATACAGGTAGTGAAATTTTGACAAAGTGATCAACATTGCAGGTCCAACGGGACACAATTTATTGCTTACATTATCTTATTTTTAAAACTGAACGAACTGAGGTGAACATATGAGCGACAGGTCCCAGCCGAGGTGAGTTAATATTAAATGTCTGAATTTAATAAAACAAAATCAGTTATTAAACAATACATCATAAGGAAAAATGCCTATCTGTAAATCCTTTGGTACCACTGGTCAATTAATATAATTATAAACCGCGAAACCCAAGCATATAGAGTCGTACTTTGATTAACGTTGCCATTTCACTCCTAAAATTAAATGAGTTTAGTTAAATTTAGTGAGCTCGAGTACGGAGAGAATGGCAACGCAGTATAATAATTATTTAATACCATCCTTACCTATTCGCTGACACATGGAGAGTTCTGCGAGGTTTTCTCCCCCGGGTTCCTGAGTAACCCCAGTGTTATTCGTTTCCATGTCGGAGGTGGCGTCGGCGGTGCATACGCCTCGGTAGACGCCATGTACAGGTCCTCAGTCACAGAAACCCGGACGCGGAAGTGTATACACCAAGTTGGATGGACCGCTAATTAAGCGGAGCTCTCTGTATTCAAACGGCGGTTATGATAACCGGAGTCGTGGTTTCTCTTTGACTTCCAGGCTCCGAAAAACCAGCGACAAGCACTAGGGTTGCCAAAGAGTTAACACGACGGTGACATCGGTTATAAAAACCGGGAGGTCGGTCTGTCTTTGACTTCCAAGCTCCGAAAAGCCAGCGGCAAGCACTAGGGTTGCCAAAGATCGGACACGACGGTGACGGCGGCTATGAGCCGAGAGAGCGGTCTATCTCTGACTTCCAGGCCCCGAAGAGCCAGCCTTTGACTTCCAAACTCCGAAAAGCCAGCGACAAGCACTAGGGTTGCCAAAGATCGGACACGACGGTGACGGCGGCTATAAGCCGAGAGAGCGGTCTATCTCTGACTTCCAGGCCCCGAATAGCCAGCGACAAGCACTAGGATTGTCAAAGATCTGACCATGATCGTACGCCGTCTCGCGTATTTATATGTTTTTCCGTGAGTGAGTTCATTGTTCAAGCCTCCAAGCCGGAGATAGCCAAACGCTAACTTGTGTTCTTTAAACTAAAATTTCACTCAAGATGCTTTAGGTGAGAAGTGATATATGTTTATTAGCCTTTGACCCTATTCTGAGTAAAACTCTTACAACCCTACGTGTTTACGTCGGTTTGTTTATGTTATCGTTCTCGACTCGAGAATACCTTGAGATTTTGTACAGTTTTGTCAATGTTTTAAAATATTAAATGAATACTATGTGTTCTTTTACTTAGCTGAATAATTTAGACTCTATAGTTTTAATGCATACATTTTCTGCCAAAATTCCTAGAAAATGATTTAACCTTTTTATGTAAGAGTTAATTTGGAATTTAATGATATAAATGCTTGGAAATAATTTAGTTTTATGTAAAAATTATAGGAAATTTATTCGCGATGAAGCAGCTCAGGGCTGGCGTGCTTCAGTATCTATTTTAAATATTTAGTTTTTATATGTTTCTTGTAGTGGTTCGCAATTTGTCCATTTTGTTGGGATCTACCACACCTAAAAAATATCTTTGAAAAAAATCCTAGTAATTAATAAAGTATAATTTTGTGTAGTAATAAGCCACTGCATTGCATAAAAAGATAAAAGTAGAAAAATCTTCAAATACGACTAATCGGTGACGGTGGCTTAATCTGTCCCACAGTTTAAAAAAAATCAAATGCCTAGTTTTAATTACTAAAAGTATTAACTATTTTTTCCATAAGGGAAACATTAAGAAATTCGTTTTTATATTTAAAAATGGTTTAAGTAGGTAATTAAAACGGCATTTTATTTTTCAAAACTGTGAGACAGACTAAGTCACTGACTAATTGGATTTGAAGATTTTTCCAATCTATATTTTTAGCAACGCTGTGGCTTATTTAAGCTAGCGAATTTTGCATTGTTTAATATGTTGTTTTAGAATATCTGACGCACAAAGAAAATTGTCCGGCCATCAGTACAAAAAGCGAATGCTAGAGAAGGAAACCCAAAAACAAAACCAAGCTAGTGCTATGCACAATTATTTACAGGGTAGACCCGATAGTACCATTAATACCAAAACAAATATCTACAAAAATTCAGATAAAAAGGAAAAGACGGAATCATCAGAGAGTGTGACCAAGACCAATCGATACACGATATTTCTAAACCAACTTTGTCACCAAATGAAAGCAGCCTACCAACTGACACCGAAATTTCTAAAAATCATATTCAGGCTCAAAAATCCTAGCTAGATCTCAGTCAAAGGTTAAAGTGTTGTACAACTATAGATGCAGTTGCCCAAAGAATTATTAACGCTGAAACGAATCACTGGTACGAGGTGCTTCTAAGGATTGTAGCAATTACTAAAATGCTCGGTAAAAGATACAAGCGACAAGCTGTCTGGGGAATAATAACGGCAACTATTTAAATATACATAGTTGAATTGCTATCTGAATTTGACCCCGTTATAGAGGAACACGTGCGTAGAATGCTTGAAAAGAGAAAACCAAAGCTCACTATCTTGGAAAAAAACATTCAAAACGAGATAATAGACTTGCTTCACAAAAGTGTAAAATCGCATATTATTGCTGAAATAAAAAAAGCGAAGTACTATTCTATATTAGATTGCACTCCTGACGTTAGTAAGGTGGAGCAAATGACCCTGATAATTAGATGTTTCCATCAATAAGTGTTATTCTGATTCAAACGATGTCGAAATAAAAATCTATGAAAGTTTTTTAGGTTTCTTACCTGTGGAAAGATATACAGGAAGACAACTATATGAAATTATAACTGAAGAACTTCATGAAATGGGATTTGATGTGCTAGATATAATAGGGTAGGGATATGATATGATTACAATAGTGTTGTATAAGTATCTATATTGTATCCAGATTTATGGACTGTAGTATCTGTTGGATTTAATAAACATTATTACTATTATTGTTATTATTATTATGATAACAATGCTACCATGAGGGGCAACAATGCAGGTGTGCAATCTAGAAATAGGAATTTAAATCCACGACCATTCTACGTTCCGTGTAGTAGCCAGTCGCTCAATCTAGTGATAAATGATATGGCAAATTCATCCTTGGAAGCAGCCAACTCTTTTAATATGGTCCAAAAAATATATTTTTTGTTTTCTTCTATTTTTCGATGGGCCATATTTTTTAAACATGTCCAAGGATTAAAATTAAAACCTTTGAGTGACACTCGATGGGAAAGCAGGATAGAAGCTTTAACGCTCTTAAGATTTCAACTTGGTGAAATATACGACGCTTTGCTAAGCATTTATGAAAACCAAGACTTAATACCTCAATGAGATACGAAGCTTCGGGTTTGCTAAGTTGCATTAAACAATTTGAATTTTTATGTTCAATAGTCGTATGGAATAAAATTTTAAACTGTATTAAACCCATAAGCAAACTTATGCAAACAAAAGATTTTGATTTGAAAAAAGCACTTGATCTTCTAGAGAACTGCAAACATTTCTTTAAAAATCTTCGATCAGATAAGTCTTTCAATGAAATTATTGTTGACGCAAGAGAATGGGCTGATGAAATAATTAACATTGAAGCCAATTTTGAATCAACAACGCCGCGTGCATAAGAAGAAAAAAGGCCAACTTTTCATATGAGGCAAGGGACGAACCGATCCAAGATCCCAAAGAAAAATACAAAATAGAATTTTTCTCCTATACTATTGATCAAGCATTAAACGCACTAAATAGTCGATTTGAACAACTGAATCACTATAGTAACCATTTTCAATCTCTATATAATATATGTAATTTGAAAACCGTGCCTAAAGAGACACTCATAAATATTTGCAAAATATTGTGTCTGAAGGTGAATAAGCTGACATTAACGGTCTAGAATTAGTAGAGGAAATTTCTGCAGTTTGTGCACTTTCGGGCAAAAAGGAAAGTCCACGTAATGTTCTTAAAATATTAACAATGCCTAAATCTTGCTCCAAATCTTAGTATTGCCTTAAGAATACTACTGACTATTCCAATATCAGTAGCAAGTGGAGAAAGAAGTTTTTCCAAATTAAAATTAATCAAAAACCTTTTTACGCTCAACTACTATGCAAAATTGACTAAACAGCTTGGCCATTTTAGCAATTGAACATGAAATTGCTGATCAGATAAACATAAAAGAGGTAATTAAATTTGCAGAATTAAATGTGAGAAAGAAAATGTTCTTCGGATTATAACTCACACAAACAATGTATTACTGTGGTTCTATGTATCTACCTTTTGTTTTCTATTTAGGTTTTAGGTATAAGTGAGAAAAAATCTAGATCGTAATAGCGGTAAAATTGCACCCTGTATGTTTAAAACTAAGTAAATATTTTTAAAATAGGTATCTATAGGTACTGCAACTCTATTTTATTTTTATTTATACTGTTTTGTACCAAATGTTAAGTTTTGATACTTGTTTTTTTTTTAAGTATACGTTTTTATTGCAAACCAAAACCATATTTCATTAAGAAAAAATGACTTTATAAGGGGCGGCAATTTGTTTTTTGTCTGGGGCAGCGTAAACGCCAGAGCAGTCCCTGCGTTGATTTTCCATTTTTTAAGTCAGTTTTGTAGTAAGTTAAGATGGTTTTGTAGTTTTTCGGATACACTTGCAGGATCAGAATCTGGTGATAGCAAAATATAAGCATGTGACCGTTATTTGAAAACAAATTATTGGCATACTATGCATCAGAGATGGGAGTTCCTTCTTTTTATTTGCCTTGTTTACTCTAATAAAGAATGAAACAACCGTATACCTCAAAAAATCACATGTTAATCTTCGATTTATAATAAATACATACATATGCATATTCCTAAGCCTGTAACCATTCTCTTTATAATTTTTTTCATATTTAACATCAAATTTGTTTAATAAAGTTCCCCAGTCTTTCAATTCATTATACTACTCTTCATTCAAGAAAAAAGAACAAACGCTTTTTCTTCTAATTCAAATTTAATTATCTATGTACTTGTCATAGTTTCATTTTAAATGTTTTTTGTTTTGTAAAATACTTTTTAGGCACAATTTTTTTTCCATTCATGTTTTATAACCCTTATGGGCAAAATTATCATTACAATAAAATATAATGTAGAGCTCTGACTAGCATTTACAGCAGCTTAATGAGCTGACACTCCGCCAGGTTAAATAAAAATATTATTCATGATAAAGGAAACAGAAAAATTCTCATAAAATTCCTTTATTAATGTGACCGGTTTCGTGAACAAATTAATTACTTCACATCATCAGACACAGGAATTTTTTATAAATATAAAAATTCCTGTGTCTGATGATGTGAAGTAATTAATTTGTTCACGAAACCGGTCACATTAATAAAGGAATTTTATGAAATTTTTCTTTCCTTATCAGAATAATTACTCATATGGGATCAACCTATTACGTTACAAAAATATTATTGTTACGTAATACAGAAACACACAATTACGTAATACAGAAACACACAAATAATTATAATTAAGGTAAACAGCCCAATTTTATTTAAGACGTAATAATTTACATATCTCAACGCAGTCATCATCCGAAATAATTTTCTACATTGTCATGATGATCATGTTGATATCCACCTTTGCGTCTCAGCATCGTGTTTTAATCAATTACAAACAAATGTCGCGTCGCTAATCTACAATGAATTTCATTTCAATTAATTGCATTCTAGTAATAATAAAATCTTAAGACCCATTTTGTCTTACAGATAAACTCGTTTCAGACCAAGATAGGCATACTGCCGCTATTGAGAGAAATTTTTTTAATTTGTTTATATTTTCTCTGTTGTATTCTACATCTACAATGCCTCCGTATTATTTGTATGAATCTCCACGAGACTTTTTAATATTGATGCGGTTTTCCACAATACACCAAAACACCATATACTTCACTCGACGCACATTGCACCAACCAAGTTGGCATCATTTGGAGGAGATTAAACTGACAGCTCGACTACTACTTCAATAGTATCAAAATAGTTTAAATTATTTTCTTCGGGATGATTCAACTTACAGAAATAAAATTCGAGGCCTTTTAAGTATCACAAATTTTTAAACTTTTCTAGAGAGATCAACTTATTTTCAACAACCTTTTCCGTATCTTGCAAAGTTCTAACGTCTTTGATTAAAAAAATAAAATACAATATGACACAGAGAAAACTATTACAATTTTTTTTCTATATACTTTATAAATGTTTCTCTGATTTTGTTCAGATTACAAGTAATATTACCAGTAAGAAAATAACAAATAAGATAAGAGAGGTAATTTATACAAATTAAGTTCAAAACAGTATTTAACAAAATACCACAAAACGGAGGAATTAACTATCGTGTATTAATCATCATTTTTATTAATTTATTTTTATGTTATTTGTAATTCTATTAATCCCCGTAACATTAGGGTCTAAATAAAATTGAAAGAATAGTATGGAATTTAGTTATTATTTATGGCAGCATTCTGTGCATGGTATTGTACTATATTTCTTTAACTGACCACGTCTGACTTTACAAGAGACAAAAAACTTTTTAAATAAATCATTTTCTCTAGAGAATTTTAAACATTTTTAGTGTTTGGAAAATCATAAGAGGTGTTTTTTTTATCCCCTTAAGAGAAGACATGGTGGATAAACTAATATTCCACACAAAGGTCATAAATGAGTCGAAATTGTTCACCAAATTATACTCGTAGTTCAATCAACCACGGGAACAGAATTTAAAACGAGATTATGATGCACCCTTTAGGAGTATGTAATTTTCCACTTTATTGGATGTATTTTCGGAACACCTTGTACATGTAAAATTAATTTTTTTCTACTTTTCTTCTCTTATGTTTATGGATTTTTGCAAAGTGCAGTCTTAAATATTTTAATTTTTAAGCTTTGAAAAATGTTACTCATTAAGGTTAATATGTTCGTACAAAACATAAATTATTGCTTCAAACAATTATTTATCTCTTCTCGGGCCTTCTTTTCCGATCGAGCCAGTCACTATTGTGGTGTTTGAGACACACACCTGTTTAGCTGGTTCCGGTTGACAGGCCTTGGAGAGTAATATGTGTAATTTTGATGTTTAAACAAAATGTTATTGAACTGAATTGCTTTATGAGGTAAATGTGACTGGTCACTGTGTAACGTACTTCTGGGTTCAAATCTCAGCTCCAGCAGATGGCAGTGTAGAAGTGTCAAAGGAAATTGTTGAGTATTTTTCAAAGAATATCCCCCTTCGCCATCAGGAAACTTCGTATATTGTAATTTGTAATTCTAAATAATTTTCCAAATAAATGTTTGCAGTACAAACATGATTTCTCAAAAATTAGTCTTTTCTTTTGATCACAGGAGACGTAGTGAAAATGGCGTGAAAAAATACAGAAAGAACTACTCCAAGAAAGTTAGGAATAATGGCAAGAAAACGCATTTTCGTTTGAAAACTGTAACATATTTTGTCAACGTAAATTTCCATTCATTTTTCACTAGGGCTTGTCGGTTTTTAAAAACCGGGTTTAAAAACCGTTTTTTTTTTTGATAAATTTGTAAAATTTTAAAACCGTTGGTTTTAAATACTAGAGTATTAATTATTAATTACAGTTAACATTTTGACTTGAAATCAGCTCGGGCACAAGAATATTGAAATAAAAGTTTATTGTAAAACTAATCCTCACGAGTGAGGCGAATGTTTGACATGAGAATTCATCACAATCCTTCTATTATGCGTAGAGGTCGGATGGAGGTATCAGGTCCCAGTGACGGCTTTTTAACATAATATTATATTGCAAACACCTATTGAAACGTTCCCAGACAACAGAAAAGCAAAAATTTATACATGTTAAAGAAATTTTATTTCATTTTAAAATGTAAACAAATTTTTCGGAAAACATATGTCAAAAACAAAAATGGTATATTTTTATACTGACCAAATTTGGCTGACACCAAATAACCCGCCTTATAACTTGCGAACGGCTCGAGATATCTAAATTCTGTAGACATTTGATTGGCTCCGTGTTGAGGGCTACTCAGCAATAGAGGTTTGAACCCCTTTCAGATCATCTAGTGATGCATATGCTTTCCCAACCATGATCAAACCACCGCCATAAGCATAGACCAAACACTAACTCTGCGCACTCGAATTTCATCGGCAAACAAGACAGAACGCTATCTCACTAAAGTAGATATGTTCATGTGCCCATTCCAATGTTTTGTATATATACTCCATTGGCAAACAAATGTGACAATCTTGAGCTGCATTGGTTTTACGTGGACAACCACTTCAAATCCTCTCAGATGCTGATCTAGTGTTTCAGTACTGTGAAACCAATCGAGAATTAACACTTTGAGACACATTGAATTACACAGCTACCTTGACTTGATTTAGATCAGCACGAATCACTCCAATAGCCATATTTCTTCCTTCGGGAGTTAACTTTCTCCTTGGCATATTGTAATTAAGAACAAACGTTATCTATAATTCACAATTAGAAATATACAATGGTCTGCTAATGATATCCCAACGGTTATATTAAGCAAACACCAATATATTGCACAAAAACCTGTATTTTTTTGTAGATTTTTAATGAATTGTTTAATGTCTACCTATGGGGAGCAAAAAAACATTTCGAAATACCTGCGTACTTATATGTTATAATTTATAATATCCTTAACTTTCTTGGAACAGTTTATATATTTCAATACTGGTCATCTTTCTAATTCGATTGGCAATACCTTTTCAAAATTTAAAATAAAAACGTAATTTAATTCGAACAAAAATGTAGGCAGACTTTTGTTTAATGCAAAAGAAAAAATATAAGGTATCAGTTAGATTGCCCAGAATGTAATGCAGCATAGGTCAATGGAATTGTTTATCTACCATCAAAACGTTGATATTTTCTTCATAGTCATTTTCATCTTTAACCTGGGAGCAAATTTTAAAAATTTGCGAGAACCACTTTGTCCTCGCTGCAGCATAAACATTTTGTCTTTACGTCCTATTTTAGGAGCCTAAATTTTATACATTGACGTTTATTGAAATAAATCAGTTCCATTTTCTTAGTTACAATGGGCTAATATTCTTAGTAAAGATTTCATAATAATATCACGTATTATTCGTAGTTAAAATGGTTTGATTGATTTTAACTTTTTGTAATAAAAACAAATCATAAGCTGTCTGTTTTATACTTCACATTTACTTTTAGGTTCTTTTTCTGTTCAAAACTAACACCAAAGTTTCGAGCAAGCGTGCCTTCACTTTCCGAAAAAACTGGACAAATTGAATCAGCAATCAGCGCCAGCGTGTGCAATGGCTGACGTTTTTGTGATCGATTATTAAAATTACAAATACAATGAAAATTGTTTTTATGTAATAATAAATAAATAAATATGAATCGATACATATTCCCACATATAATGTGCAGGTTATCAAGTATGGACTGTTATTTATATCGACCGTGATTTTTCAATACTTTTTAAGAAATATTTAGGGCTTAAATATTCACTAAATTTATTTAAATATTAATCCAAATAGCGGAGAAAAATTTATAAAGACTATAATTTATAAAAATTGTATTACAATACCTCAGATATTTATTTCATTTTAATTTTCCCATGAAAAAATGAACAAGTTATCACACCACCCATATCTCATATGGGTGGTGTGATAACTTGTTAAAAACAAAAATTTTCCTAGGCTAAATGTAGGCGGAGTAACAATGAATAAACATTTTTAAATTTGTGCAGATAAATCATGATGTGACATTAAATTTGTCCATTGGGTGTAAGTAACAAAATGACGTAAACTCAAACGAACTGATTTTTTTTATCTTAATTATTTGATAATAACAATAATCTTTAGGGGAAGATAGTGTAGATAAAAGATTTTTTTGATAACGTTCCTAATAAAATAACATAATGTTTACAAAATCATATAAAATATGATGAACGTGTTGTTGAAATATATTTTGAAAATAAGGTGGTACTTAAATAATAGATGAAAAAGTTATTATTTACTAGTGAAAAAAGGGGTAAGTTGATACTTTACTTACAAATTATGATTTGAATTGTTTTCATATACCGGGTGAGTCACGAATTGCGCTCGCCCCGATATCTCCTAAAATATTTGGAATAGAAAATTGAAATTTCGAGGGCTTATTATACGACTAAAATGCCATCTTTTCAATAAAAAATCAAGTTTGGTGTACATCCGGTTTGACCGGAAATGCCCACAACTTTCGATTTTTAAATGAAACACCCTATATATTTTTACATTTTTGGAATCTAGAGGAGATTTTGAATACAATACATCCATTTTGGTCACTTTTTGATAAACATTAAAAATTTTATTAAAAAATCTATTTCTGAATCCAGAGTGCTGTGGTGCCCAAAATATATTTTAGTTTGTGTGCTACGTTACTATAAAAATAAAAAGAGCAATATGATTGCATTACTTAATTGTCTAGAGGCGTTTAAAATTTTTAAATGTGATTTTTACCCACTAACTCGGTTTTTTTAAATGGGAAGTTAATCGTCCACCAACATTTTTAAATACCCCATTTTTATACGAATCTAATGATACCAAAATTTTGAAAATCCGCTCAGAAATATTTTAGATTTCAGCCAAAATACAATGCAACCAAGCTTTTAGAAACATGCGGCTAATAGATTAGTGGGCACTGGAAACTAAAATGACACATTTCTGTTTAAAATCTGGTAACCTAATAACATTGGAAAAATCATAGTAGCCATTGAATGTAATAAAACAATATCAGCTGTCAGACAGATAAAAAATAAAGCGTTGCGGAAATCTCTTTGAGTAAAAATTAAAGAAAATGAATAATTTTAGTAAAAGTGAAAAGGTCGATATGTTACTGATATATGGAGAGTGTCACAAAAATGCAACTGCAGCTGCAGGACTGTATCAGCAACGATATCCCAACAGACGTCCTCCAAGCAGACACTTGTTTGCCAGAGTGGAACAAAAATTAAGAAACGAACCCGATCAACAAGATGACCATCAAACATTTATTGTAAGTGAGGACAAAGAAATTGATGTATTAGGATTTGTGATGGTACACCCAACAACATCAACAAGGGAATTGTCAACGGATTGCGACATTAGTCGGTCTTCGGTTTGCAGAATTTTAAAGAAACATAAGTGTCGGTCTTATAAATACCAAATACACCAACATCTTTATGGAGATGATAAAGACAGGAGGCTAGTATATTGCAACTGGTTCTTAAATGCAGTACAACAAAACCCAGGTTTTCCTTTTCATATTTTATATTCAGATGAAAGTAGATTTACGAACCAAGGTATGTTTAACAGAAACAATACTAGGTACTGGGCTCAAGAAAATCCGAGGTTGGTAGGGCGGGGGAATATTCATGAAAGATTTGGGTTTAACTGTTGGCTTGGAGTACTTGGAGATCGAATAATTGGACCCATATTTTTTTGATGGAACACTTACTGGCGAACGATATTTAATCTTTTTTACAAAACCAGACAGCAGAATTTCTTGACTTACTTCCTCTTGCCTATTTACAAAATCTGTTTTTCCAACAAGATGGTGCTCCCCCATATAATTCCAGAAGAGTGATGGAATATTTAAACAACTTGTATGGTGAACGCCTTATCGCAAATCAAGGTCATATCAGGTGGCCTCCTAGGTCACCTGACTTAACACCCCTCGACTATTATGTATGGGGCACTCTCAAAAATAAAGTTTATAAAACTTCTTCAAATACCCGTGAAGAGCTGCAAAATAAAGTTGTACGAGCTCTTAATGAAATAACCGGCTGAATTGCGTAGAGCCATTCAAGCAACTGTACGCAGAGCCGAATTGTGTATAGAAAAAAATGGTGGACATTTTGAACAATATCTATAATGTCAATTTATGGTTTAATTATATTAATTATTTTAATATGGATACCTACTGTTACCTAGTTTAAGTTTAATTGTTCAAACGGAATTGATTTTTATTTATTTATAGGCCCGATATTTATGTTCATTTAAATAAAACTCTGAAAACCGTACTGATGTCGCATTCTGTTGCTAATTTCCTTGTGGATGTAATTGTGTTTACCTCCACATACCTATGCTAAACTTACTTGTAACGTTCTTTGCGCTCACAATTATTAAATGTTTGATAGCTCAAGATTGCCTATAACTAGACGAGTCTGTCTGGCAGCTGATATTGTTTTATTACATTCAATGGCTACTATGATTTTTCCAATGTTATTAGGTTACCAGATTTTAAACAGAAATGTGTCATTTTAGTTTCCAAAGCCCATTAATCTATTAGCCGCATGTTTCTAAAAGCTTGGTTGCATTGTATTTTGGCTGAAATCTCAAATATTTCTGAGCGGATTTTCAAAATTTTGGTATCATTAGATTCGTATGAAAATGCGGTATTTAAAAATGTTGGTGGACGATTAACTTCCCATTTAAAAAAACCGAGTTAGTGGGTAAAAATCACATTTAAAAATTTTAAACGCCTCTAGACAATTAAGTAATGCAATCATATTGCTCTTTTTATTTTTATAGTAACGTAGCACACAAACTAAAATATATTTTGGGCACCACAGCACTCTGGATTCGGAAATAGATTTTTTAATAAAATTTTTAATGTTTATCAAAAAGTGACCAAAATGGATGTATTGTATTCAAAATTTCCTCTAGATTCCAAAAATGTAAAAATATATAGGGTGTTTCATTTAAAAATCGAAAGTTGTGGGCATTTCCGGATGTGCACCAAACTTGATTTTTTATTGAAAAAGATGGCATTTTAGTCGTATAATAAGCCCTCGAAATTTCAATTTTCTATTCCAAATATTTTAGGAGATATCGGGGCGAGCGCAATTCGTGACTCACCCGGTATAGACCGAGACAACCTACACGACTAGAGGTATGCGCAGCTTACAGTCGCCCGTCTGTTGTGAGCGCGAATGTCAGATGGTGCTTTTACAGTACATGTACATATTGCTTTTCTCAAGAAGGAGATCTTTTTTGTGCATCTAAGTTGAATTATTTATTTATTTATTTACGTATTATTTTATTGGTATCATTTGCTTTATATTTATGAGAATATTAATTTATGTTTTTAGAATTACTTTTTTGTTTCGAAAAAAAAATCAATATTTGTTTGTGTGCTGTTCTGATATTGTTCATAGTTTTAGTATTTTACTATCTGATAGAAACAGTAAAATTGTGAAACATTCAGATAATTTTAGTAAATACGTCAATCCGCAAAGATTTCTTTAGATGAGCAAGCAATACTCTCCACCACAGCTTTATCGATGCTGATTCTACTTTGTCTCGTATGCACCTCCTGGCAAGCGCTCTGACGAAAACGTTAACTTTTGTTTGAACTCCCTATTCAAAAGGTCAACTGTAAACTGCGCATACTGTCAGTGGGTTGGCTCGATGCTCGATTTGTATATTAATTTCATTAAAGCACATAATTTAAAGACAGAAAAGCCCGAAATTACATAAATTTATAAAGAATTTGAATTTTAATGAGGTAGTTTTTGGACAGGAAATAAAACACGTTACTGAGATTCCCGGTGTTGTATTTCCTATCCAAAAACTACCCCATAAAAATTCAAATTCTATATATCAATAGTGGACACAAAAACCAGTAAAAATTATAAATTTATAAATTGCTCTAAAACTTGTTCTATCCAAAAAAAATTAAAACTACTATCTTGTTTTAAATCATTTTTTGCAGATTCATTAGGTGAAACTACAAGCAAAACTGATGTATAAAAAACTTTGTTGTTTGGATCTTTGCGCGTACGTCACAATTACAAGCTGTGTGAAGTAAATAAATTGAAGGTCATCTTTACATTTTAACAGTAGTGTGTACCGGAGAACAATATTTTTTTATATATTCCAACAGTGAGATAGAGTGGCGGCCGGTGAAATTTAGAGTATAAATTTCACCGTCAGTGCTTAAAGACTATTTTCAAGTTATGTAATTCATACTACTAATATAATGTCAAAAATATAATTACAAAAATATTACAAAGCTCTGAACCAAGTAACAAACAAGCTGGTCAATGAAGCTAAGACAATAGGTTCATTACCGTGTCTTTGTTCCACCAATTATTAACTTATCGGTCTTATCACTTATCACTCCTATTAGTCAGATGTCTTAGCCTGCCTAGACTTACGTATCTCTATATTTGCTTATTCTATAAATTCATTGTTGCAGACGCAGGTCACAACTAATTTGATACACACGCAAAGATAAAAATAAAAGTAAATATTTTTTTTATTTGTTCGAAATACGAATACCTTCTTAAGCAAAATTTCATGCTCCAACTAGTCACTGTACTTCTGCAGAAATCGCAAATTATTCCTCGAACATTCTGCCACCTCTTCATATACGGGGTAAAAAATTGTGTTAATAAATATTGCAACGTCCTTAGTAGCATTTTCGTTTCTATTTGTTAGACATATCTCATTTAAATCCTATCCTATTATATCTCATTTAAATCCTAAAACGCGAGCTTTTCGTTCATCGTGACTGTAGGTACTGCACCATTATTTCATGCAGCATTATGCATGTTATTTTCACCGGTTTCGACATGGTTACGGCACTTAAAGTACACGTTTAACAAATAAATAACTAAAAAAAGTATAAATAGTGATACTACACAATTCACAATAAAGTCCAGAGTAACGCTGTGCGATAACTTATGAGCTAGCAACTTGTTACACTGACCACAAATACGATACTGGCGATAATTTACGTCGACGTAAAGAGGCGCAGGAAAAACTAGACATTATTAGGATCCCCATTCTTAAAAAAATGACCTCGCCGTAATATTTGTGTGAACATTTTTTGTATAAACTACTTTGCACCAATAATGTAAGCAAAAAGAAGGTTATTAATATCCCTCCACAATACAGGTAACAATTTAATGACCGCAATTGGAACTTTTTTCTAGGTACTTCAAATAATCCTCTATTAACCTGAGGTTAGTAATTTACTGTACTTGATATCTTCTCGGATTACTGAAAGAAAGAAATTAAATAATATTCAAATCAGTTATTAATTCTAAGAAAATTTCAATTTTAGACTACTTTGAAGGTTTGGTATAATTTTACAGGTAATATAGGATTTGAAACGAACACATCTAAAGTTAATATAATATTTTCAGATTCGTATACCACAATTTAGGCGTCCTATAAGAAAGTCAAGAATTTGATTTTCGAACAAGTTTTTTTGGATTTTGATTCACTGTGAGCCGCACTTCGTGCGTCCTCTTCGCAATTTTTTAGATTACTTCTTTCTCAGGAGGTGGATTGGTAGTTGGGGTCCTATAGAGTGTCTATCAAGGTCCCTAGGTCTCACACCTCTTGAAAATTTTGAAGTCGAAGATCTATGTTAATAGGCCACACAACTTTGTAGATTTAAAAAATCAAATTACGGAGGAAATTCGACGATTTACCAAAAAGTCATCACATCACAATTAAAACAATTTGTAACCAGACTTGCACATTGTCAACAGGTCAATGAATAAATAACATTTTAAACACTTAATTTGCTGCCTTTAATTGCTTAACGACAGTTTTTAATTTATTTTCAATACTAATAAATTTTATATATTATTCTAATTTTCAACTGGATTTTTCGCGAAAAATTTCGTTTGTATAGTGTCAAAGTTTCTATACAGTCATTTTAACACAGAACATCTATTCAAATCAGGAAAAAAATAGATTTCCATTTAAAAAAATTGCTTATGATGCCATCACTCGAAAACAAATGTTAAGGGTTGGAAATTGAATTTGGCATAAAAATGAGTATTTTTAATAAGTAACCTGTCACAGACTTTTTTGAGAAAAATGGTTTGTTTAAATTTTAATGAATTTGAATAGCTATACGGGTGTTTTTAAATGAAGTAATACAAATGGTATCAGTAAATTTAGAAGCAAAAATAAGACGATTGAGTCAAACATATCTTAGTCCAAAGTTGCATTCTTGCGGAGCTACAGCGTCTTTAGGAGCAAATATACAGGGTGGCCCATTAGTGCGAGGAAGTCCAATATCTTGCTTATTATAAGATATATGAAAAAAATGTTTTAAATAAAAGATTTAGGGCTTACTTTGTTGCCTCATTTCTAAAATACTGTGAAATACATAGGGTGTTCCATTAAAACGGGACAGCTCAAAGATCGAACTTTTAAATGACACAGCCTCTATATCTCTACACCATTCATTTCAGCATAAAATTTTACGCCCAGTACTAAATTTTTATGTCAAAAACTACGGCGTTACCAATTTATTGCGAAAAATATGAAAATTCACGGAAAGACAGTTCATCACAAATGTCTTCAAAAAGACTTGGTAATGACAGTTATAGAAAACTGTTGGGTAAGTGCGAAGATAAGAGTTAGTTTAAATATCTGAGAGAAGCGAATGTTTATTTTAATGTACAGGGGACTTTATACAGGGGCATCAACTTGCCAATCTTCAATTATCTAAAACTTCGTTTTTTAATTTTTTTTCGAAAAAGCGATAGTCTTCGAGATATTTGCCAAATAGTGGCGGACTGGGCCCGAGGGCTAGATGGCGCCGCCCCTTGCACCTTTCGATCCCAGGCGCTCCGGTATCAGTAAATCCCAGAGCGTCACTCAACTGTCTCAACCATTATTGTAAAATAATACCAACAACATGATCGAATTCTTATGCAACAATACTAGACTATCACTACTGTATGAATGTTAAGAGTTGACTATTTTTGTTCTTTTATGTTTTTTATACCTATTTGACCTTTTATATCTGTTTTATACAGGGTGATCGGTTGAAATTCTACTTTTTAAACCAATTTATTAAAATTATAGCTAGAAAAAAACATAAATAATGGATCGGTAAAATGTTGCACCAAGTTCTCATATGTCTAACTTAACGAATATACAGGGGGCGCCACATAGGCAAGTTTTTTAAATGGGACACCATGTACATTTTTAGAGTTTTTATCCAACAAAAATCGAGGGGTGTTAATTTCGGGCTTCGTGGAAACCATAGTATAAATCCAAATCATTGCTTTTTTTTACGGAATACATGGACGCTTTTAACTATTTATTTTTGTATTAAAAACTCTTTAAGAAGTAAACGGTAATCAAAACCTACTATTAAAAATTAATTTGACATCTCAGCAATTCGTATTTTAAATCATTTATTGTTTTATGCATGTACCATATATGCAAAAAACAATCTAGTAGTATCCCAAACGCTTGAGAATATTATTTAATTTAATAACTTATTTATTTAAACATGAAATGCATAATAATCACATATATTGATAATGCGGAGGAAAAGGGCTATCCAAATATCTAAACATACACAGGGTGTGCCTTTAGAAAAGGGATCATTATGGCGTCTTCTACATATCCATTAAGACTAAACTTATATCCCATACCTACGAGAACTTGGTGAAATATGCTACTGATCCATTTTTTTTCTAGGTATATTTTTAGGAATAAGAAATGGGTTTAGAAAGTAACATATTTAGAGGATCACCCTGACAACCATTGTCAAAAAGATGTATTTTAAATTTGTCGTACTTTTTGTTTGTTTCCCAAAAAATAATAGCACGCATTTTTTTTTTAAATCAGCCCGCCCGCCCCTGCTGCCAGATACTACGGAAGGACGTGCGCCAGCACTGGTTGGGGTGGCACAAAAACAACAACAGATGACTTTTCCAAACAAGAAAAATACTTCATACGAACTTATCGTGTAAGATAATGGCGCACGTCCTACCATTGTTGACTACAACGCCCCCCTGTAGAAAGGTTTAGACAACATAAATCTGAAGTATATCTACCACCGTAGAAAGCGTCTATGGTAAGTATAAAAATTGTGCGTTAAAACATTTTGGATTTAAGGGCTTTGGTGCAACTTTGGACTAAGGTACGTATGGTTCAATCGTGTTATTTTTGCTTCTAAAGTCACTGGTACCATTTGTGCTGCTTCGTTTAAAAACACTTTGTATATGTAAATGAATTATCAAAAACGTAGGAAAGATAACCAAGCTGTGTTTAGTTAGCTCGAAGGTGTTAGGGACAGTGTTGCGTGCAGGACCGTACAAAACCAAGTCGATGAAGTATAGAAGTTGAGCGAACTTGCTCACGACATCATCTTTCGAAAGGGATGTAGAACTGTGGGTTTCATATATCTACGATGTGAGCACGTATCTCTTTTCTATATCAATGTGAGGATTCAGCAAAATCTCTAAGTTAGAGGTGTCAGTGCTTACATGAGCACTCCAGGCGTCGGTAATTATTGGCCTTGGTGGCGAAAATAGGCCGATGTTAAATACGTGATGAAAATTAAAAAACCACTCTCTATATGTTATTAAATCGATTTTCACATTCAGATTATAATACCGTTTAGAAAAAGTGTGCACCAAGATTTGCTCTCTTTAATATTGCAATTAATTTTAATTATAGATATATTATTTTTTAAGTGTCTTAAAGGAAGAAAAATTTTGGCCTTTGATAATACAAGTTGTAGAATGTTAAAATGTTACTCTATTTTGTAAAAAAAATAAACATCGAAAATGAATAAAAGGAAATCAGTATAAAAATATCCATAGTGTCAGTTTCCTTTGTTAAGAAAATGACAAACTTAAATAAATAATATGTTTTAACAAGTTATGATTTCACCAGAATCTGCGTCACTGGCCAATTGTCATAAATATTGTTGACTGGCTAACTCACGGCGTAGAGTAGACTGAAGATATTTTTGGTAAAAATTAAGCGACAATTACCTACGTCACAGTCTCATTTTTGATAATCTGGTATATATTATATACCTAGTAACTAATATATGAATATTTTGCTTTTTGTCCAACTATATTATCTTAAATTAATTTTAAATTGTATCTAATTCCGAAATAATTTTATTTCAGGTTGAAAGATAGTCACTACGCTTGAATTTAGGAACAATGCTGTTCACGGATAACATGTTATACGATACAATAGGAATTTTTGTAGCCCTGGTAGCAATAGTAATAGCATTTTTCAAATGGTCATTCACGTACTGGAAAGGAAGAGGTTTGGAAGGTCCTGAACCAAGTATACCATTTGGAAATGCAAAAGATTTTATATTAGGAAGGATACCTTTTGGCCATTTTTATAGGGATGTATATTTTTACCTAAAATCTAAAGGACTTAAACATGGAGGAATATACTTTTCATTCAGACCAACATATGTACCAGTTGATTTGACGATAATCAAAAATATTTTGCAAAATGATTTTTCACATTTTTGGGGTCATGGTTCATATGTAAATGAAGAAGCAGATCCCCTATCAGCAAATGTTTTTAATTTAGAGGGACCTAAATGGAAATCTATACGTACTAAACTTACCCCAACATTTACCTCTGGAAAAATGAAAATGATGTTTCAAACATTAGTTGATTGTGCGGATAATTTGAAGACTGTTTTAGATGATTTTTGTCAAGATAATGCTCCAGTTGATATTAAGAATACTATGGCATGTTTTACAACAGACGTGATAGGTAATGAAATAATAATAATAATAAACACCACAGATAATCTCTAAACTGACTTTGTGCGAGAGGAGGCTACACATTTAGAGACAACGGACACACATCCAATATCCGAGTGCCACGGCCGGAATTCGAACCCGGGACTTTTGGGTTAAGAGTCTTGTATCCTTGCCTCTCGACCATCAGTCATAAATGCTATTATATACTAAAGTTTCTTTTGTGGAATACTGGTTAATACAATAAAAACTAAAAACATAACTAAGATTAACCAGTTTCCACAGTTTAATCAGGCTTCATTACACACTTGTTGAACACACACTCAGCGTCTGCCGAAGTTAAGATTTGAACTCAGGAGAAGATAGACAGTAGTCATACTGTCGAGCTTATTACACAGGCTCTAGCCACCTATTCTACCGTACCCGGTAACAAGAGAACATCAAGCGATTCATTTACCAATCTAACAGTTAAATAAAAATTATACACATTATTTTACACATCGTTAACTAAAACAAAATAATAAACCAGACAATTTACAAATTTTACACCTACAATCAATAACTTATATTGTTATGTATTAACGTGTGGTGAATTCCAACCTTACATTTATTAAAAAAAGAATTATTTTCTTATTATTTAATCTTTCTGTTCTGTATGAAAGGAAAGTAATTCTAATATCCTTAGCCAATGTGGAGTTAGAGTACATTGTACCACAGCAGCTTAACTTCGATCATATATCATACAAACATTTCTACCATGTTTAACCGTGATCACAATCAAACGGTTTTAATATATATATTTTTAAATGTATTTCAATAAATACTGCTGTAACTTTCGATATATTACCTTTGATTTACACAGTTCTTAATGTAATCCTTAGTAATATTCTTAGGGCAGATCTTTTCATCTCCTATTAAATTTATTCGGTACATAGTTTCCTTGGATACAATTGTATCAATAATTGTTGAGGGATATCTTTGTGTCCTTATATGTTCCCTTTCTAAAACTAGGAATATGTTCGGTCGGTATCTATCTAATTGATATTACAGCCCTCAAACAATTTATCCATTTTAGTTTGGATCAAAATCTCGAACGTTTCGATCCCTTCTGAATCCATTCTGAGTATTTTCCGAGTGATGTCTATCGGTTCGTGTGTGTGTGTGTGTGTGTATGTCCGTGTCCGTGTCCTTGCTTGTCGTGTGTGTGTGTGTCTGTGTGTGTGTGTGTGCGCGTGTATGTGCATGCGTGCGTGCGTGCGTGCGTGCGTGCGTGCGTGCGTGCGTGTATGTATGTATGGATATGTGTGTATATGTGTGGCCTCGATGACTCAAAAAATATCAATGGGAGGCTTCCCAAATTTGCAGCGCAGATTTTCAACAGCATTTTAGGTGGCACATTAAATTTGGTGAATGTGTCAAAGAGACATAATAAATGAAAGACGAAAAAAGATACAATTTCGCGGAAATTTAAACAAAAAAATTATTGCATTTCTGGACAAATCTCGACGAATTATAATGAAAAAACATAACTTTATGGTAAAAATACGTCTGCATGTCTGTAGTAACGTGATAGCAGCCATAGTTTTTGAGATAAAGCTTTCAAATTTGGTACACATGTTCTAAAGGCCAAAAACAATGATAAGGTCAGTGATGAGCAAAATTGGCCAAGTGAAAGAAGGTCCACGGGACTCAAACTTTTTTGTATTTGTCTACTAAAAAAATATATTCTTAATGACAGATTATGAATCATATCTGCTATATCAAGCCAATAAAATATATTTTCCAAGTGATTAAGTAAAGCTGACATAAACTGAAATTTTTTGCACATTTGTCCTCATAAAATGGTGTTGGGTTTAATTTAGCAGTTTGACATTTAAAATGCCTAATTTAGTTACAAAAGTTAAGGATGAGCCCATTCTTACAACTTGTGGCTGCCTTGATAATGTCTAGTGAGTCAGAAGCACGTGTGGGCGGATTCCATCTCTTTGCGGGCCTCTCCCATTATCCTTTTACTTATTATATTTCATCCCGCAGTAACATTTCATTCTCTGTTACTTTACATTCCTTGGGTAGGGAATTCCACGCAGGTGACTATAGTTGTCTCCGTGGCAATATTATCTGTCGCCCTGTAAACACGTGGTCTTTTGAAATGAATGAAAAGTAAATTAATCGTTTTATATCATTTATTTCGTTTGTCTCGTCTATCTCATTTGCCTCAATTGATTATTTGCCTCGTTTGTCTCTTTTGTCTCATTTATTTCATTTGTCTAATTTGTCTCATTTACCTATTCATTTCATTTATCGCTTTTAATTTGTTTATCATATTTATCTTCCTTATTTTATTTATTTGTTCATTTTATATAAATAAATGAAATAATTGGAAATGATATTTTTAATTAAATTAGTTTATTTCTTTCATATCAAATATGACGTTGATGAAAAGTGCTGTCGAAAATCACCTAGCCAGGACCGATTTTTCTGTTTAATTAAACCAATTTAATAGATAAAATTAACATATTTCTTGGTCGATATACATATTATGGTCACATGACCCATTAATATTTCGAGGCTTATCTCCAAAATACACAGAACTATTAGTTTTCAATATTCGGTGAGCATGTGGTAAACGCCTTTTTCAGTTATGAAATGAAATGTGTATTTATTTTCAGAATTTTGTTTGTCTGCTCACATTCTTGGGATTAATAATCAGTAATATTGCATTTAATATAAAATAAATTATTGTTAATTAAATCATTAAATGAAATCTATTAATTCTAGGTTCATGTGCATTTGGTATTAACTGCAATAGTATGAAAGACCCAGAATCAGAATTCCGTAGGTATGGTCAAAAGGCTATGGAAATTGGTTTAAGAGGAATACTGGTAGCATTATTACAGATCACAATGCCGCATTGGGTTTTAGATCGTCTCAAAATTCCGTTAAGTGAAGCAGACGTCAATGATTTTTTCTTTAAAATGGTAGAAGATACTGTAAGATATAGAGAAGATAATAACATTGTCAGAAAAGACTTTATGCACTTATTAATTCAATTAAAAAATAAAAAAAACGTGAATGAAAACGAAAAAATTGCAGGTGATGAGGAAACATTGACGTTGAATGAAATTGCCGCTCAGAGTGTTCTATTTTTCTTCGCAGGATTTGAAACATCTTCAACCACATTACACTTCGCTGCATATGAATTAACCATGAACCCCAACATTCAAGAAAAATTACGAGATGAAATTAATACAGTCTTAAGGAAATATGATAATCAAATAACCTATGAAGCCATGATGGAAATGACTTATTTGGATAGAGTTATTTATGGTAAGTTTAAAGTATCTATAAGTTGTATACAAAATTTCATTGTGTGACGTAACAAAATGGGAAATGCCATAACTTTGCCACTTTGGCACCCTCTAGTACAGCAGCGAACTTTGAACTTTTTATTACGGTACGGTCTCGAACGCCAATTCCTGTTTTAAAGTGTAGCAACACCATTTTGTTCTATCAGCGGTATGATAGAAGCAAGGATAACTAAGTGAAGAAACGGAATGTCCCAGAGTCTGTGTATATGGTTGTCGGTTGCGTAGCAATGGACAACTTCACTTTTACCTACCAAAAAAAAAAATGTGATTCTCGGTGTACAAATAGATTTATTACTTATACCTTTGCTTTAAATAAAAGGCAGAACTTCAACTTTACTTACTCTATTTTATTTAGGACTGCTTCACAGAAGAATAAAAAGGAACAATAATAAATAAATAAAATAGTTATGTTTTAATGCAACGTACATACTAAGCAATATTACAAGTAAGCAATGGAGGAACCAAGCAAGAAGTTATGATAATGCAAAAGCGGTAATCGGTTATATCAAGCACAGTTAGGTTAGGGAAATTACTACTACGGTATTACTATCACCATACAATATTCAAATGTTTACTGCAAGCTTATACAAAAGCAAACAAGCGGTGATTCAAAATAAAGCACAGTTACGGTAGCTACTACTACTGGTATTTACAGCAAGCGGTTAATGACTACAGTCACTAATGCTTAAGGCGGTATTACGGCAGGTGGTCGGTGCAAGAGGTACATTCAGTGGTAAGCGGTTACGGAGTACAAACGTGACACAACGGCAGGAGGTCAGTCAAAGAACAAGCGGAATATATGACTTGCTAATCACGGGTCTGCTATATCTTTAGATAGCCACTGATGTCCCTTATTTGGGTGGAGTGACTACGTGCGTCAGACGGAACAGTTAATACATTGCCTCCCGGGACACTGTGAGATTTCAACCTAAGATCATGGATTCACGTGTGCTTTGTCGCGGTTACCTGGTAAAGTCGTAATCTGAGATCATGGACTTACAACCTTACTGGTATTTAAGATAGCCATGACTGAGATGGGATTCCAACCTAAGATCATAGACTTAGAATCTTATCCTTACGTCTACAATAAATAATAACAACGAATATTCCCAATGCTTGTCGTTGAATAGGTAACCCGACTTTTATCAATTATTTCGGAAAAATTTCCCGAATTTCTCCGATTTATTCGGGAAAGTAGGCACTTAGGACAAAATAATTGTATTTAAACAAATTCCCTTTGTTAATTCATATAAACAAATGTTTATAGTGTCCCAAGGCTGGGAATCGCAAAAAAACCAAAATTAAAAAAAAAAAAAAAATTAAAAAAAAAAAAATAAAAAAAAAAATTTTTTAAAAAATAAAAAAAAAAAACCTTTAACCTTTTATTTAAATTAAAAAAAATTTATTTTCTTTCTTTAATTATATTATTTCTCTAACTTTAAACTTTAAACTTTAAACTTTAAACTTTAAACTTTAAACTTTAAACTTTAAACTTTAAACTTTAAACTTTAAACTTTAAACTTTAAACTTTAAACTTTAAACTTTAAACTTTAAACTTTAAACTTTAAACTTTAAACTTTAAACTTTAAACTTTAAACTTTAAACTTTAAACTTTAAAACTTTAAACTTTAAACTTTAAACTTTAAACTTTAAACTTTAAACTTTAAACTTTAAACTTTAAACTTTAAACTTTAAACTTTAAACTTTAAACTTTAAACTTTAAACTTTAAACTTTAAACTTTAAACTTTAAACTTTAAACTTTAAACTTTAAACTTTAAACTTTAAACTTTAAACTTTAAACTTTAAACTTTAAACTTTAAACTTTAAACTTTAAACTTTAAACTTTAAACTTTAAACTTTAAACTTTAAACTTTAAACTTTAAACTTTAAACTTTAAACTTTAAACTTTAAACTTTAAACTTTAAACTTTAAATTTTAAACTTTAAACAGCAATAAAACATTCTACATATCATTCATTCATTAACAACAAAACACTATTAAAATCATCTACAATATTGCATGATAGGTTGGGGAGGGGCAAAAATTATCTAAAATTTTCAGGAATAATAGAGAAAATATTCCTAAAAATCCTACTATCTAAAAATATATTATACCCTACGAAACAACTTATGTCAATATACAGAGGGTTTCAGAAGTGAGTGCAAACAATTCAAACTTAGATTCCTTAATGAATTTTAAGGTGATATTTGTTTTGATAGGGGCCAACCCTAAGTTATTATGTTTAATAATTCAGAGGGTCTGTTTAAAAAAAGTTTATGTTTAAGATCGTTTTCTCAAAATGTGGTCGACATGAATACCAAATATGTACCAAATTTTATTTGATGTGAATTGTAATTTTTGAATCTTAGATAGAATCTTAGATAAAATATCCATACCTAGACTGCAAATTTTGAATAATTTCAGAAACTCTCAGGAAGTATCCGCCTCTACAAGTGCTATTTCGGCGGTGCAACAAAGATTACAATGTTCCTGATACGAATGTTACAATTAAAAAAGGTACATCAGTTATAGTGCCTATATTAGGGATTCATTATGATCCTGAATATTACCCCAATCCAGAAAAATTTGATCCAGAGCGATTTACCGAAGAGAATAAAGCTAAAAGACCACATTTTTCTTGGTTGCCTTTTGGAGAGGGTCCACGAATTTGTATAGGTTTGTATTTTTAAGAATTTTTCTATTAGGGGGAGTTGGAACTGATTATTCTGAACTCAATGGATGTAATTATTTCTTCAATGATCAATAAATTACCTTATAATTAAAAACTAAAAGATATAGGTAAAGAAAAATAACATGATTTATTATTTTCTCACGATAAATTATATGTACCCGTCTGATAAGTTTTCATTATATTATTTATAATGAATTCCTTTGATATTACGAAATAATATTTAAAGATATAATTTTGTTAAATTAGGAGCTGCTATTTACTTATATAAATTTCTAGACAAATCTCAGGCAATAATATCACGAAACTATGTACACAATTTTTTTATAGGTTTACGATTTGGTATGATGCAGACTAAACTTGGCCTTATCACCTTACTGAGAAATTTTAGCATCACTTTAAATAAGAAGACGAAATCACCTTTGGTGTTCAGCACACGTGGATTTATTATTTCATGTAAGGGTGGAATTTGGATTGACCTTCACAAAATACAGAACAAAGTAAACATTGCAAATATTTAAAATAGTAAATAACAAGCTAAAAATAAATATGTTTACACTAGAAATTATATATTGATTAAAACCTATGTATTCATTAATCACCATTTATGAATGATTCCTATTCAATTTGGAATATAATTGAATTAATAATAATGCAAATACAACAACTTTTATGGTATATAATTTGTTTCTACCGTGAATTCTTCATAGAACACCATCAAAGGCAAATGAATTTTCGAATGTATGGCTGAGTGCTTATGCGAATAGTCAGAATACAAGAATTTTGACGACAGAAACCCCTCACGAATACATTGAATAATACAATATTTGATAGTATTTGTTGGTGTAACTTAAACTAATTACTATTTCAAAACTTGTAAAATTTGCGATTGGTAAATAATAGTGTTTTCGCTTTCTTAACTTCAGAATACAAGAATTTTGACGGCAGAAACCCGTCACGAATATATTGAACAAAACAATATTTGATAGTATTTGTTGGTGTAACTTAAACTAATTATTATTTCACTACTTGTAAAATTTGCGATTGGTAATTAATAATGTTCGCTTTCTTAGAGACGCTATAAAAATTATGTTTATTAAGCTTTATTATAGATTAATTACATTTAACTTTGTTCCATAGTAGTTGTAGTAGTATTAGTAGTGGCAGTTTATTGTTCCAACCAATTATATAGATCGTAAAGTTACCTGTGTTAAATTTTAAATAGTTTAATAGACGTCTTACATATATACTTGTATTTGTATTTAGAATAATATATAATTAATTATTATAATAATTAATAATATATAATTAGAATAATATTTGCTTGTGCCATGTTTAAACATAGGAATAGCTATTGGTTATAATGGGCGAGATTACGACATTCACATATAAACAGACACTGTTACATTTAATACGGTGTACATAATAACTATATATTACAAGATTATATTTCAGCCTCGTCTCGGAAATAAGTGTAGTGTAGTAACTCCGCCTGGTGTCAAATCTCACATAGTTCAAAGGTAAATTTTTGACAGAATCTGTACTCATATGCCCATGGGTATCCCGCACATCTTTGTCGAATCATTCTTTGTTTGTGTGTCAAATCGATCACTTTGTGTGTTTATAGTGCGTCTAATTTCTACTAAAAATGCCTAAAATGTCGGAATCGCAGTTATTCCCGAGATAAGGAATAACTGCTCAGGAAATTAGTGGAAAATATTGATAAAAGACTGCGAAATATGGAAAATTACAGTCGTAAACGTTCTCGACGACTCACTTCATCTTTGTCTTCGTCATCCGGATCCTCATCTCGCGCTCTGTCTGCAGCACCCTCCACTAACTCGAATACAATGGACAAGTCTAGGGGAAGTGGTTGTGAATCATCGGAGTACGATGTTTATGTTAACCAAGTCGGTGCTGTATCTGCTGGTAAGTATTACTAGAGTATAAATAAACACCGTCGTTGATAGAAATACGAACATTAGATTGGTAAAAACATTTTAATTGTACGCATGAGGCATTGTGCACTCTTTATGCGTATACGGGGCAATGAGTACCCTAATATTTACATTAGAAATATATATTTTCATTCTGGTATCAATGAGATTACCATGTTTTTTGAAAATGAAGCAAAAACATTGCATTTTTTAAATGATAATGTGTGGGTTTAATGAAAACCCATTGGGAAGAAATGTACAGTATCCTTTCAAAAAAGAAAAATTATAATGAAAATTTTAGCGAAACACTTTTTCTTTTTTTTTCTCCACATTGCTTAAGTAATAAGGTTTTTTATTTCGGTCTTTTCAGACGGAATGGGAGTTCACCAGGGGGAACCTCCGTCAGATAAGGATCAATCTAATATTCTTTTCAGCGACGACATCATTAAAATTCTGGCTCAGCAAGAGTACACATCTAAGAATTGGGAGACAGATCTTCACAGTAATTTAGTATTACGCGGGAAAAATATTTTATCTTTTGGTCTATCTGATGACGACAGAGAGAAAATTACTGTTAAACATCCCCCTCCCGAAAAATTTCAGGTTATGGCAACCCCGAAGTTTAACCCAATTCTTAAAAAGGCCGTTTCAGCCTCGAATTTGCTAAGAGACCAACAGTTGACAAATTTACTAGGACAGGTGGCCGCAAGACTGGGTACCCTTGTTAATCTTTTTAGCTTAGTTTTAGGGAAAGAGGGGGGCACCAGGCAATATATTGGATTGCTCAATGATGCAACCCAGTTACTGACTGACATGTTTCATGCAAAAACTGTCACTAGCAGGGGTTTACTTGCAATAAATCTAAAGATTTCCAGGAAGCTAATAAAGATATATACTTACAGACTTATTTATGTTCGGTGAGAACTTCGAAGAGCGTCATAAAGCTTCCAAAAATTTGGAATCCACTGGCAAGACAACAAAATTAAAGCAGGCTAAACAGTGCATAAAACTCCTACTTTAAACTCCAAAGCTCCACCCCGACATCAGCATGGGTCACGTCGGGAGGGGAGCCAATCCTACCAAGCAACACCCATGTACAGGGTGAGCAAATTTCTGTGTTTGTATAGGGTAACTCGGTAACTGTAAAAGATACAAAAAAAATGGGGAAGACACATTCTCTATTTCTTTTTTTTAGATAAATTCACTGGCGAAAACAAAAATTTGCTATCGTCTTTTGTTTTCGAGTTATAAACAAAAGTTCAATTTTTCGACTTTTAGACACATTTCTTTATCTTGGTTGGTAAAATCAACTTCTACATTCTTCAGGCACTTTTTTCTGTATAATACAGTGGTGTCGAAAAAATTTTAAAAAAATGTGCAATTTCGAGTTATGGCATAAAGTTGTATTTTTTAAAACGGGAGTCATTGTCGGGTGTGGATAGATAATAATTTAGCACTCTTGCCACATTCTCAATATAATCATAATGAAAATCATAAAGAAGAAGAATTTTAGGCAGATCGAGAATTGCGAGTCCTGTCGATATAGGCTTATTTAATTTAATTTTCAAACTATTAATTTTTTTATAATTACCTATCACAGCTGAATACCACAAAACAAGCCGCTATGTGCTTAGGTGTCGTTATCATAACAGGTTAATGTTAGGATAAGAATATATATATCCCTATTTCTGTAATATTATTGTAAGGTGGAGAAAATAGTCACAATTTATAAAACAAATGTTAACTAAAATATATTGAAAATACTCATAATAATAAGAACATAGTATTGTATTGTATCGCAACAAAACTATGTATCCCCTTGATGGACCTCTCTCTACGGAATGCTGACACCACCAAAAACCCTCGGCTGTTGCCTTCACCCATCTCAAGTCCGGGAAATGCGCCAGGGCCGGCACCAGCGTAAGGACAGTATAGTGTCCAACATTATTATTATTACTATCATTATAATTTTCGGAATATCCGATGCCGGAGAGTCCTCCCGTAGCCACCGATGCCTCACGGGAGTCGCACCAGCGCATTAACTACAGTCACTCCCCACCTCCCACAAGGTTAGTGACTGTAGATACAAGAATCGTGTGCCCTAAGCAGACAGAGACAACCCAGAATGGCCGCCTTCTGCATTTGGCCTGCCAGCCACTTGGCTGATTTTTGGCAGGCCGGTATGATCTTCAGTTTCGAGAGCAGCGCAGGCTTTATCCCTCCGAGTACACCGATAATTAGGACGACCATGTTGACCGAGTAGCGTGGGTACAGCACTTGGAGCTCGTACCGGAGATCGCGATATTTAGTCCGTTTCTCCTCCTCCTTCAAGGTGATGTTTTTCTCCGCAGGTGCCGATAGCTCTTGAGGATGTTACATGCCATACTCAATACTACTCTGCATGTGTACACTAAAGGCTCAAGAGTCCTTAGCCCCTCCGTTGACGTGGGAGGTACACACGAGAAACGGACGATCTAGGATGAATACTTATGTGAATATTCATCATCTTGCGGGTATCTCTGTCTAATTAGCACAGCTCATCTACTGTCCATTTCGCTACTCCAAAGGAGTAGAGCAGAACCGGAATGGTAAGCATGTTAGTCGCAAACACCTTGTTCTTCCCCGAAAGTTCGGAAGACCAAATCTTTCGGAGACGGCGTCTGTACATGCCGCGGAGAGAATCCTTTATTTATTTTATATCTTGGATATCCCTTTGTTGTACACCTAAATATGTATAGGTCTCTCCGGCATCCAGATGTTTTAGGATGCTTCCGTCTGCGAGCTACACATCTTCAGAGAATTACCCGCATCGTCCTCTCTTGAGGTGAACGACTGCACATTTGTCCAACCCGAACTACATACCATTTGCCCACGTGTATTCTAAGACCACCCTAAGTGCATTTTGTAGTTCGCGCTCTCCGGAGGCATAAAGTTTAAGGTCATCCATATAAAATGATGGTTGACCTTATGCCTCCGGTCGTTGGGTGGTCCACAATGATATCCGCGTGTTTGGCGAAGCCTAACAGACAACGGTTGCAGTGAGATGCAGAAGAGGATTGGACTCAGGGAGTCACTCTGGAAATCTCCTCCCCTAAATGCCACCTGCTCTGTCGTGACCCGCTGTGCACCTGATGTTATGGTGAAGCGAGTCTTCCAGAGCGGCAGCAGCTGTTCTATGCGTCTCACTAGTGGTGCTGGTACTGCAAGACATTCGAGCAAGTACAACAATAGCTCATGCGATGTTGTATCAAATGCCCTGCGGTAATCAATCCAGGCCATCGATAGATTCTGCTTGTATTGTACAGAATCCTGTGTAATACAGCGGTCTATCAGCAGGCTGTCCTTGCAACCTGCCATGCCTTTCTTGGCCCCACGCTGTTCGTGTATCTGTTGGAAGACCGGATCAACAGACCTCAGTGTCCTAGCATACAAGATACGTGTAAATATCTTGTAGCAGGAGTTGAGGCAAGTGATCGGCCTATAATTCCTCGGGTCGGAAAGATTCCCCTTTATGGGGATGAGCACAGTACGTCCCTCGACGAACCAGTCCGGAATCTGCTGCCCCTTGTTCAACCATAAGTTGAAAACTCGCGCCAGACAGCGGTGAGTGGAAGGAAATTTCTTCCACCACCAGTTGTTAACTCAGTATGGCAAATTTCGTAGAAATAGGTGGCATTTAGTTTATGAGCCTTATCACCTCCCGATATATGACAATTTAATACCCCATACTGAATCTCCTAATCCTAATTATATTAACGTTAATAAAGAAAAACCCAATGACTTTTCATAGTAATGGGGAAAGTGATTTACAAAAGACTGCTAGTGAAACTCATTGACACTTCATGTATTCAGGCGACGATTCAGCAAGAATTAGTGACTAAAACTCTAGATGAAAATGTTGTTCCAAGTAGGCCAAAAAGTGTGATCTCAAAACCTCCTACTCCAGGGAAATAAGGTAAAAAAAGGCCATCTGCGGAATGAGGCCGAACAAGCTGAATTTTTGCAAAGACCTTCGTTTTGATGTTCCAATGAAGCACAAAAAAATCTCATATGCCTACCCTTGTGCGTCTTGAGATATCGAAGGTCAAAGGTCATGAAAATCGGTTTTTCGCGAAAATCTCGCTTCCAGTGCATCTGATGTCGTAAGAATTTATAACAAAACTTACGTATAATAGTATTCTCTACAAAATTGTTCATATACATTTTTTTCGTACGACCAACCGTTTTCGAGATATAGCATGATAAAGCGGGAGCGCGCATTCGTAATAGGTAATACTGTATTATACTGCAGAGCTATAAATATAAAAGCACTTTTCTTAATCTGTTAGACTGGAAAATTAAATTCCCATTATTAAAACCGTTAAAAATTTGTTTATTTATAAAAAAATATATAATAAATAATTAGTAACAAAACAATGTATTATTTTCACACCACTTTTGTAATGAAATGCAAAGCTTCTATATATTATAATGCAAATAAAAAAACATTTCTTTATTCCAGACAAGCATATTTATCGGGTCTACTATCAAGTACAGATTTGGCTAGGGAAAAATCTACAACCCGAAGAATGGGGTTGGGATTTAAAAAACGACATATTACAGCCGAAAACAACACTACTGCCACCTGCTCCAGACGAACTATTAAATACAATATTCTGTAATTGTAAAAAGGGGTGTGGTGCGCAGTGCGGGTGTAGAAAAGTCGGGCTGCCATGCTCCAAAGTTTGTGGTTGCAAAACATCGAAGACTTCAGTGACCTTGAGCCTGAAGAGGTTTTGCCAACAGACATAGAGCCAACAGATATAGAGGAAGCGTCTGACGAAGATAATGTGTTGATCGAGGTGCTAGTGGAACCCGACGAAGACGAGGAGGAAGGCAAGGAAACATAAGGCGTGGTGTGGAAAAGAATGTATTTTTTGTTATTAATTATTTATTATATATTTTTTTTATAAATAAACAAATTTTTAACGGCTTTAATGACGGAAATTTAATTTTCCAGTCTAACAGATTAAGAAAAGTGCTTTTATATTTATAGCTCTGCAATATAATACAGTATTACCTATTACGAATGCGCGCTCCCGTTTTATCATGCTATATCTCGAAAACGGTTGGTCGTACGAAAAAAAATGTATATGAACAATTTTGTAGAGAATACTATTTTACGTAAGTTACGTTATGAATTCTTACGACGTCAGATGCACTGGAAGCGAGATTTTCGCGAGAAACCGATTTTCATGACATTTGACCTTCGATATCTCAAGACGCACAAGGGTAGGCATATGAGATTTTTTTGTGCTTCATTAGAACATCAAAACGAAGGTCTATGCAAAAATTTAGCTTGTTCAGCCTCATTCCGCAGAGGAAGTTTTATTTCTCTGGAGTATCCATATTTAACGGATTATGTCGTGTAATAAAATTATGTCAAATCTCTGTATGTATATGTATGCATGCATGGAGACCCGCATAAAAAAAGTATATACAGAGATGTGCTGTTAGGTCATACATACATATGCATGAAGATAGCTTGAGGTTGGCAACACTGGGTCTGAGGTTTTGTTTGAAAATAGTTGGTATGTGGTTAAGTTAGGGGTTTTTATGATTATTGTGATATAGATGAGCTTAGGGATATATGTGAAGATTGATGTTATGTGAATAAAGAATAAAAACAACACATTTATATCTATTATTATTTTGAACATATTTTAAACAATTCTTTAAACAGTACCTATACTACTTTTGATAGCATCCTCAGGTATGCAATTATTTTGGACAAGTTTTCTGGGACAAAAATTCTTCTTTGTTTTTCTATATTTCAGGTTACTTGAAGTTCGATTGTTATATTTATTTAATAACCTAATAGCAGGTTTGTGAACTAGTGAAACAGCATTTAGTCCCCATAGAACATCCAAATGGTTTGTTTTTTGGTAGGGAATTAACTCGTGGATAACAATATTTGGTAGATTAGCTGCCAGTCTTTCTGCGTCCTAAAAACATTTTTTTCGTTTACAAAGATAACAACAATGTTGCAGACATATCTCTCGACCTGTCTCTCAAGAAACCGCCTCTGAGGTGCTGCATGCAGTGCTTAAATATAAAACGGTTACAAAAATTAATACAAATTTACTTATAAAATTATGAAAATTTAATATGTTTATTTTCATTTATAATAATTTAGTTTCATTATTTATAGAAACAAAATGTTTATAACTGAGTAAATTTCTATTATTTTTTATCTCTCTAGGAGCACTTAATGAGGAGCCGCGGCTGCTGATTACAATAATAATAAGAAGAGTAAATATTGGTCCTTAGGTAAATACTCGTAGAATAAATATAGGTATTTAGTAAAATAATGACAAAACGATGAAACCTTTATTTTTTTTATTTCTTCTTCGTACTTATAATATCTAAAACGGAGAAAAATTTATAAATGCCAGGACAAATATTTATTTACTTACACTATATAGCAACAAATTATACGTTTGATTAAAAATATAATAAAAAGACTTCTAACTAACATTTTCAGTTGTCGTAGCATACCAGGGTCCAGCGCGGTACCTCTAAAGAGTATTACGACTAGTTATTGCTACGTAATAGAAACGGTCCTATTATGTGTCTGTGACCAAAATGGGGAACAATTTTTCAGCAGCTGTTACGTCATGGAGGTATCCCTGGAACTTGTCTAGCTACGTAACGTCAACGTGACGGTTACGTAATGAAGACGTGGCAACTGCGACTTGTACAAAACCATAATATTTAATGATGTCGCTAGTTCTATCTTGCAACTGCATAAAATTTTCTTTCCTGTCATCATTGTCTATTCCAATACTGCGGTAGAATGACTAATATTATGAAATATGATTGTGACGTATCTATCTATGTAAAGATATTCGATTCAGATAGTACTAAAAAAGTTCCCCAATTTCAAAATAGCAGTAAATGCTCCTCAGACATCACAGAAACTTTTAACACTAGATTAAACTTGTGCTAATTTTTAGGTAAATTTTAAGTAAACGAATTATCGTTGGTACTTTAAAACTTTAGAGACATTCTCCGTAGTAATCGTGCTGTTCCAAATACTTTAAAAGCTACTTAGAAGTTATAAAGCTATCCACTAGCTACTAGCAATATAAACTACGTGGTTATTAGTAAATGGAAATAAATCTTACTACAAAGTTATAGATTTAGCGCTAGTTACATAGTCAGTACCGTCTCTTTAATGCTAATTGAGCTCTATTTGTAACAGAAAATCTAAAATGGCGACATGAGAATACATGAAAAATAATTTATTCTGTGGAAATTCTGCCGTCGTAACTTAAAAAAGCAGTATCTCCCAAATTGTCAGTTTCGAGAAATCGGACATTTTAGTTCTTATAGCTGGGCCACCACGAAAATATATATTAATTTTGAAATGAATTCTGCATATCAAATATTTTTTCTCATACTTTACTAATCTTACATTATGTTGAATTTAAAAAAAAAAAAGTAGTAAATTGGTGGTTACTGCGTTTTAGTGAAGTATGTTATTCCAACTCATCATGAAGTAAGTACGTAAAAAAGCAGTAAACTCAATCAATTGGCGATTACTGCTATTTAGTCTAGCATATTGCTAAACGTAAACTCACAGAAACTAATATACAATAATTCTGAAACGACTAAGACTGTCATTATAAATCATACACAACGATTTGAATAAGGCTTTATTCAGTGAAACGTATACATACACAGTTTTAAACAAAATGCACAACACAAAGTGCAGAAAAATAAAACTGAATTCCGAAAAATTATTACATAATTTTAAAAACAAAAAATTGCGCAATAATTTAATCGTCATTGTACTCTGTTCTTAAATCAGAGGCTTCATTGTTAACACGAAGATTCTCCCAAAATTGTCGTCGATTTTCCAACATCAACTCAAATTTTTCAATATCTTCTGTTTTTTCTCCTCCTTAATTCCTCTAACTTGAGAATAATTGGCAGTCTCTCAATACCTCCTTTGGGCGCTTTCATCTTCAAGAAATTTAATTCTAATGATGTCTCTGCAGAAAAACTTGTTTTATAAAATAATACATAGCTGCCTCGCTTAGCAACAATTTCAACAATAATATAGATTTATTGGGGTCAAAATAAAATAAAGAATATTTAGTGCCATATCCCCAAAAAAAACAACTATGCAGCTCCGAAACACGTGTTCGTAGCTGCATAGTTGTTTTTTTTGGGGATATGGCACTAAACATTCTTTAATTTCAACAATGTCCTTCATATACGGCCTAGGTTTCAAATTTTTTATTTTGTAAGTTGACGAATTATCGAGTCAATCAAAGAAATCTTCGTGCTTCATTTCTTTTATATCAACTTTCCCTGAATTGGATGACTGGACACATGAAATAAAATCGGTGAAGTCGTACACCTTCTTCATTTATTGTAACGACTGTTCCACCTGGTGGTGGAAACTGCCATCTGACATAAACGTATGCCCAGATTAAAAATATCTGAAGGTAATTGTCTGGGCCGAAATGTCAACTGAATTAATTATATACACCATGTAAGAAAATAGTGCCCAGTTTTTGTTTTGGCCTGTACAATTATCAAGACAAATTATTATATTTTCCTTGTCACGCATCTCCAATATGAAAGCATGAAATGCTCTTATAAGGTCCTCCTTTTTCTTTCAGATATGCACTCATGCCATTGGCACGCAAAGGGCTTAATTTTCTGTTTTTTACCAACTGGTACAAAACTGTCATTGAAAAGTATTATCCTTTGGCAGAACACAACCCTCTTAAACATGTCAATTCTGGGCAACATGATAACTTTCTCCAAGTCTGCGGAAACACATACTGTGCTTGGTAGAAAACTATATTCTGCGTCAATCCTATACTTTTCACGGGCTTCTTTTAATTTCTTGATATGCACCCTCCATAAATGACAGTAACTGCAATCTTCCGACAAAGACTCTTCCATATGTTCGGAATTGTGAAGCTTAAATACTTCACATGTTTCGCACTCTTCATGCCCTAAAGTTGCAAAGAAGATATTAAAATCGTTTGTTACACATTTTCTGTGTAACTCGTATGATGAGCATTTGATTGTGGGATGCAAATTCATAAAATCAGTATGCATGCTCCTAATGGTAAGGTCGCTGGGAAGTTATCTTTTGTTAGGAGCATGTTCCCTTCGATAGTGATACACGGTAGGTCCAAAACTTTCAACATGACTTTTGATCAAATCCCTATCCGTTTTTGGCGTTTTTGCGTGTTTTCCTCACATATCGTTTGAAGACCGGATAACAGAAGGATTTTCTTTAGCCAAAACATTTGTAATTATTCTGTCATTTTTTGAATCATATCCTAGAGTGGCTAAATAGAACGATTTGCATACCTGAAGCTTTTCTCCGTGATCATTTAAAAAAAATATTTGGTTCTGTTGCGAGCCCGCTGTTCATTTCCTCGTCTTCTCTTCATATCATAAACAGAAACATTACAAGATATAAAAATCCTTCTTTTCTGCCAATTCGTCAACCAATACTGGGAATTCAATGAAGCACCATGGTTATTACTAAACTCTTTGCACTTTTGAGCACAGTTTTTGCAATCAGGAATAAAATGTTTCTTCTGTTCCTTCTTTACTTTATCTTATTTTCTTTTTTTGCAGACTTTTTTTCAAATATTTTTCTTTTCTTGACTTCTCCTTCCTTAGTATACTCAGGTTCAGAAATTGTAGCAGCACTGGTTAAAGCAGCTGACACACCACCACTATCTGATATATCGGATTCGGATAATTCAAAAAGTTTTGCATCCTTTGAATCGGGCAGCTTGAAATCGGGGTCCTTGGCAGAATCGTCCGAATTAAATAGATAATCTGCAGACGTAAGTGCTGAAGCAGAAAAAGATGCTGATACCTCGTTCTCGACAGTCACCGAGTTTAAATTTGTGTGTTCATTAGGGTATTCCCCTTCTACCTTGTTTTCGAAATTGTAAAGTTTTACTGACAGCAAGTTTGTATATGTCATAGTATCTTTCTTATCAGTTTGTTCAACAGACGTTGAGTTAGAAGCTTCAACTTCCTGTATCATTTGTAATATATTTTTAGCCCGCGAAGACATTTTCTTATTCAAAATCTGAAAATAATACATTCCGATAAGTATTTAAACTAGGAAGGAGTAGCAAAGAATACAAAAATGTGTGTCCAATTTATTGAAAAAAATTAAAATTCAACTCGTATCAACACCCCCAATGCCTCCCCTAAATCCGCGCTGCTTTATTAACACCGTAAAGTATCTTAGAGACTAAACCATTGCATTGATAAAATATTTAAAAAGATATCCATACCTACCAGTTTGTAATTAATATCCTTCCAAACTTTGTATGCACATAAACTAATCACAAGTGGGTAACAACTAACAACCAAATTGATTAGTTTTAACAAAGGAAAACTCAAGATTAACTGCATCACCATCAACTGACAAATATGGATCAGATGATTGAAGTTACGTTATTGCACGACGTTAACTTTTCGTTGCTTCTTACCAGACTAGAAAGCTTACTGCGTTTTAGTTTATGAATGGATGTGTCAGGTGGACATACTGCAAACGATATATGTCATTTTCTGTTATACTAGTGCTCTTACTGCTTTTTATCGTTGTAGAATAACGCATATTCCCATCATAAACCTAGAAAGTGAATTAACTACAAATGTGATACTGCTTTTTAAGTTAGGACGGCAGAATTGCGAATAGTATTTTGAGAAATTACTTGTTGACCTCAAGCAACTTACATTAAACGTAAAACATCAGAAATTTATTCATTTTGCAACCATTAGTATCCACATAGATTAAATGTACATGGATGATTACTTCTTATGTAAATATTTACCGCCCTAAAATCTGGACGCAAAAATTTTGATAACACGAACAACGCATGTTTAGGATATTGTTAATTTGGAAATAGTAAATTCGTACAAATGGTCCATATTAACGTATTTACAGTTTCGAATCCAACAGAATGACCTTTTAAAAACTTTTTCTTTGATTAGAGTCAACGTTGACTCTGAAGAATAGACTGAATAATATATAATGAAATGTGTTTATTTTAACATGATAAGTACAAGACTGATTTGACAAATGTCTGAAGCTCATTTATAATCTATCTGGTTTATACTGAATTCCCCAAAATTTTGGGGGGAAAAAAAAAAAAAAAGAAAAAAAAAAAAAAATTTTTTTTTTTTTTGGAAAATTTTTTTTTTCTGAAAGGGGGGGGAAATTTAACCCCCGGGGAAAAAAAAAGAAAAAAAAAAAATATATAAGTTAAAAAAAAATGGGGGGGATTTTTTATAAAAACTTCCTCCTTATAAAAAAGTTGTAGTTTATGCAACAACTTTTGCAAAATGAAAAACATGGATGGAAAGCATGAAATCTAAAAATGTAAAATATGAATCAAATGAAAATTAGAACTAAACATTTGAAATACAAAATACAAAGGTAGGTTATAAGCGTAAAGTGCAAAAATAGCAATATGTAAAAATGTACATTCTGAGAATGTAAAACAATATAAAACGTGATAAAAATTAAATATAAAAAGGTAAAAATGCAAAACGTTAGTACACAGTACTAAAAGTTATAAAATAAAAGTGATTAAAGTTTTTTTTAAATGAATTAAAATTCACTAAAGTCAATAAGATTCACAATGAATTATTGAGGTCCACAATAAGGCACAGAATACACAAAAGTCTTTTTAGGTGAGTTCTATTGCTTCATTTTCCTCTTCTTCACGAATCGGAGGTCGTTTTCTTGCAGGGAGTATGTTAGTGAAACTCCTGAAGGTTTTACTAGGTCCCGGTGGAGGTGGAGGTGATGTAGTTGTGTTGATGGCTAATCTGCGTCTTCTTTTTGTTTTACACTTACAACATACATAGAGGAATAGTAGTCCAAAGATTAGTGTGATTATGAAATATGTGAACCAGGAGATGTGTTTGGAAATAAACGGTTCGTTGATTAGGTCGTCCAAGTCCTTCGAGTATTGATCCAATTTATGCTTGGCAATCTCGAGATCTTCTGTGTTTAGATTGCTTAGTTTCAGTGGCTTTAATTTTGGTAACTGCATTTTGGCTGGAAGTTCGTTACAGCACTCGTATGGGATTTGAATAGGATGGGTGTTATCCTTAACATCTAATACTTCGTTTGAACTTGCTTGAATTTTGGTTGTACCAACGAAAGCGTAACAATTGGGTTGTAATTTTATAATGGAGTTTTTGGTAATGATTTCAGTTTTTGAATTTCTCTTTGGACAGTTGATGGTAACATGCAGGGGTTCTGCATTGATGACTAACCAGGTGTTTTCCTGAAGTTTTTGGACATTGTAACCTTGACTTATAATGAAAGAGGTTTGGCAGTTTTCAGGTAGGACCCTAAGATTTTTGAAAAGCCTAGCTTCGCAGATGGCAGTGTTGTCTATCGGGTAGGCGAACAAGTTTGAACATAATTTGGTTCCAATGTTAAGTTGTCGACATTCTTTCAAGTCCGGAATAGGTATGAACATCAAAGAATCATCATCTCTCGCGATATATTTTTTAGAGACTGACAAAATATGGTGCAACCCAGTTCTATTATCCAGGATCGGAATGGGATATAATTGATAGGCTGTATAGGTTTGGGGGTCTACCAATGGTATGTTTAAAACAAAAATTAAACTAGAATCAGTTTGAAATGCTCGGAGTTCGATAATATCCAAGTATTGAGCAACTTTTGATAATTTTATCGGAAGTGGCAAATTATTTTTCTGCAAATTTTGTGAAATTTCCTGTAATGAATTTATTAAGTGATCTGGAGTAATGATAGAAGTATGAATAATTTTTAAGCGTGCAAATGTTATTGAATTTAGAATATCGTTCAGATCGTTTTCAATGTACAAATAACTAGCCATTAATTGTTCACAAATTTCTAGAAATTTTAATTTTGTTCTGACTATTTGTATATCATGTTGCGTATTTAAGATAGCATCCTCAATTTCTTTGATATCATCGTTAAATGTTTCTTCGTCAATCTGTAATTTCTGAATGGTCAAGTTGAAGTTTCTAATGACTGACGTTGTTACTGAAATTTGGTTTTTCAACAAGTTTTCTAATTCGCGTTCGTCTCTATTTAATTTATTGATGCAGTTAGAGTAATATTCACCATCTTCGGCGTCTAAGTTTCCGGAAATTGATTTAAAAATTGTACCTATACCGTTTAAAATTCCGCGTTTGTAGCGTTTTGTATCAAGATGAACTTCGTTAAATTTTGATTGTATACTTTTGGAAATTTGTGTTAAAAAACTAAGGTGAGTTTTAACTTCGCTTAGGAAAGTGTTCATATTATGAATAGCAGGATCGAGGGTGTTTATGATGGTGTCTAAAATCTTGTCATTTTTGTCAAAAGCTCGTTTTAAGGAAGAAATGTTTTTGTGTACCAATAATGTCCATTTGTCGTTTGTCACTACTATGTCTGATGTTTCATGGTAGTAAATTCCTATAGTATTGTTTATGGGTGTGATTTTATATTGGGAGACTGCCAATGTAGCTGATCCGAGCAGCATGATTAACCTGAAACCAAGGTTAATTTTCAGAATAAGGTTTCATTCTGTCGAAATTTACTTTAGTTGTTTGGTTAGTATTAGGGTTGTGCAAGATTGCTGAATTTTGAAAAATCTCGGTTATCTCGAAAGGGCCGTTAAATTTAAATTCTGCAATTTGTCTTTAATTTGTGACTCCTTTTACATATACTTTATCGCCGATATTATATTGATAACGATTTTCAGGAACTTGTTTATCAAAACGTATTTTAGCTTTTTCTTTATTGTTCTGAATTCGGCTACGCGCTATTTTGTAATAATGCGATATTCTATTATTTAAATCTCGGACGTATTTAGTTATTAATTCTTTTTGGTTGTACAAAGTTTCGGGAGGTCGATTTGATGTGTGACCAAAGACTAATTCGTATGGAGTAAAACCATGCGATTTGTTTGCTGAATTATTGTAACAAATTACTGCATATGGCAAAATGGTAAACGGATGTTCGTTCGGGTTTTCGGTTTTGTGAACTCGTATCATTTCTGCTAGAGTTGCATGAAATCGTTCCAATGAGCCGTTTGACTGTGGGTGTTCTACACTCGAAAATGTTAATTTTATGTCATATAACGTACAAAGATCTTTTAATAAACTATTGTCAAAGTTCACGACCATAGTCGCAATGGTATCCTTAAAGATGTGTACCATATTCGTTGAGGAGCAATATAATAACAAGGTAGTGACAACTGGATTTTATTATTATTATTGTAAACACCAGCATCTGAAGTCCATAGTTTGAGGATTTATCTTGCGTAAGCTTGAGTAAATTTTGTTAATTCGTCGCGAATAGTAAGGGCGTGATTTCGTGTGGGTGATTCAAATATATCGATATTAATTCTTTCGAACGGCGTTCTCGGAGTTTCCGTGATTACTAAAGGATTGCTAAGATTCTTACGACAAACTTTTGACTTTTGACAGGTTTCGCAATTTTTTATAAAGTTTTCAACGTCCTTAGTTAATCCGTTCCAATTGTATTTTTCTTTTATTCTTCTAATCGTTTCATTTATACCGCGATGTAAATTATTTTTACCTGAGTGATTTTGATCTAATATGATGGGAATTTGATCTTCATCAGGGACTTGTACAATATTTTGGCAAATTACTAATTTTAAGTCTTTTTCTGCGAAAATGAATGATAAAATTTCTAATATTGGCAGGTCTAAGTTATTTTCTACATGATACGTTTGCGTGAGGTCAAATTCGTTTTGATATTTAAATAGTGTGAAAAATAAGGTTTCATTAACAGATTTTGGGTCGAAAGGTAAGGGAATGATAAAGTACTTCCGTTTCCTGACAGTTTTGCTTGAGACAGTGTTAATTTGGATATTGTGGAAATCAGGGTGTTCCTCGAAAATATCTTCAATTATTTTATAATGAAGATCTTGTAATTTACTTTGTTGAAAGAACGTAATAATGTTTTTATTTTCCCTGTCTAGCAATTGCTTGTTAGAAAATTGAATTTTGGAATAATCGATGTGATTTTGTCTTATATAAATTAATAAAGGTGTCGAATTCGTGAGCGATTTGTTCGTCTGTAATTTCGTTGTTTGTGTTTTCATCGTCGTCTGTGTCGTCCTCGTTTGCGGCTAAAATTTTAGAATAAAATTTGGAACAATCCGAAAAATGATTTATTTTTATTCTAGATAAAGCGTCCGCATTTTTGTTAATTTTGCCAGGTTTATAAATGATTTCGTAATCGTATTCCTTCGAGTTTTAGTCTCCAGCGCGCTAATCTACTTCCTGGGTCTTTTATAGAAAATAACCAGGTGAGTGGTCGATGGTCCGTAATTAGTTTAAACTTTCTACCGAATAGATATGGCCTAAAGTGCTTAACTGACCAGACTATGGCTAAAAGCTCCCGTTCTATGGTTGAATACTTGGTTTCGGCATTGCATAAAATTCGAGAAGCATAAGCAATGGGTAAATCTTTACCAATAGGTCCCTGCGAGAGTACTGAGCCGATCGCGAACGTGCTTGCGTCCGTAGTTAACACGAAAGGTTCATCGAAATTTGGATAGATTAAAATGGGTGATGTGGTCAATGTTTGTTTGAGTTCGGCAAATGAATTTTGGCAATCATTATCAAAGTTGAAGGGGACGTCTTTTTGTAAAAGTTTGGTCATGGGTTTAGTGATTTTAGAAAAGTTTGGAATGAACCTGCGACAATAACCTGCAAGTCCTAAAAACGATTTAATTCCTTTTTGGTCTTTAGGTTGTGGAAAATTTAAAATAGCGTCAACTTTACTCGGGTTAGGTTTTACACCGTCCTTTGTTATTAAATGTCCTAAATATGCGACTTCCTTGGCAAAGAAATTCGCATTTGTCGGGTTGTATTTTTAAATTAGCTTTTTGAAGGCGTTTGAATACCTCGGTTAAGCGAGAAATGTGCTCGTGGATGGTAGGTGAATAAATTAATGTCGTCCATATAGACAAGACATCTTTCGTTTTGAATTCCAAGTAGAATATTATCCATCACTCTTTGAAAAGTTGATGGAGCGTTCTTTAGTCCAAAAGGCATGCGCGAGAACTCGTAATGGCCGTTTTCAACTATGAAAGCTGTTTTTTTGAATATTCTCTGAATTGATTTCAATTTGGTGAAATCCCGATGCCAAATCTAAAGTGGTAAAATACTGACATTTTCCGAGCTGATCTAAAAGATCCGATGATATATTGGGCAGAGGATATTTATCGCCGACTGTTACTTCGTTGAGTTTTCGATAGTCAACTACAATGCGCCATTTTTGTGTGCCAGAAGCAACAAGTTTTTTGGGAACTACCCAAACAGGGGAGGACCAGGGTGAGATTGAATGTTGAATGATACCCTGATTTAACATTTTTGATACTTGATTTTTTAATTCTTCTTTGTGAATTTGGGGATACCGATAAGATTTTGTAAAAATAGGTTTAGAATTATTAGTGTCGATCGCGTGTTTAATTTCGTTCGTGAAAGTCAGATTATCTCTTTCTAAGTAGAATATGTCTTGGAAGTCTAAACAAAGCTGCGTTATTATTTCGGCCTCTTCTTCGTTTAGATGATCCAAGCGTAACTCATTTTTTATTTGGAAATTTCTGTCCGTCTGTATATGTGGGTAAAAATTTTGAGTATTTAAATTAAAAATTGCTTTAAATTTTTGAACTGGTTCGAGGTTTAAGTTGCAAAAATTAATAGTTTTAGTAATCGCGTTTTCGTTAATTACTGTTGTTATAAATTCGCCTTTTTCGTCTATTTTTACCAGAGCATTAGGTAAGCGTACTTTTTCAATTTCCTGCGCTAGCAGTATAGCGTCAGTGTTAACTAAATTACATTTTAATTTGCATATTTTCTCAGTACGAGGTTCGATCGAAATTTCGTTTCGGATAGAATTTTGAAATTTATTTTGACATAACTTGGAAATTACGGGTTCTGGTGAGTTTTCTGTTACTTTAAAAAGCGGATAAGTTTTAAAATTGGTTATTAATCGTTTATTTTTAAAATCAACGACACATTCGTAATGTTCCATAAAGTCGGAACCTAACAGTCCATCAAATTCTATGTCCAAATTATAAATGTAAACTTTGTGAGGATCGCTGGGTATAAACGGAATTAAAATTGATTCACTAATAATTAATTTTTGATCAGTTATGCCTTGAATTACAATATTTTCTGGGTATCTTTTTGAGTTACAAGTATTTGGTTTAAAAATGGATATTCCAGCACCGGTATCTATCAAAATTTTGAAAGTGTTGGTAGAGTCTTTAATATAAGTTTTTTGAATTTACGGTATGAAGCATTGTTCTTCGTCCGGGTCCCGTAGATTCATATTTTGTATTTGGTGGGATATTTGCTCGGCTTGTGTTGGAGTACCGTGGGACGTGTCCGATGAGGTAGCAGTATATCCTCGCATCATTTTGAGAATTAGCAGTATAATTTTTGCCATCTGGAGAAAAATCGAAATTTGATTGGTAATTTTGAGGACAAATTGCTACTGTTGATTACAATCGTCATACTGATTGTAAAAATCGGTAGTTTCGCATTCTGGTTGATTATAATAATCGTTAAAATTTACATGGTGTGTCCTTTGTGGGTTAGGACGATAAAAATTACTATTTTGTTGATAAAAAGTCCTGTTTTGAAAATTTGAATTAGGCTTCATTACTGAGGGTCTATTTTGTTGAGACGGGCCTGGTTGATTGAAAATTTTGTGGCGTAAAATTTCTCTGAGCATTTTGGATTTGGGAAAATTTTGAAAATTAGGTATTGTGTTTGATTGACGTAACGTTAGGTCTGAAATTTTGGTTTTGTTGGGCAAATTGTTGACCTTGTGCGGCACTCGTTAATGGTATGTCCGTTTCGCTTACAATAAGAGCAGAATTTTTGATTATTTAAAATTAGATGGCTTTGGTAGATTTTGCATTGGTTTATTTACCGTTTTATTTGTAAATTTTTGAGATCCAAAATAGGATAATTGGAGTTCTCTTTTCACACGGTTTATTGCTTCAAGCATATTTAAAGGTTCCGGCTCTTACGATTTGTCCTTTTTTTTGGTTCTAATCCGGTTAGTAATGTAGTTAACGTCATATTTTCGATTAAATTAGATTGCGCGGTTTTTTCCTCAAGAGTGAGAGATTGTTTTTGCACAGCGGCGTGCATTTTTGCGTTGTGAGATTTTTCTTGAAATAAAGCGGTTTCGTTCGGCAATTGGTGAACACGCTGTAAGTCTTGTATTAAGGCGGTCAATCGCGTGGGTCGCCTAAATGAGCATCGAGTAATGCATTGATTTCGCCCCATGTATTTGGGTTGCGTGAATTTACTAATTCTGCGGCTTTACCGCGAAGTTTATTTTTTATGTGCAAAGTTAATAAGATACGTTGATCGTCTACAGCCATGCCCTGGGCATGAATGCAGGCATTTATAAAGGTTTGTAAAAAGATTGGATTACCATCGAATTCTGGTACAATCGAGAAAATTTCACTTAATTTGTAGGGTTCGATACTAGTACTTTCAGTTGTAAAAGACATGTTGCTCGATATTTAAATGTTATTGAAAATAAAATTAAATAAAATAAAGTAAAATAAGATAAAAAGATTAAAAATAATGTTTAGCTTGCTATAAAGATATTTTTTCTTAGTGTTAATATAGATTGTGGTAGATATTTAGTTTGCAATATAATATGGGACTTGGATAATAGAAATAAATATGCACTTATATTAAAATTAGTTTGGTCTTTAAGTCGAACTGTACTTCACGCTCACCTCTACACACGTATTATAGCGAGTGGATACAGTTAGAAATATCAGCCAATTAATATGTAAAAAATAAAATGTTTCGTCTTTCAAGTCGAACTGTACTTCACGCTCACCTCTACACACGTATATGTAGTGATGTGGGTACAGTTAGAAATATCAGAGCCAAATCAAAAAAAAAAAAGATTAAAAACAAAAATGAAATAAAATAGTCTGTTACTTGAAAATATTTTAAATGATAATACGAGATGATTCTTAAATCGTTGTAATCTTCATAAGATTCTTCCGTTAAGGGATTGGGATCCGCCAATGTAGTGAGGAAGGGCTCCATGTTCTTGTAGGCTCACTTTCACTAGTTAGGTACCTTATGCAGATATTTTCCTTGTCCTAATGCGTTGCACTACCTGTTAGGCTTCTTGTTCTACGATGTTAACCGGATTCTATCAACTGCGCCAATTCTTATATTTTTATTTATATAAATGACTTTTTTAAAAACTTTTTTGATTTGATTAGAGTCTATGTTGACTCTAAAGAATAGATTGAATAATATAATGAAAGGTGTTTATTTTAACATGATGAGTACAAGACTGATTTGACAAATGTGTGAAGCTAATTTATAATCTATCTGGTTTATGCTGGATAAGCATTTACAACAGTTTGTGGACTTGAAACAAAGCAAGTGCTAAATAACCAATTTGTAAATCTAGGAGAGAATTTCTTATGTGTGACGTATGTATAATATGATACCCTGAGATAATGAAATGAAGCCAAAGTCGTGTATAAGTTAATATACAGTGGCGTAGATTATATATACATATATATATATGTATATATATATATATATATATATATATATATATATATATATATATATATATATATATATATATATATATATATATATATATATATATATATATATATATATATATATATATATATATATATATATATATATATATATATTTATTTATTTTTTATTTTATGACACTAAAAATGTTTATTTTATTTTAAATAATTTATTATTATTTTTTTTATTTTAACGTCTCCTCACAGGGTTCGGGCAGGTTCCTGGCGTTTATCTGGAAATATAATGGTACAGCCCAATTTTAAAAGAAACACCTTGACAGATTACAAACAAAATGAATTTATTTTCAAATTTCCGGTATGGTTTAGAAAACTTTTGTATAAATATATCTTAAAATTAAAATGAAAAGAAAAAGGCCTTTTATTTATTTATCAGATCTGTTAATATAGCTGCTTTTAAATCGTCGAGTACCTAAGATTTATTTTGGTTTTACTTACGACGATTTCTTGTACTTCACGTTATGGCAGTCTCTGTCGACTAACGCTTCTGTTTATATTATTGATCAGTGCCTCGATCCTTCTTTATCCGTGGCACATTTCAGATTCATATAACTTCACTAACAATGGCTGCTCGTAGCACAACACTAAATTTATTTAACACTCAGCAAACTTTTATTTAAGGTACGTATTTTACCTTTACTAATTTCCTCAAATCACATTTACTATTATATACAATACTTTCCTTGGTTGTTGCAACTGGAAATTCCTCTTCAATTCCACTTGGAATTATTTTATGGTATTAATAAAATTTAATTTAACATATTTTTTTTGTGTTTTAGGTTTACAAACCCTGTTTTAATATTTTGTGAGCTTGAGAATGGACTTCATTTGAAAATATAAATTTAAAATTTTGAGGTTAGGAAATTTCTTATAAAATTACAATGCTCTTCCTTTGAGCTTTCTATCCATACTAAATCTTAAATATGGGCTTTTTATTGGCCTAATCTGACGTTTCTCCAAAAATCATGACACTTGATTTTTGAAATTTTAAATATGAAAATTTAATTCTCTTTTTATTTCTTTATTATGCCTTATGGCTCTAATTTTATTATTGAATAAAGATATAGAGATGATTAGCTTTATTTTGATATGCCATACTATGGCCTTTTGTGAATATTTAGAAAAATTACAATTGCAACAATTTTTAACAAATTCTCTTATATAACTAATTACAACCATCTAAACCACATACCAGAGATTACTTTAAGAACTAATGAACAAATCAACACCATATTTGCATGTCTAAATACATTTAAAACATTATTTTAATTTGCCTTTCGTTTTAGGACTTCGTTAAACCTCATTGGCAAGAAACTTTTCAAATACAACAAATTACTTAAAACTAACTGACTGGAAACAATAAATGGATGCTATTCTTCTGACATAGCTATAGAAAGTTCAACAAAAGGTTTTTATTTTAGAAAAAACTTCATATTTGTCAAATTATATACCTCCTTGGACATAAATTTACACATACACCTTTTAAATGTCTTTACATTTTGATGCTATTACATTGTATTAGCTCACAAGGTGAGTCTCTTTCACTTTTGTAAAGTTTTAAAGTTAGACGATGCACTTATTTCGTAGAACTGACTAAAATCTCAGATATCGTACAGTTTACGCTACCCAAATTATGAAAGTAGTTTATAGCACTTTTTTATCCAGTGTTCATGATTGCTAACTCACTTGTAGCTATTCTATGACTAAATTTAACATATTTGTCTTTAACAAAGTTTATAATTTTAATTAATAACAATAAAATTTTATCTTTTTCCAGGTTATCCAAAGGTTTTGGTACCTAAAATCAATAATGTTCTGGCTCTGGTTGCCATGCTATACACAATAGTCCTTCTGATGCTTATTGTACATAGAACAATGCTTTTTCACATTACATACTAACATACAGTTCATTTACCACACGGTAGGTGTTTATATCTAGCGTTTAGCAACATTTATTACAAATTTTACCTATTTGATATGCATAAAGTTAACGTAAGTGTCTCTCATTGAAACTGGGCTCTCATACCGCTCAAAATTATAATTTTCATTTAAATATTAGAGTCTTTCTTTGCTTTAGTATTGGCAAAATATCTTTATTATTTTCTTTTTATTATTTAAACATAATTTTATCTTTATGTACTCTGTACTTTATACAAGGTGTGGTTTGGTCATCGTAATATATATATATATATATATATATATATATATATATATATATATATATATATATATATATATATATATATATATATATATATATATATATATATATATATATATATATATATATATATATATATATATATATATATATGTATATATATATATGTATATGTATATATATATATATATATATATATATATATATATATATATATATATATATATATATATATATATATATATATATATATATATATATATATATATATATATATATATATATATATATATATATATATATATATATATATATATATATATATATATATATATATATATATATATATATATATATCTATATATATATATATATATATATATATATATATATATATAATAACATATAATAACACCACATGAAATTACAACCCCCTTTATCCCTGAAGGTCTGGAATGACCTTGTGTGGGAGAGGGCTACACATTTAGAGACAATGGACACACACCCAATATCCGAGTATACTACGATTAATCTCTCTCACAGAAAAATCCCAGTTCCTCGACCGGGAATCGAACCCGGGACCCCGAGGTTTCGAGGCAGGTACGTTACCTCTAGACCACGGAGCCATATATATATAAACATTAGTTTGGCTATATTCACTTGACTCTAAAATAATAAAAGAAATAAGAGTTGCACTGACTGGTTCATTATATGTAATTGGATTATATACTGTATAAGCCTATTTTTCTACTTCTTTTAGTACTTAGTAGATATGTGAAGGAAAGTTCCAACAACGAGAAAAAGGAATTAAGGAGTTACTAATATTTATAATTATAAATAAAAAATATTCTCTACAATACACTTACTTGAACTGAAACATATGGATCATCAGATCCATAGTATATTGCCACAGGTGATGATATTGCAGTGAGGTTATAATTTGGGGGTGTAGTTTTATTGTAAGCAATTTTATTTCCTAATATGCCATAGTCATACAATCTGAATTCCCCTGCAACATAATTTTATATTACCATACAAAAATATATTAATACATAGTATTCCAAAGAAGTTTCTTTGATATATAGTAAATTTTGAATATTACTTGTTATAAAAATGATATTTCTTGGTTTTCCTTATAATTCTGATTCAAAAAAAATGTTCGAGAACAGTCAACTTTGCTGCGACCTACCTTTGTTTAATAATAATAGTGTACAGAAAATTATTACACTTATACTGATTATGGATTAACGGTCAATCCTGGAAACACTTTCAGTTTCCGTTTCTTATGTATGGTTAGTTGCGCCTGACCTATAAAGTGAGATATCTGTGGTAACTGTGGTAACTCTAAACTGTCGTGGAAATACCATTTTAAAATAGGAATGCTTCTGCTTCTTAATGGATGTTCAGATGGATATAAGTGCGGTATAAGCCCAAAAACTTTAGCGTCTAACCATAGGGGAATTTCTTTAACCCGACATGCTCATTGTTCACAGGTGCATTAAACAACATTTCGGATGCGTTAAGCCAACAAGTCAATATCGTCCAGTGTACAGTCAAACAATACCATGTTAATAAAGATGAAAGTATTTGGTCAGATTTTAAAAAGCCGCTATGTGTGAGTTGTTCGTTAGAAATGGACAAAATGACTCATTTTGCTGATTACATCATAGCTACAAAACTGGGCCATGTTACTTTTACAACCATTGAACTCTAGCTCTTGGATCGAGATAATCAAAACTCCATGTAAAGGAACCTTCGAGTGACTCTAGCGTAAAATAACCGTGGAAACTCAATAAAGAACATTATGGGTTTCAACGAGATGGGTAGCGGGATTGATAACAGGGTACTGTTTTCTAACAAACATTTAATGAGGGTGAATGATGGCCCTATTTGTCGAATGTGCAGAAGATTAGAAGGACAACATCCACTTAAATTGTATGCACCACTGGAGGCATTAAGGGATAAACACCTTGGTTGGCGATATATAGAGCCGGATGTGTTATGAGATCTAGTCTGTTATCTTTTGCGGAAGAATCCTATGTCTTTTAGGAACAAATCAGGAATGCAATAATAGGCCTATATCCATGAGTGTGGTGGATTACAGGATCTGCATGTTTACTTATTAAGGTTCCTATTTCTCATCTATTACTATTATCTTTCCATGTGCATTAAACCCCCTCTTTTATTTATACATTTTGTACTCGAAAACATTTTGATATACAATAAATGATAAGTACAACTTACCTGAATTAGCATTTTGCAAGTAATGTCTAAGTTGGTTTACTGAAGCACCGGCTGGATCATTGGTTGCTAATACTGAATACACATTCTACAAAATAATAAATAGTTTAATATCAAAATTACAATAATAAATTTCTTTAAGTCACAATTATCTGCGTTTTTTTGGAGAGATAATTTAAACTTAATTGGCAATAAATAACATGTAAATTTTGATTTGGAAATACAGAAAACCTTCTCATTTTGTCAAGCTGTTACGAATTTATATTACTATTTGACTACTATTGACAACTATTAGTAGTACATTTATACTTGTATAATTTAAGTGAGGATTAAGTTAACCCTCAGAAATGTTCGGCAGATGAATTATATGAATCTAGTGTATTTAGCATGTCATAAATGGCAAGCTAGGGTTCTTTGACTACGAGGAAGTCAGCGGATAATTAATTAATGCCACCAACTACTTTACGAAGAGAATATTGGTTTGTCATGTATTGCAATGTGATCCTCTTTACTAATTAATATTAATAGACATTTCAACGTTGCCGCAAACAACGTTGAGACGCAGGATAACCAGTAGATTATTTTCGCTACATTTCATTTAAAAATCCAGTGAGAGCTCTGGGACCTCGAATGCAGGTGGTTTCGTCACAGGCGTAGTATTTTACAAGGATACCATGGGTGTACGAAGGAAATTTAGCGTTGCAGATTAATTAATAATTATAAGTTAGGAAAGAGATCACGGGTTTTTAATGTTTGTGCAGCCAGTTGTATATATTTTAGTTTTTAACATTTTACATGGTTAAAATAAAAAATCTGTAGAATATCTAGATAGAAATATAATACACAATAGGCATAATATTTTATTATTAATAATTGAATAATGAATGCTAAACATTTCTTAGGTTACAAAATAAAATGGCTAGGTATAAAAAAAATAAATGAATTATTGATATTTCCAAATTATTAATTTTGTGTTTTGTTTGCACTTATTCCCAATAATATAGAAAAACTGCCGATACACAGCGCTTCTACTCACATGATGCAGTGGGAATGTAAAATATTATACTTTCAATTTACATTTTCAAAATTACTTTATTAATGATTCTTGCTTTTGTAAAACAATAACTCCTATACTAAAATCAATAGACTAATGTAACCATTTTTTCACGAGGAAATATGAATAAAACTTTCCGCAATTACTGCAATAAATGTTAATTTTACATTTATTTATTATTTCGCAAATATACACTTACAAGAAAAGTCTGGGGACATTTTTACAAAATTATACAAGACATAAAAACACATATGTTTGTTTTTTTAAATCAATTAAAAAAATACGTATATTTATAAAAATGTCCCCAGAATTTTCTTGTGAGGATATAAAAGAAATCATTGTTTGTGTAATTTATCATTCTATACGTATTATAGGATGTATATAGGGTGTTCTAACATAAATGGCATTCTAAATAGGTATTTTACTATCGAAGAAGAAACAACCGTAATAGAATAGAATAGCCCTTATTAAAAATGCAAACCACTTAACGGATGGTCAACATAAATTTAAGGATTCCAAACAATTTATATACAGGGTGTCCCATATTTAAGTGCCTCTATTCAAGAGGGTAATAGAACTATAAAAAATAAGTTGCGTTTTGTATATAAATATTTGCCTTAAATCGGTTTATAAATAAAAGTGCGGAATTATTTTTATAGAGGTATGTAGTTACCTATCGATTATTGCATCCTGCATTACAATATTTAAGTACAAATAACTTTAAAACGATAGCTTATATCAGCATTTAGTAGGAGGACCTTTTTTTATTCAGTTTTTAACACTAGCGTTTCTTTCTGCTATAAATATGTAAAAAAAATAAGACAAAGAGTTATGGCGAAAATTCACACACAACCCCTTTGTAATTACTTCAACAAATCGTGATATGTAGATAAAAATTTAACAAAATATGTAACATTATAAAATTAATCATGGTCCAAATTTAATTTTTGCAACTTAAGACGTTTCAAATTTATTGGCAAATAACTATACTGTACATACCCCCTTTAAGGGATTGTAGCTCTTTTATGAACTGACTTAAAGCAACTGTTTATATACAAAATGCTTATTTTTTTATAGTCCTATTACCCTCTCGAAAGAAGGAATTTAATTATGGGATACCCTGTATATACTTTATCTTTATTTAACTCTTTCACCCTGTAAATGGTCCGCATAGAATAGAACCCCAAGATACGTTGTGTTAAAAATAATATCCTATATATTGCTTTACATAAATGTTAGCAATACTTTACCTCTGTGAATGAACTTACTCATGTCAATTGATTTTTGCCATAATGAATTCTTTTGTTTTATTTGGGGTCAAAACCCCTAACGCTTACATAAATATAATAACCCGTCGCCGCCTGGCTGAAATTATCAGTGTTGAAGTGAAAAATATGGATTTACAAAACGAAAACACCAATAATCATTTAAAAACTGACTAAACTTTTCATAAATTGACCAATTTGTAATTAGTCTACAACATACACACATTTTAAAATTTGTTCTGTAATATCTTTCAAAATTATTCAAAATAAAGCAGACGAGCATTCGTCTAATTGTAAATACACAACTAAAGATTTTATTTTCGTATTTTATTTATACTCTCAATTTATATTCATAAAATTACTTCATTAATGGTCCTTGTTTTTGCAAAACAATACCTAACTCCTATAGTAAATTCGATATGTTTTATGCTTGCAATAATATAACAGTTTTTCACTTAACTTTCGACATCGCGAGGAAATGAATAAAACTTATCATTACTACAGTAACTTTTATTTGTACACCCTTTACATGAGCAAACCATTCCCCCTCTTTTCATATTGTTCCCCATTTTAGAATAAAATAAAATTTCATACAATTGTCACAGTAAACCAATTACGCGTAAAGCACTTACACCACGTATTATTTTTTATTTCGCTGATAACATACAACTTAAGAATCGTAGACGAGCGATTGGTTTTTTTAAAAACAAAAATTGAAGATTCTTAAGAAAATTTATTTGTTTGGATCGTTAATTAACAATTTACGTTTATGAACAATTTACACACGAACTATGCTAGTCAAAGTCTAGGACGAAAAAACTCGCAGAGTGCTCGAGGCGCTCTTATTTATACACTTATCTGGGTATCACGTTTAGCTGATGTAAGGGTTTTGTTGTATTATAACTCCTCCACCCTTAGAAGGCAATTTATGTCAAAATGGCTTTAAATTGTCTAAATTAATTTGGCTATTTTCAGGTTTCATTTGTTCGTCCTTTACAGAATTAAAATTTTTTTACATTTTTATTTATTTTACAACATAATATAGCATATAAAAGCATTTTATAGTTTGGATAATAATATATTAAAATAAGCAGTAGCAATATTACAAGTATAATAGGAATAACATAAGTTGTCCAGGCAGTTCTGTCTGTCTGTATATCAAGCAAAGTTTGAGTTTTTATTATATTTTCCTCAAATAATACTTGATTATGAATTTCATTTATTTCGTCAAAATTAATCGTTGTTAAATTAAGCTGATATTGATTTTGTGCGTTTAAATTATCTTTTGATATATGTAAATCAAATAGTGGATATATTTTGGGTTTAGCAATTGTTTTATGAGTTGATATTAAAATGTTTTTTCCTATAGTGACTTTACAAAATGGTTCAATACTTAATAAATAGTTTCCTACTATTCTTTTGAGATCAGTAGTTCTGTTTGTGCATTCAATTTGCATCTTTTGAATGCTAGGCATAATTAATAAATATGCATTAATTTCTTTTATTTTTATTATTTGATTATTATATTGAGAAAGTGTTACCTTCGTACAATTTTCTGAGGTATGTTCAATTAGGCTTTTTATACATAGTTCAGATGTTGTCATTCGTTCGATTTCACATATATATATAGATTTTCAATAATCGATTGACATGGTTTTGTAGTAAGCGCGTGATTTTGACCATTGCTTAATAAATAATTTCCTTTAGGTAGGATGATTTGATTATTTTTATTTGGTAGTGGGAATAATTTAAAATAATCAAAAGTAGTTTTATAGGTAAGTGGAATCATTAGGATAAAGTAAAGTTTAGTGTCTCTTTGGTAAGTTTTAACGTGTATCGTTTTCTCGAAAATAGATAACGTTTGTAAGTCAGGTTGTGTCATTAATGATATTTCAGGTGATAAGTGATTTTGAATATCTTTCAACTCGTTAAGTAATTCTATTGGTTTTAACATACTTGTATGAAATTGAGAATGTCTTGAGAATGTTTGTATTAGACTAATATCGGTAAGGAGTGAATTTAATTGCTCGATATTTATTAAAGCTAAAGCTGTACGGCTTTCAGTAAATATACAAAGTTCTGTTTTTTCAAATTTGTTTATAGATGAAGTAAGTATCGTCATAGTTGTAGCTAATTCTTTTTGATTTTTTGCTTAAATCAAAAATTGTATTATTAACTTTTTTAATAAAACTTTTGTTTATTGATAACTGATTTTTAAGATCTGTTTTCAACATTTTTTTTTTGATTATCAAATAGATTTTTAAAATTTCTTTCGTAGCGTTCTCCGTCGTCTGCGTCTAAAACTCCGGTAAATGTTTTTTGTACTGTGCCTGTAAAGTTAAATAATCCGCGTGTAACCTACTTGTTGGGATTATTTCGTTAATCAAAGTCTCGGTTTTTTGAAACTCGTTTTCTAACACTTGTGTGGTATACGTTTCGGCATTATTACATATGTTTCTAGTAGCATTAAAGAACTTGAGAAACGTATTTTTGTTTCGGATGTAATTTTCGACTATTGGTTGTAAATCGATGTAGTGCATTAATTCCCAATGTGAAATAATGTTTTTTGCTTGACCAAGATGTACCATTAGCAATCCAGAGTCCTCGTTTATAGGTGTCAACTGTGGTTGGCATGATGTTATTGTTATTAGATAGTGTAGATAATAGACAGTTCTCTATAAATTTCTTGCCTTGATGCGAAAAGATGAAATGTTTCGTTACCAATTGTATAATTTTTTTTTTGTAAATCTTTTAAATCTTCTGATTGATAGATAAGAGGTAAATAAACTTTGGTGATGTGTTTATTTTCAATTTTGCTTGATTTTGATGGTTTTGGATTTTCTTGAATTTTTATTAAAATCTGTCGTTTTTTATAATTAAAACAAAGTTTTCGTATCGCATTATACTCTTCCTGGTTTAATTGTTTGAGTCTTAAGTTTTTAAGATTAGCTTTTTGTAAATTTACAAAATTATTAAATGAGTCTTTAGATAATTCTTGATCGAATTCTAAATTATTAATTTCGAATTGTTGCAGATAATATTCTTATTTGTCCAAGTCTATTTCAATTATAATGTCTGTTGGATTTATAACAATAAATTAAATTGGTTATTGTATACCGTACTAATTCCTAAAAGAATTTCTATGTGGCAATTTAATACTTGCGAAGATAAAACTAGTTCGGTGTCATTTTGATAATTTATGATTAGTGTAATTATCTGTTATGTGAAAGGTGATATTTTTATCTTAACGTGAGCTTGAGATAAGATTGTTTCTTGCAAAGGTTTGCCATTCACGTACATTTGTATTTCCGTAGAATGATGAATTTACCCTTTTTTGAAATCTAATCTCGCAGTTAGCTAGGTTATCAGGTCAATGCCAATAAGACTGAAATCGTATATGCAATGTTTGTGTAAAATTTCCGTTTGTTTAAATATTTTTAGAAAGATAAATTGTTACTATATTTTCATGAATATTTTTATTATAAGATGTTTTTACTGAAAATGGTTCGTTCTGTATAAATTTTGAAAATACGTTTTTGTTAATTATTCATTAATTAAAGTTTTTGCAGCTCCCGTGTCTATTAAAAATTTAGCATTTATTTCGAGTAAAATAATATATGGTAATTTATTTGAGCTACGCGTGTTTTAAATTTATTGTTTCGATGTCTCCGAGGCTGGTTTCTGAAAATTTTAATTTTCATTGTTTTGTTCGCCCGTGTAATCTTCTTGATAAAATTGGTTTTGATATTCTAAGTATTCTTCGTCATATGGACTAAATGATGCTTCCTCAGGTTGTCCGTCTTCTGGTAAAACTTCATGTGTATTTAATTCTTGAGACAACCATTTTCTATGTTGCTCTTGTTGTGGGAATTGTCTATGTTGTACTGAATGCATTTGTGTTCGGTGTGACGATGTATCCATTGGTTCGTAATTTCTTACTATTGGTTTGTTGTCTGGTTTAAATACATTTTGTACTGGTCCAAATGTTTGTCGATTTGTTGGAAAATTTGTTTTTACAGGTATTGGTTGCACGTTGATAGGCTGTGAAGGAAATCTCGGTTGGGTATAAAATTGTCGCTGTTGTGTTGGGAATTGAGGTGCCCTATGTTGTACAGGGTGTGACATTTCTGTATGCAACTGAGGTAATTGATGTTGAAAATATGAAGTAGGTCTAACAGGTGTGTTAGCCACTTTAAGTTGTGTGCCATTTCTAGAAGTTTGGGTGTTGGATGTGCCCGATTGTTGTCTATGATAGTTAATATTTTCTTCCTCTGTTACCATATGAATAGCGTCTTCTATAGTTTCTGGTGATTTACAACGAAGTAGATGACTCATGTTGCCATTAAGTCCGGTTAAATATGCACGTAATGTCATTGCATTATACATATTGATTTTCGCATTTCTTATATCGGCGGGAAAATCCGAACAAGATATTTTGTCTAAAAGTAAACCTCTTAGATCGATACATCTATCTGCGAATTGTAAACATGATTCGGTATGTCTTTGTCTTAATATTGTTAAATCGGCTATTAAAGATTCTTCGTTACGTTGATCTCCAAAAATATTAAGTAAAATTTCTTTTAACTCGGGGAAACTCCGATACGTCCGTGATGCTAATAATAACGCGGCTTTTCCTATCAATTTTGTTCTAATGTGCAATAATGTAAATGAAATTCTCGCATGGTCATTATTAGGTGCCATAAGAGTTAATACATTTTCACATGCGTTTAAAAAATTTGATAATTGTGATGTGTCACCGTCAAAACGTGGAATTAAGTCTAAGTAATCCCTAACACTAATTTGTGGTCCCGTATTTGTATTTAAGGCCATAATGTTTGGATTTAAATTTATTTTGTTAGTAGGAACTGGACTAAGTTCAGGAAGTGGATTTTCGGAAAGTGAAAGATAAGTATTAAGCAAATCCGAAAGCTGATTAATATCGTTAGAATTATCGGTCATTAGTTAATTGACTTACGTAAAAACAACGAGTGACTTTTTGATCATCTCAAATATGTAACGATTGATTACAAATTGCAAAATAAGTAATGCTCTATTACACTGTCTCAATAGTCTGAAAGTAAAACAGATATTTTAAAATTTAAAAGTGATTTTAAATGAAAAATTTTATTTAAATTTTGTTAGAATTAAATGAAATATATATATTCTTTCTGTACGTCTATAAATTTGCAGTTGAACGTTGAATAAATAATATTTATGATATTTATAATACTTAAACGTAAAATATGAAATATATGATATAAATTTATGTGTTATATATTTATAAAAATAGTAATTTAATGGTCTCGATGGTTTCTTTTAGAGATGTTTTCTAGCTTGAGCCAACACTTTCTATGAGCGACTTGGGTTCGCACTCAGTCTTTGAAAGTGAAGTACTTTGTCTTCTTTGCTTGTAGGGCTTCTAACTAGTGAGTCTTTTCGACTACTCAAAAGTTAGGTGCAAAGCCTCAGCTGGTGTTCTTAGGGAAAGATTTAGCGAGTATAGCAACCTGAACAGCTCTGTGTTCACCGTAGTCTACTATACTTTCTCTTAGACCCTTGGTTTATCCTTTTCTTTTCTTGATTTTCTTACTGATGTTGAATCTTGATGTCAAATTAAAAATAAAATAAAATTCTGAAAAAAAATATAAAAAATAAAATTATTAAAAATGAAATAATCGTCGATTTTTCTTGAAATTTTCGGGAATAGAGATGACGCCCCTCTTATGTGGAATATTTATGTCCTCTATTCTCCGCTTCTTACCCTACGTGATAGATATGCCAGTGGTTCTTCTATCCTAAATTAATCGTTGGTGGGTACCGTATTGACGATACGAAAATCTCGATGATTCCAACCTGATGTCAGCGCGATGCCGCCTTCTTATTCTACGTGATAGATATGCCAGTGGTTCTTCTATCCTAAATTAATCGTTGGCGGGTACCGTATCGACGGTACGAAAATCTCGATGATTCCAACCTGATGTCAGCGCGATGCCGCCTTCCTATTCTAAACGTTGCAGGACGGTTTTTCAACCGGCGGACCTCGATGGACTCCTGCGTGTTGTAGGCGCGATGCCCCCGTGGAGTATTTTCGACCCAAAGATGACTAACCTTGTTATGTTGTAAAATGTCTTCTCAACTACCCTACTCAATTCAGATAGTTTGGAAATGATGGTTTTTCAGGTTCCTCTTCTTAAACGTTGAAACGTACGTTACTGTGTTTTTCTGTCTTTCGGCTGTAACTGAAGAAATCCGATCCCGACTGCGCCACTTAAGAATCGTAGACGAGCGATTGGTTTTTTTAAAAACAAAAATTGAAGATTCTTAAGAAAATTTATTTGTTTGGATCGTTAATTAACAATTTACGTTTATGAACAATTTACACACGAACTATGCTAGTCAAAGTCTAGGACGAAAAAACTCGCAGAGTGCTCGAGGCGCTCTTATTTATACACTTATCTGGGTATCACGTTTAGCTGATGTAAGGGTTTTGTTGTATTATAACTTACACGCCGCTCTGACAGCCACTACTACACTGATGCTAGTGATGCTTATGAGAATAATGGGTCAGTATAACCGCACTTGGGGGTTCCCGGCAGCGAGGCCTAGCAGTAAGGAGAAATAACCTACTGGTTATACTGTGGTTGAGATATCGACAGATGTATTTAACTACTAGGCAGTTGGGAACGCCCAATGTGCTACAACCTGTAAAACATGCACATCTTGACTATTCGTTTATATTAAATAATGACACCTGGCTTTAATCCACAAGAACTTTAACTAATATTGTCTACGTCATTGTGATGACATCCATTTCTCCAACCTGTAGAACCGATGAATTCATAGAAGAACGAAGCATGTCTACTGCTATTGATAAAGGGGATCACATCGCAATACGCGACATATCAATATTCTCTTCGCAATATACAATTAGAAGGAGAATTATGTTACGACTTCACAAATATTAATATTTATCGTCTTGAATTAGTTATGTAACAAATTTTTGTTGAGTTGCACAAACGAAAATTCAATTATATAATGATATTAAATTTAATCCTGGATTATATCTAACCCGATGGCACAAATTTTGTGTTTAAGAATGATTACATAACTTCAGATTACAGATTGAAATTGTCGAAACCAGGACAATAGGTTAAAATAAAACTGGTTCCGACAATTTCAACCTGTAGAAGATGTTTCAAGGACACAAATTTCACTTTTTAATAACTTCAGATTAAATATTTTTGCTTGTGAGTCAACCTAAATTAAAATTTTTTGAGATTGTCAGATTTGGGATGTATTTGTGACATTTATATGTGTGGAATTTAAATTTAACATCAGAATTTCATCTAAACGCGTAAAAGAACACAATTAACATGATTATTGACGTCAATAGTAATATCATGTAGCCTAAATTAGCTGCTATAACTGATAATTTCCTTCTAAGGCAAAAAAATCTCCTTTTTATCACAACAAAGATGCTTTCTAGTAGTAGATATATATTTGTTATTCTAAGCTGTCCCACTCGGATTTTAGAGATAAAAAGTAGGATCACTAAGTAATTTATATGTGAATAACCATTATCACCTAAAATGTGGCTCTCATTCTTGGCATTAATAAAATGAAACGTTAAAGTTAGTACCATTATGAATCTATGATTGAATCTTGATATAATTTTAGTCAATCGCTCTTCAAACCTCAGAATATTGCTTGCTGATTGCTGTAAAATCTACTTTTACCAATATTGTCGACATTTTAATATATTTCTCGACCAAATTTTCTTCTGGGGATGACGTCTGTCTGTATTCCTTCATCTTAAAGGTTTTAAAGGAAAAATAGATAATAAATCCTACACTCCCAGAAATAGATGTTAAGCATAAATAAAACAAACATATGTAATTAACAATATGTATTTCTATAAATTGTCATAAATAGAACTAAATCAATGAATAACAATTAAATACATTTTCTATCTCAAAAACTAAAAGACATACAGATACCATTCATCCAAAATGAGGAATTATATTCAATACCATGTTGAAATATATAATTATGATTAATTACTTTTTCAGGGGATTGGAGTCGTAAAAAAACTTAAGCTCCAGATAATGATGAAGATGGACGTTTCGAAACACACGAAAGAAAGTTTATCCGAGTCAGCATGTCATCTGTGTGTGTGTCTGTGTTCTATATGTCTATATGTCTGTGTGTTGCTTGATTTTGTTATCATACGAGTCTCTCGAACTCGTTTCAACGTGGAAATCTGAAAATGTACATATCATATCTGAGGATCCAAGGGAGAACTCTACTGAATAACAGTGAAACTGGTGTACCAGGTAGGGCACGACTTAAGAGGGTCCAAAAAAAGAATTGCGTCAAATGAAGAAATGTTGCAAATAAAAATTGTTCATAATCAAAAATTGTGTTTCATCACATTAACCATTATTAAAACGGTTTGAAATTAGTTTTGCATCCATTTGAAGAAGTACGAGTCAAGTCGATATCGACAATATTTTCTAATCATCATCTCCAATTTAAAATTATTGAGAAGTAAATAATTTCATTTGTTTTATTTAATTTGTATTGTTTATCTGATTTATCTTATTCACCTTATTTATTTGATTCTTCTTATTTATCTTATTTATCTTGTTTATCTTAATTATCTTATTTATCTTATTTATCTTATTTATCTTATTTATCTTATTTATCTTATTTATCTTATTTATCGTATTTATCTTATTTATCTTATTTATCTTATTTATCTTATTTATCTTATTTATCCTATTTACCTTATTTAGGTACGTTATTTATCTTATCTATCTAATTTACCTTATTTATCTAATCTATTCTATCTATTTTTGTTTTACTTTTAATTAAAATAAATTAAACAATTCATTGCAAGTCGAGGAACACCTAGTCGAAAAATTTTTTTTATACAATCGAATTTCCTTAAAAATTGGTATATTGTCACGATGATAAAATATTAATTTGTGCAACTCATTTTGGAATTCAGTCCTACATTATATTTGTAATCCAAGATTAAATGTTTAATCCTCTTTTATGCAGTCCAGCCCCTTATTATATAATTACATAAAACACTGCTTTGCATAGCCATTTTTGTTACCGATGGGTCAATTTACTTAAGGTTATCTGGCATAGGTTATCCAAAGACTAGTGTTTTTAGACGTTCATTCAACTTGTACATTTGATATGAAATAGTTTTTAAATTACACAATTTACAAATAAGAAGTCTATGCAAATGTTCAATTTTTTCCTGAAATACCAAATGTTATTAAGTGTAAAAAACTGACTTCTAACAGATGTTCATAATTATTAATAATTTTTTCAGTAGTGTACCCTGTAAATTAGAATTTTTGGTATTACTTACTTGATTTGTTTGTGTAGAAGGTCCCGCTGCCATCTCAAAGACTATTTTACATAAATAGATAATAGGTGAGTTGACATTGCAAATAAAATGTGCTAGTCGCGGAAGCCAGTTACTGTGTGGCATAACCTCATGCACATTAAGAAAATCTACAATTTCCTAAAATTGAATACTAATGTATATATTTATTAAATATTATATTTAGATAGATTGGGGCTATTTTACTTAGGTGTGTTACATGACAAGAATTTTACCTTTCTTAAGTTACACAATACGGTCTGGTCTAAAAGCAAGTCTGTTTCTGATTAATAATAAGTAGTATTGTATATTACAGCTTGTGTAATAAAAATATTTATGATAAAGTATCTACTTTCTTTTAAGTTCTAAGTTCAATAATACAACAGGTTATGGATCCACAGCAGTCTATATTAGTTTGAGCTAGAAATTAACTGGAAACTGTTGTAACTGGGAAAGAAATAAGAAAATTAAAAATGGTGTCGGCAACTATAAATGTAGCTAATATGAAACCATTTGAATGTATAAGTTTTTCAAACTGGAAGTTTAGGCTTAGCTTGTCCTGGAACATAATAGTGCTCTAAAAGCGATACAGGGAGAAACTTCTGAGATAAAAGCACAGGAAGAAGAATTCAAGAGGAAGGACGTTAAAGTACAAAAGGTTAGCACACAATGTGCCTGAAACTGTGAAAGACAAAAAGACCGCTATTGAAATGTATAAAAGTTTACACAACATATACATGAGAAAATGTATTGCAATATAAGTTGAATTACAACGGAAATTACGAGGTATGAAACATGGGAAGAGTCGGTTAACTTATTTTACAGAGTTGAGAAACATTGGTTGAACGACTATCGCGGAAGAAGTGATATCGCAACTGTTGGCTTCAATGTCGGAAACGTATCAGTTTATAAAAACTACACAGAATCCGAAGGACAAACTTTAACTTTGTTAAAAATAGACTTCTTCAAGAAGAATTTCGTCAAAATAGTGAATCGAAAGATAACTTGGAATCTGTGACATAATTTTCAATTTGTCTGGATTTATTTGAAGACAATGATCAGTTGAAACATTACATAAAATTTCTAAATCAGCATTTATTTTAAGATTCGCATCTTCGACATCATCAAAACTAAAGGAAAAGTAAATTTGAGCATCATCTGCGTAATAGTGAGTTTCGCAATTATTTAAGAAATATGGTGTTTTTGAAGCATATATGGTAAACAATAAAGGACCCAATATCGATCCTTGCGGAACACCTTTATGGGTACCTAGTGGTTCTGACATATTATTTCCCAATTTTACCAATTGCTGCTAAGATAACTCCCAATCATGGCTAAAGCAGTATTTGCAAATCCATTATAATGAAGAATAGCTAAAAGTAACTGATGATTTACCATATCAAAAGCTTTAGAATAATCTATAAGTATTAAGATTGTTAGTTGTTGCTGTCGCATGCATCAAATATATCAGTTACTTTTAATAGAGCTGTTACGCAGCCATGATTGGGATGAAATTTAGATTGATTATCAGTTATTATTTGGTATTTTTCAATGTACTCACGAATTTGTTCATTTAATACGTTTTCCAAAAGTTTTGATAGTGTCGGCAAAATGCTTATAGTACGCAAGTTCTTAAATTCATGTGGTTCGTTAGCTTTAGATAGATAATGGTTTAACATGTGCAATTTTTCAATGCGTAGGGAAAGTACTATTTTCAATTCAGTAATTAACTAAATGAGTAAGATATGGAACTACAAATGAGCAACAGTACAACAGCATGTGTAAATTGATATTCGATCCTGTAGCGTTGAACTTTATGTTATATAAATGGTTTTTGACAGTTTTCATATCGGCAATATGAAAATAAAAATCTCCCATGTTTGGCTTTACATTATTTGTATAATAATTTAATACCTCTGTTACGTGTATTCATATTTTGATCTACATTTACAAAAAACTTATTTAATGCATCTAAATCCGCCAAATGTTCAGGTATTTCTCGGTTATTAGTTTTCTTATGAATGCTTAATTTATTATGAGTTTTCCAAATACATTTGTTATTATTATTGTTACCAGCTATTTGATTTTGAAAATATGTTTTTTTCGCATGTTTTCTTTCTTTATTAACAACTTTTTTTTTTGTTTATAGTCATTCCAGTCAACAGTATTTTTGGTTTTTTTATATTTTGTTGAAGCATTATCTCTTAATTTAATGAAATATTTTAAATTTTCTGTTAACGAAGGAGCATATTTTTTTGTAAATTTTAACTTCGATATTTTCTTCGTAACGAATTTGATTAAAATTAGTATTTTGTAAATCTTGGTAAAATAAATCATGTTAAAATTTTTTTAAAGTTCCTGAATGTAGTGGGCGTGAAATTTTCAAAAATTAAAGTTTATTTTGCAAATTACCAAGCTATGATCAGATAAATTTGGGAGATCTGTTACAACGCAGTCAATTACATGTACATATTCCGCAGAGAAACATAAATCAAGTAAAGTAGCACCTACCCTTGCTGGTTCTTCTACTAGTTGTATAAGACCAAAATATTCAAGCAATGTGGACATTCTAGTATAATTATTATTAATTATATTTAAAAAAATCAATGTTGAAGTCACTACCATACAATAGATAATCAAATTTTGGTACAAGAATGCTCAACATATCTTCAAAAGTATGAATAAATTCCATGACAGAAAGTTGTGGACTTTTTAGAAACTACTCCTACACATATAGAAATATTATTTAATGATAAAGATAACCACAATTATTATTGTTCTGTATTATTTAATGATAAATAATTAATTTTATTACATTTAAATTTCAATCTAATATAGCACACTTATTTGGTCGCAGTGGTTAATATGACAATTGTAAATGTTACATAGTGTTTAAAAAAAGTGCTTACCTTTCAACTGTTCTGTACAGACTACAAAGGCTCAGAAAGAACACGTGGGAATATTTGCACGAGCAACGCATTTTCTAAATTTTTTGTCGTCTGCTTCATTTTATAAACACATTTGTCTACAGCGGAAATGATTATTCAAAATCAACGGAGGTGATATTTGCAAAATAAAAAAAAGTTGTAAACTTTCAACTGAAATATGTTTCTCACTGATGTGAGACCGAAAATGTCACTAAATCTTTTACTTATCCGCATACTAGGGACATTAACAAAGTTTATATAATACAGTTTGTACACTACCAATTAGTTTAAGAGAATGTATGCTAAGGCACAAGGAAGAACTTTCTAATTTGTAGATACTGTCTAATACTACATGATAGTTGTTATAAATAACGTGAATATCATCCTCAATATCTTGATTGTTAAATAATTGCCGAGCCTCAGAGATGGCTTGTGAGTCACCAGGACTTAACTCAAACAGCACAGAAGTTTTTACGTCATAAAAATACTTGTGACAATAGACAACTGCCTCCAACCAGCACATTTTAAATCCTTAAATTTCGATACATGTTTACAAATATAATCCGCAAACTGCATATGCTTGTTTTTGACTGACATTGTAATTGTTGTTAATATTATTTATAACTAACTAGACGCGTAACGTTTCGATTATGAAGTGAGACTGCCTACCTGCTTGATGCAATAATGCAATGTCCCCTCGTATCCTTCAAATATACTCTATACGTAATACGGGTACGTTCTCTGCCACACTGCTGAATTACTTGCAAAATGGCCCAGTCTAGTTATGTATTATTATATTGACACCTAATCGGCATAAAAGTGTAATCCTCAATTTAGAACAAATTAATGTTTTGGCGAATTTGGGTAGAGAATATTTTATGGGCCTCCTGTGCATTACGCAGTGGTGGTAAGTAGTAGTGGTATTTTGAAAATCAGTGGATGTCGAAACATCCTGCTATTGATTGGCCACGAATATCCCCGGACTTGACACCACTTGACTTTTCCCTTTAGGGAACATTAAAACAAGTAGTTTACAAATCAAGATCGCAGTGAGTAAAAGAACTACGCGCTAAAATAACTGAAGCATGTGCAGATATTACCCCAAAACCACTGCGAAAAGTAAAGATAAGCTTACGAAAAAGCTATGATAAGTGCAATGAAATTATTTCAGGGGCACTTAATCCAGTGGTGTACTCTGATTTTTTAAAGAGAATCGCTAATACCATTTCTGGAATGGGGATGCTCCGTTTTCAAGTGGGTCACTGTATGTGATGAGTTTTTTGTAAAAGTATAGAGTGTAATAATTAGCAATTGTTATTTTATTTTTATTTTATTCCTTATTTGAACGGAACTTTTACCAAAATACCTAGTTTGTATTAAATTATGCCAACCCTGGCACCTGATTTTCTTAATATAACTTTATTAATTCTGTTCTCTGAAACCATTGATATTCATATTACTAAGATTCCTAATTATTTTTAAGGCTCTAAAAAAGCCAGACAAACGACACAAAAAACATGTGTCTGAGAATGTTTTAAAGTGACTGTTATATTGGTGAGTTTAGTTTATTTCAAATTTAATTGCAACATAGAAAACCTGTTTCTTTGACAGCGCTAAATGAATCAAGGAAGCCGACGTTTTTTATGTTGCATGTAAGTTTGAAATAAACTGTAATTTTGTTTTATTTATTTTTAGTTTTACTAAACAGAATAGCTTAAAAATAACAAATATTTTTTTTACAATTCAGTATTCATAGTGTCAAATAACCAGGAAAGTAGTCGTTCAAAAGGATATGTGTAAAAGTAGAGCAAATAATAATTAGCATTTTTTTATTGTTATTGTATTTTTATTCTATTGTTTTATTGTAAAAAGGATACTTACATTGAATAAATCTAACCTGTTTCTAAAAAACTGTATAAACATTTGTTGTGCATTCCTCAAATACGAGACAGGTGATAACAGAAGGGAAAACATTATTTTTTTCGTTGTACTCAGGTTTCGCCGCTGCCATGCCAAGAAAAAATCGTGCCCCCTTGAGAATGACCCACATAGGAAACTTTAGAAAAACCAGTCAAGTTGATAATGTAATCGATATTTGCTGGAACATCGTATATTGCGGCTTCATGAAAACTAAAATTTAAGAAAATTATCTTGCTAAATTTAATTTAAATGTTATAAATGTATGAGTTGTTTAAATGAATAATGAATATAAATTTGTCAAATTGATAGTTGTAAATGGATTTTATTTATTTTATTCATACCCTTGTTTAGTAGATACCTTTTTGTAATTTCATGTATCAAAATTTGTAAACACATCAACAGAAGATATTAAAAAGTTGTTTTTTTACATAAAATTCCATGGAATTGCATATCTATTAAAATTTTTTGTTTACACGTTGTCGTCTTTTGGTACTTAACTAATTTGTAACAATTCTTAATTCATTTTCAGAATTTGTAACTCATACCATTGACAGGATATTAAGAAGTTATATACTCTTGATGTAAACTTCCTGGGAACCGTAAAATACATAATTTTGGAAATTTTCTTCTCGTCATCACTTAGTAACTAATTTGTAACATTGTAACTAATAGTTGTGGAGACCAATTTCCCCTCATTCCCCGACAGTGTAATGTCGAACTTTTCCTCGTCTTCGTATATAATTTGTCTCACAAACTAGAATGTGTAACTTCACGAATGCCAAGTAATAACTGATAACATTCATGCTTCCGACAGAAGACCGACATAGGAATTTACATAATTTCGATATTTTTTTCGTGCAGTTATTTAGTACCTACCTAATTAATTTGTATTTTTTTGTCTTATTATGTTACCACTTCTATGATGAAAGTATCCAAATTTTTAGTTCTTTTGAAAATTATTTGATGATCGACACAAGATTTTCATGGACCATTTTTGTTTTTAATTGAGTATCACAAACACTATCGACTCTTGATGGTTTCAACTTATAGCTAATTAGTTCCATTTCATCATCTTACTTACTGACCTAATATGGTTGAAAAAATTTGTAGTTAAAATCAGTCGATGTTACAATCAATTTTGATGGTTGCTGTAATAGCCTTTTTGTTCTTCTTGTGTATGTATCTTCATATTTTTTCCTAGCAACGAAAAGAGTCATCGTGGTACTCTGGTAAGAACATATTTTCTTATCTTAGATCTCTTACCAATTCTCATTCTTTGATTGCGTCTTATTCTGTTTGTCTAACAACCGAGAAGACCATTGAAGTCGCTCCCATAAAAAATTTTGTTGCGATTATACATGGTATAACCAGATATGATTCCAGCTTTGTATTTTAAAACCCATAAAGAGAAATGAAGCTGGAACTTTATATCCGTAACAAAGATAAAGATAAAACCACGAAGAGGTAAACACGGCCGTTAGTATGAGTAATTTACGTTTGACCATTTAGAGAGGAGGGGAATCGATTAGGCAGTTTTCAAGGGGTAGTTCAATATAAATGAGCTACCTACCGGACAGAAGTGTAATTATACGATTTCATGCAGGTCTAATGTAGGTTTCAACATATATATGAAGAAAAATCGTAAACAATTAAACATTTTTGTAGATTGTTTAGCAAAATGTACTAAATTGGAGTTGATTAAATCTAAAATGTACTTATTTACTAAGAAACCAAAAATGTACTAAACTTAGTACAATGAGGACTAACGTTTTCAAGCTCACCAGTGGACGCCTCTGGTCGAGTAAGGTCGTGTCAAAAGTTATTGTTAGGCACGGGAAAAGTTTATAGTGTTTTATTATAATTATTTCGTACACCAGCAAATAAAAAACCTTGTTAATTGTGCCCCAGTGTTGTGCAGTTCCATTTTGTTCGGAAACAAAAGACAGACATATGTTTCCGAGAGACAAAACTCGCCTAAAACAGTGGTTCATAGAGATAACTTTACTCCTTCGAAACATTCGTGTGTTTGTAAAAGAAACATTTTAATCCTGACGATTATGTGTTACCAAAAGAGTCTACTACAGAAAATCATGAGTATCGTTGTTTTCATCATGCTCATTCTTGTTATAACCTAACTTTAATGACAAGATACTTCTGATAAGTGCAATAAGTTCCCTAGAGAGCAATTAAATTACTACTTTCCCCTTCTGCCGTCATTGTGTTAAATATTTTTCTGCTAATTGTTGTAAAAATTACTAAAAACTAGCGTTAAAAAGCCATAGTAAACATTAACGTTCAGTGACATTGACCTTTCCGTACATTAGCGCCTCTCGTGGTGAATTCAAGCCCGTTAGCCCTCATTGTACTAAAACGACAGCATTGTCTAGCTGGCTTTGCACGTCATTGTAGTCAAGTGGTCCGGTAATTCTCGGATGTGTATTACGTCGGCCAATAATCAATTAATGAAAGTAAACTGTGTACACTAATGACTGTGTTCGCCCCTTCGTGGTATTATCTGTATAACTGAGGATATTTGGTATAACTCCTACAGGTCCAGAAAATATCGCATGTGCAGGTGATGCATTAATATATGTACAGAAATTAGAGCGCTCAATCACTTGCTGAGCTTCAATATTTGACTGTAAAATAACTAGTACTTAACACTATTATACCGTGTTTTGCAACTCTCAAATCATGTAGATAAACTACCTTTTTCTGCAGATATTTTTATTTCATATTTGCCTAGGCTGAGAAACACAAACACACTTCCAATAGACTGATGTCAGAGAGATGGAAATACCTCTCTCGCTTCGCCTGCATCAAAACAGCTTCATAATGGCAAAATGCTTTGTCATCAGAACTAGACCTGGGTATGTAGATGCCGAGATTACATCTGTCTCAACTAATGCGATGTTCATCCAAGGCTGTCTATAATAATTATTTTATGTTGACAGATAAATTATTTTCAATATTAGGTGTGCAATGTCAACTTGGTTTTGTTAACGTTACTGTTAAGAAATACAATAAAAAAAAAATCTATTTAAACAAATATTATATATAATTACGTGTTTATTAAATTACAATGATATACCAATTTTGATGAAACTTTTTAATATAAATTGCATCTCTAACTAGGTGCTCTATTTTATATTTCGTACAAACAAAAACTACATACCTTGTGGTTCCTTACCTGAAATTCCAAAAACCTGATGGATTTAAATCTGGGTCTAAAGTAACATGTTTTCTACTATAAGTGTTTCCTCTAATATTAAGCAACCAAACATCATAACCTTGTTCTAAAATCTCAAAACCAATGGCTCTCTCTGGACCGGCATTTAGAAAATCATAGAAAGTACATAAAATGCAATGCATGAAAAGTACTGGTGGTCCTATTGCCATATTTGAGGATGCGTTTTTGCCATAAGGTATCCTAACAGTTAATAAAATATAACCGTCTTCAGTTTTAATTGTGTGGTTTTCATAATAATAGTTGTTTCTTTCTAAGTATACAAACTGAAAAAATATATATACCATTTAGTTTAGTTGATATATAAAAGATTTTTTACAAAATTGAAAAAAAAATTCCTTTTAATTTCAAACTGATGTCAGTGTTATAAACATTGCAAGTTATTATGGAGAAAATGAATAAGTACAGAATTTTGCTAAATTATACAATGGCGACAGTGGAAATAATGGAGGAAATTTAAAAATTGTATCCGAAATTTTTACCGCAAGTTATGGACGGCCCTGAACTACCTACCAAGAACAGAGATGCTAAGTCGTTGAATTATTAAATATAATCTAATGTTACAAGTACGACTTAAACAAGCTTTTATTTTAGTTCTACAATATTAATCATTTCATTTAGATCTACATGTCTTTGTAGTTAGATTTGTTCTTATTATAAACTCATTGTTATTTTTCGTCAGAATAGTTTGTAAATTTTTAAATTCATTTTTTTAAAAAGACAAACCGCTCGGCGATGATAATAACTGGCTCAGTCGGTAGGAGTTTCTTTGAGGTTTTTCAAGCGGATATTGAAAACACCGTTGTTCCTTTGACTAATCAGAGAAAACCTGCAAAAATTTTACCATACCTTTGGTATCACTGTCATTTTAAGAAGCAAGAAAAATCAAGAAAACATGACTCTGCATACCTAGTCATACCATTCCTTATTATCGAATCCCTAATAATCCTCTCAAACCCTAAGCTATAAACCTGTTACAGCTCGTACTAAAGAATCCCACCTTAGAAAAGTGAGCAAGACCATCAGACGCTCAGCAATCTATCACCGCAAGCATCGTGAGGCTTTGCACTTGTGATTTTCACATAAGTCCTAGAAGAAACCAGAACAGAACACTTTCTTTCATAAGATTACATGTGACCTTAAATCGTGTACAAAAAAAGATTGGCCCAAGAAAGAAAATATGTTTAAACGAAAACATCTTTAAAAGCACGTAGCCTTGTGCTCCTTAAGAAACTGACATTTAACGACTATATACCGACGTGACAATAACTGCCCTCCTGCTTAAGAAAAAATATATAATCAATCAAAGTGTAATAGAGCACGCCCTGAGAATATTCTTTCTGAGTACTCTTTGCCGCCCTCGTTATAACATTGTAATCGATATACCAGAGCCTTCATGTTTTCTATCATCAAATTAAAGTACCAAATATATATATATATATATATATATATATATATATATATATATATATATATATATATATATATATATATATATATATATATATATAATAATAATAATAATAATAATGATTTATTGTCCAACGAGACTATACAGGATAGCATAAGACACGTCAAAACACTAGTGTACAAAATAATTTGCTGACTCCAATCCTCCAGTGAACACAAATTCAAATAAATAAAAATACACATAAAGATTCGATCTAGCAACAAGTCATACGATATAAAAGATAAATAATTATAAAAACAAACATATAAAAATTGATATTAAAAAACATACAAAATAATTTATATATTACTATTACCATTATAAGAAACATTTTAAATCCTCGTTCAGAAACTCTTCTAGACTATAATAGCAGTTATTCAACAAAATTCGTTTAAGCTCGTTTTTAAAATTATAAGTATTCATTTGCTTCAACTGTGCAGGTAACTTGTTATAAAGCTTTATACCCACATATTGTGGACTTAATTCATATGTTGACAAGTAGTGCAAAGGTGTTAAAAGATCATCTTTGTTTCGGGTGTTATAAAGATGGTTACAGTTATTATTAAAAAATAAGTTTAAGTTTGTGTGAACATAAATCAAAATTTTTAAAATGTATATACAACATAAAGTTAGCAGTTTAAGGGATTTAAATAATGATCTACATGATATATACTTTGGAATACCTATTATATTTCGAATAGCCCTCTTTTGTAACATAAAAATTCTTTCTGTTTTGTTTGTTGCACCCCAGAACAATATACCATAGGAAATTCTGGAGTAAAATTAGGCTTAATAATACGTTATAATTGTTTGTTGGCTGGTAACATTTCTTAGACGATATATTGCGTAACATACTGTTGATAATTTGTTTGCTAAAGAGTTTATATGGGTTTCCCAGTTAAGATCATTGTCTAGATAAATGCCAAGGAATTTTGTCGTGTCAACTTGTTCTATGGATTTACCATTTATTCTTATCAAGATGCTTTCCGTTATAATAGAACTTCTAGGTGTAAAGTTTATGAAAACCGTTTTAGAATTATTTAGAAATAGTCCATTGCTATTGAACCACGTAGAAAAGTTTCATATATCATTACTAATATCGTAGACAGCTTCTTTTACCGAATTAGAAGTGCATAAATATGACGTATCATCTGCGAACATAAAAACATTTTGTCCATGAGAAATAAAATTTGGTAGATCATTTACATATAATAAAAAAAGTAATGGGCCCAATACAGATCCTTGTGGCACACCATAACGGATCCGTTTACTTGTAGATCTAATATGGTTTATTTCGACTATCTGACTTATTTCTGAAATATAAGATTTTAACCAGTCATATATTTTACCTCTTAAACCATATTCAAGCAGTTTAACTAGTAGAATACCATGATTTATTAGATCGAAGGCCTTACTTAGATCCATAAATAAACCTATACATTTTTTATGCTCATTCATACCTTGATAAAGTTCAGTTAAGAAGTTTAAAACTGCAGTTTCTGTGGATTTTCCTTTCCGAAAACCATGTTGACAATTAGACAATAGGTTATGTTTTGTGATGAAAGAAACAATTCTGTTAAGAATGACTTTTTCTATAATTTTGGAGATGGTAGATAACAATGCAATGGGTCGATAATTTTCTACTAATGTAGGGTCGTCTTTTTTGTGTAGTGGAATAATTTTTGCAGTTTTTAAATCAGTGGGAAAAATACCTTCGGAAATAGAGTAATTTATAAGGTAGACTAGAGGACCAATAATAAAATCTATGATCCTTTTTATCAAATTAGCGCTTATATTATCAAAACCTGATGAATTTGTGTGCTTTAATCCTCTAACAATGTTTAATACCTCAACGTCATTAACTGGTGTAACAAATAATGTTGGATAATTATATTTAGCTTTAAAATCAAATTTAGGATTGTCAGATGTATTTTGTAGTTCCGTATTGAGTGTGTTTGGGATATCTACAAAATATGAATTAACATGATTAGCAATTTTCACACTATCAACCTCTAATACATTATCAATTTTTAATCCCTTTGTTATGTTGTTGTTACCAGTTTCCTTGTTTTTAACAGATTTGTTTATTATTGACCATGCTGTCTTACTTTTGTTCGTAGCATTTTTTATTAATCTATCATTGTGTAGTATTTTTGCTTGTTTTATTACATGTTTATAAATTTTTTTATATTTTCTGTAAAATTCTCTATCACTTTTATTTTTAGTGATCATCATGTAGTTATAATGCTGTTTTAATTTGCGTGATGATGTTTTAATACCTTTGGTAACCCAGTCTGCCCTTCTGTTATTTTGACTTTTTCCTTTAACTGGAACAACAGGAAAACTGATTTCAAAATGATATAGTAAAGTATCAAGAAAATTCTGAAAAGCATCATCTACGGTACCTGCTCTATATACATTATCCCACCTTTCCCTTTGTAAATAAGATGAAAAAATTTGGTAATTGGCTTCACTATATAGTCTAGAAGTGTTTCTTTTATTATTCAGGCTATTGTTCTGACATAAATAGAATTCCAAAATTTGTGCAGTATGATCAGAAATGCAGTTATGGTAAACTTTACAATTGTCATAATCAGAATTACAAAAATTAGTACAAATGTAGTCTATGCAACTTGTTGAATTTAATGTGCATCTTGTTGGTTCGTTAATTTTCATATAGATGTTATATGACTTTACAAGATCAACAATTTTACCCTTTAATTCACTATTATCTAAAAAGTTGATAATCAGATCACCACAAATTACAACTTTATGGTCATTATTTTTACAAATGTAATTTAATAGTTCTTCGAAATACAACATAAATACCTTACTATCTGCCAGTGGTGACCTGTATATACACAACAGTTTGAATATTTCAGTATCGGCTACCCGAATTTCTATACCATATGCTTCGAAAACCTTTTCAGAACAAAATTTTGTTAAATCTATGTTCATTACACTACTACTTAAATCATTTCTTGTTAATATCATAGAACCACCATTTTTAAAGTTGTTTCGACAAAATGAAGCAGAAATCTTATAGCCATCAATTTTATAAATGTAATTTTCAAAATCATTTAATCAGTGTTCAGTTAGACATACAAAATTAATTTTATTTTCCATTAAAAATAATTCTAATTAGTCGATCTTATTCCTAAGGCACTGTATATTCTGGTGCATTATTCTGTACTTGGATACATAATGTACATCACTATTTGGTGGTGATTGCTATTCATTTTGTATTTGTTTAATTTTTTGTTTCTGATTATTTATTTTCTTTTGATAAACCGGACACTTAATATCGTATATAGAGTGATGTACATCTATATCAAGTTTAAGATTAAGCTTAGCTTCAATACAATTTAAACATTTGAAAGTGTCACTATTGCAATCCTCAGTGGTATGATCTTTATCTGCACATTTTAAACAAGCAGGTTGGTGATTACAAGTTTCAGATCCATGATTAAAACCTCCGCATTTGAAGCACCGAAAAATACTCACATATTCATACACCCTACATGTATCCCAGTTTATAAAGATATATTTTTCGTCTAGTATTGTTCTGAACGTTAAGGGGTCGCATTCTATTATTGCCATATATCTTGTCCTCATTTGCTTTATGATTTTTACTTTTATTTCCATGTTGTCATGATGCACCGATGGATTTTGCTTTTTAATACATGTTATTAAATCGTCTTCATTTAAGCATTCTTCTATATCCAAAATTTTTACGCACGGATTTTTCAGTTCTGGAGCTTTTTACTTGGTACTGCCTGTTCAATCTCTTTTCAGCGGCCTGTCAGAAGAAGAGCTCTTTTTTTCTATTTTTCTCTGTTCTTCCTTATTTATTAATAAAATTCCTCCTTCTTTAATTTCCTTCCCCCAAAAATCCAAATGATCTTCTCACGATAGTTCTCGAGAAAAAAAAAATCTTTCAATTTCTTGTAATTCCAAAAGAAAAAAAAAAAAAAAAAAAAATGTATATATATATATATATGGCCTCCAATATATATATATATATATATATATATATATATATATATATATATATATATATATATATATATATATATATATATATATATATATATATATATATATATATATATATATATATATATATATATATATATATATATATATATATATATATATATATATATATATATATATATATATATATATATATATATATATTATATATATATATATATATATATTATATATATATATATATATATATATATATTATATATATATATATATATATATATATATATATATATATATACTAATTAAAAATTTTACATTTCAGAATTGAAAGATAGATGTATAGAAAGCTGTAACTAAATAAAAAGGAAATTTTTAAAAAGCCCAAGGAAAATTCACAACCATGAAAAGCGATAATATATATATATTATAATATACCTATATATATGATACTATATATATATATATATATATAAAAGTAGTTTTGGCGGATATATATATATATATATATATATTAGATCCTCAAATATATATATACCTTGTTCCATGTATATATATATATATATATATAAATTTAATTTTTATATACTAGGTATATGACAGACTCTAATAACGACAACGACATTTTAGCTAATGTTGTTTTACAAACTCTTGGTCCTAACCAATTTCTAATAACAAATAATAATCAAACAACTTTGGATTCAAAGTTAGATACAATGGCTATAAAAGATATTAGCATTAGAGATTATTTAGACCTTATCCCACATTTCAACGGAGATGCTTCTAAATTACCGAAATTTTTGTACACGTGCGAGAAAGTCCTAAGTATGTTAATAACGGACAATAATGCCGCAAGAATTCAATTTTTAATGTTACATATTCGAAATAAAATCGTAAGCAAAGTAGCTCAAACACTAGCACCAGGGAAGTCAATACTTTCCCAGAATTAAAACTTTTATTATTAAATACATTTTGCGACCAACGTAATGAAGAATCCCTACTTAATGACCTAATAATGTTAACACAAAATCACAACGAATCCCTAGCCAATTTGCAGACAGATGCATATCACTAAGGAGCCTTTTACTTTCAAAGGTGCAAATGACTGACAATAGTATTAAGACATGAAAAGTTTATGCTATACATCAAAATGGCATTAAGAACCTTTTTATCAGGACTCAACACCCATTTAAGCCACTTACTAAGATGAAAAGAACCAGAAACCCTAGAGGACGCCATAAATATAGTGGTTGAAGAAGAAAATATGAACTACAATCGTCAACAAAAGTTAGGTCCCAAAAATAATTTTCAAAAAAATAATCAATCTCAAATAAGGACAACTCAGATTAACTATGGACATAAAAATACAACACTATCTATGCACAACCGTTCCTTCCTAGAACAAACCCTACATTGAATCTTCCTACAACAAATGTCCCCAACCGTCTACCAAATTATTTCTCTCTTCGATACCCACAACAAACATTCCAACAGAAACCGTTTCAAACTTTCCCGAATTCCCAACGTCAGAATCCTCCAACTCAACAATATTTCCAAAACCAAAACTTCCAATCTCCACCAAATTTCCAAAACAATCGAAACTTCCAAAATTTCCAAAATCCCCAACGTTTTAATTTCCAACCAAAACCAAAACAAACATATCCCCAACCGATGGATACATAATCAGAAACTATTAGAGGAACAGAAATTCCACAAATAACAAATGCCCCGAGATGGACAGCGCAAAAATTAGATTTACAAGAGATACCGAGTACCTCTTCAGAAAACTATGAATACGAATCGGACTATTACCAACAAACAACATTTAATCCAGAATTTGTAGAAAATTACTACTCTAAAGAACAATTTGTAGAGGATTATCAAAATTTTAACGAGGCCGAAAATTTTACTATACCAGCCTCGGGGACGAATATTATGAACCCTGCGAATACGAAGAACTTGCCAATCAACCAATAAAAGAAATAAATGTCGCAGCTAACACAAAACTTCTATATATTATTATTCCGGAACTAGAAGCCAAATTTATGATAGATACAGGGTCTACAAAATATTAATAACTGAAAAAATTGCTAAAACATTTTTTCTGAATCAAATTAAAGAAGATCCTTTTCAGATAAAAACACCTCACAGTATTTCACTACATTTCTATTCAGCTGATATTCCATTATCACAAATTTTCAATAAACCTGGAATATTACATACACATTATATTTTCAACTTCAGTAAAACATATGACGGACTAATTGGCTTGAATCTTTTGCAAGAAATAGGAGCCAATCTTAATTTTAAAAATGGATATCTATTAACAGACAAAGCAAAAATTCCATTATTCATTGAAGGAAAAAGACTTTTAGGATCTACCATTAATGACAAAAAACTTAAATGTGAATATAATATTCAACCTAAAACAGAAATTTTTGCAGAAATACCAACAACGCAGAATTCTAGAGAAGCTATAATAAATTCTATAATCAATTAAAAATTCCTGCAGGACTTATCAACATCAAGGACAATGAAGCAACGATATTACTTATTAACAATACTGATGAAGAAAAATCATTAACAATAACCGAATCAATTCCATGTATACCTGGTTGTGAATTAAATAATTTTACAACTGAACCAATGGATATTGACATAGATAGCTATCACGATATAAATATAATTTACGATAACCTACAAAAGAAAAACTTGGAGATATTGATTTAAGACACTGTAATCAAGAAGAGTACGAAGCTATAAGAAAATTTTGTTACGAGTATAGACATTTTTTATTGTGAAGATCTTCCACTTACCTTCACAAACCAAATTAAACATAAAATTAAAACAACAGACAACATTCCCATTTTCATAAAATCATACAGATTCCCACACATCTATAAATCAGAAGTAAAAAAAAACAAATTGACTCACTGCTAGACCAGAACATAATTAAACATTCAACATCACCATGATCTTCACCGATTTGGATTGTTCCAAAGAAAATGGACAACAGTGAAAAGAAGAAGTTTCGTATTGTTATAGACTACAGAAAACGAGAAAACTGTACTTGACAAATTTCCAATCCCAAACCTAACATATTATTTAGGTGGCTCGATAGAAAACCATAAATCAATATTTTAAATGCTTTAGAGAAATTACATAAGATGGCAATTGGTCTGTGATTAGTGATCTCGCTTTTTGTGTCTTTTTTATAAACCGGGCATATCCTAGAAACCTTCCAGATATCGGAAAAGGTACATGTCTGCAGAATTAAATTAAAGATTATACACCACAGTGGTTGACAGAAAATGATGTAGCAGTCCATAATTAAGAAAGCCAGTATAAGGTCAGGTCCCATAGTTAAATTCGTCTTAATATTTTTTAAAGATTTTAATCGCCAATGGTGACATATTTTACGTGTAATAAATTCATGTTGCTGATAGACACGTGTTGCTCATAAAGATACTATTATTACAAGAAATTTCGAAATAATTCGACAAAACTTTCACCAAACTTATGACAATGGTACAACTAACTCGAAATATCACTGACAGTTTCATTTGTTTCAATAAAGGCCTACTTCGTTTTAAGCTGCTTATAAAATTATCATTTTGTAATAGTAGATTTGAATGGTAAATATAAAATTTGGCTGTAGATAGGCATATGAAACTTGATAGAAATGTCTCACAACCTTCTGTCTGCAAGAAAAAAAAATCAAATCGATATTTCAATGTGTGTCTAACGAGTGCACGCGCGGATCAGACGATGTTTTCGGATAGTGTTTTTGAGTGCGAAAAACAGACAATGCGGGGAGACGAGTTGGATCCTCGCTCCATGGTGGACCTGTGTAGGTTGTCTCAATTTTGTGTGTTATCTTACCTTGCCTTTTTTACGTTTGGAGAGACAATGCTAAGTCCCGAGATAGAGAAAACGTTCAGTGTGGGAAAAGTTTTAAAAATATGAGTTGAGATTTGATTTCAAGAGCTATATATGTAGTATTTTGAAATAAAAACACAGTATGCAAAATAACATTAGGTTAAACAGAAGCACCGGTTATGAAAAAAAGATTTATGTTTTAATGGTCATAGGAAATAATGTTTTTGGGAGGCCATCGTATTGGGTGGTTATATTGAACATTGTTGTAAGAATCCTAGTTGTATTTGTTGGGCTAATAAATAATTAGCTTATTTCGCAATAACATTTTTTTGACTAAACTATGACAGCAGAATTTATTAACGGAGAAAAAAGTTGAATATAAGATTATCTAACTTATAAAAATGCAAAATTTAAATGTATGACATAAATTGTTGAACAAAGTTAGACTTCTTTGTAACCTGCGTAGTACTGATGATCAAAATGATTACCTCAAAAACGTATTACCAGTATAGATAAACATTCCAAATTTGATCGCATTAGTGTAAAAATAAGTTTTTATTTAAATAAAAATTACAATTTTCTTAAGAAACTTGACCCTTAGATAGCGACTTAACGAGGTTTAGTTGGGTTTAATCGCTCTATTTTGGTTTCGGTAATATGTGATAGCTTGTACATATCTTTCAGAGACACCTTGTACAAACATGGCCATACCGTGTACTGAAAAGATAGGTTTAGCAAAACTCTAAACAGAGCAGCACAATTATCATATTCTAGAAAGAGAGCTGTCTGTATTTTTTTTAATGTAAAAATAGAGAAAAGAAAACAAATTCTTTTTTATTATTATTTTAAAAACAACATATAGAACTTAGTAAATAAGAAAAAGGTATAAAATATTTGTATAGAACAGTCATTTTTCTTCAATAACATTATTCAAAAGAACTTTTAGTTCGTGAATTTCTTGCCTCAGAATATCCATTTCACTGGCTGCTGTTACTGCTGTATCTTTTTTCTCGGAAATATCTTTGCACCAAAAGAGTCATGAGGGCGGGATATTCGAGTTCATTCATTTTTTTTATCTGCATTAGAAGGAGCATTCTGTTTTTGACAACATGCTGGTTTATAATCATTATTACCTGACATTTTTGTTCCCTGCATAAGTTCCATGAAGGCGTTTATCCCTCCAGGTGTGGGAATTAAATTAAAGGGTGAAGGTGTCGTAGATTGTACCATATATTCCAAGTAAAAATCAGTTTTTCCAAAGGTCCATTCTACATCTAGATTATCTATAACTCTTTGAAAAGTCGCAGACATCGTTGCGATTAACATGTTTAAAATCATTATAACTATTAATACTTCAAAGAGAGCAAAGGCAATATAGCCCACAGCTTCAGTAAATTCGTGGGTGTTTATAATTGTTGTGGTTGGTGTGTCTCCGGGTAAATTTTCTATTATAACGTTGGCCGACTCTAAAGGAGCCATACAAAATATTGCCCAAAACAGAGTTTTCAAAGTAGAGGAAAAATCAACAAAAGAAGAAACTTGCTGTGTTTTAATATCATTATCAACTACTTGTATCATTCCGTCGTAGGACTGATAATATCTGCACAAGCCGGCAGAGAATGATATCATTACTATTGCGAAAACCATAATGTATTTTGCTAAGTCCGCACACATCTTTCCTAAAGAAATCTGCAGAGGTCCCATGTAGTAATTCAGTCTACAAAAGAACATTAACTTAAAAAACGCCATTATTGTGGCAACCGCAAAGCAACCCTCGGCTATAAGAACTGGATCCAAATGGTGCCAATATTTTCTTTCTAAATCCACTTGATCGTAATGAGCGGCATCAAAATAAGATGCTAGCCAAAACAGGAACGTCAATAGAAAGAAAATATTGTTAAGTACTGCGTGCCAGTTCCACAGCTTTTTGAAGTATCTCGAAGGACCTTCCAGTATGAACATTCTCATAATATTCCAGATATGTCCTGCTACGAAAACTATGATAATAGGCTCCAGTCCGGAGTTTGGGGGTTTTCTTTTCTGGCCGGTTTTATCCAGGTTTGATTCTAAGAAAATTATTATTAGAAACACCGTATAAGCTGCTATGTGACTGATCATCCTATTCAAAGGTATGCTCCAGTGCTTGACTAAACCACTTTTAGGTGATGTCAGACTCATCAGGGTTATAAAGGGAAGTAACATTGCACGCATAACGGGATAGAGAAGTTTTATAGTAAAGGGTTTAATTTTGTACTCGTGCCAGTCACCACACCAAGCAGCCTCTACGATTTGTTGAGTATTTGGATGGGCGACAAAGGTTTTCTGCTTATAGTCCATAGCTAGGACTAATCTTGGAAACATAAACATATTTGCTGTTTGCATACCTGCGCCTTGTGTCAGTATCAATTCCATTTCATTGGTACTTCGGCAACAAGCGATTAAATCAACAGCGAAATTGCTTATTTCAGATGCCAATTCAGCGTAAGCTATTTTAAATTCTGGTATGAAGACAGAACATTCCTGTAATTCTTTTGATAAGTGAAAAGCCGCCAAGATTGGATCGTGCGTTGAGTAACAAATGTAAGCAGGATTGGAAACTGCTCTGTAAAGGTTTAGTTTAAGGCTTTCTGCATGCAAAAGATCGTCGTGTTCGAGCTGTACCCTACAGCCAGAACATCTACATGTCGGTGGGTGAGGTTTACTAATTGTATGACCTCTTTCTATTAACATTTTGATAATTTCATAGTGGCCACACTGAGCTGCTAAAATAAGAGGAGTGACATAATCTGGAAAATCTGAACTGTGAGTTACTCCTACGAACTCCAGACTAGGTGCAGTTTGATTTAATTTATCAAGCAGCATGACTAATATATTCGGCTGATTTTCTTTCACCGCGTGAAGAACGCAGTCGCCTATATCTATGCCGGGTTGAGTTAAGAGAAATTCAACCATAAGTTCACCATGAGTTTGAACTGCTATTAGAAGAGCTGTCACTCCCTTGAAAATTTGTGCAGTTAATATTTATAGCAGGATTTGCATCTATGTACTCTTTAGCACCTACGATGTCTCCTAAAATTGATTTAGTTTAGTAACTAGTTTATTAGATATCCAGATCACTTTTGCAATAACTAACTGAAGTAACCTGGTTTAGCAACTTGTACAAGCATGTTTACCTCATTTTGTTTTTTTGAAAAGGTTATAATGTTGGTTATTTCATCATAAGCATGTACAACATATTTTGCTAATATATCAACTACTTGTTATATTTTAATATTTTTGAAGAATATGAAATAAGTACATATTTATATGTCCTAATTAATTTATATCTACAGATGTTTCTTTCTTGTTCTCCACTTTGTCAGTCATTGATTTCTTTTTACTTCTAAAATTAAAATCTTAAATAGCTTTCAAATTAAGAATGCGCACGTTTAGAAAGCTTTAAAGAAAAATTTTTACAATTATTTCAATTATTTTTGCTTTTAAAATTCCCTCGTCGCATCGATTTCTTATACCATAGAATGCTGTCAAAATGAATCCTTTGTTTTTAACATTATATTTTCAGATTAACTGAAATCGATTTGATTTACAATCATTTATAACAAAATGAATGAAACTGATTCCGACAAAAATATAGTTGGTTATTATAAAAGTTTGTACAACTTGTTTTTTCTTATACTTTCTATTAGTTTACCTGAGGCAACCAGTTCAAAGAACTTCTTTTCTTTTTCTTGTAACTGCGGCAAAAGTATGCTTGGTCTAGGCACAAGGATATCAGCTTCTTCTGAAAGTCTTTGATATGCTCTTTGTGGAAAATGCTGTTTTGATAGATGAGGAGGCGGTGGCGGTGGTGTAGGCGGTGGAGGTGGTGATGGCGGGTCTTGATTTTCGTTAAGTTGAGACATTAATTAATTAAGGTAAAACGTGGCAAAATAAGGTAAAATATGTGATGTCAAATATGACAACAGTATAAATGACAAATTCAATAATAATATATTTTAGCTAATGGCTGTTTCAGTTTGTTATCAATTAAATCCAAGTAGCTGGGTAATATTATGTGCCCAAAAATATTTTACTGGATTCTGCCATTTCTACTTTGTTACCGTCGTGAGCCTTAGAATGGTTTCTCCATTATTAATTTCTAAACTACGAACTTAAACTTGTAAACATCAGTAAGTTGTCAAAACTGACAGAAGACATCAACCTTCATATATTCGTGGCAGATACGTTGTCAGTAGTCAGACAGTTTTAACATAAACAAAATTAAAGAGAAGAAAATCATGCAATCGAAAATGCTAAAGTATGACGATTTAACAGACTATTATTACCTAGCTAACTAATATACTAATATACTAATACATTTAATATATTATGACGAATGACTTCGCATTTTCAATTTAGAAAATTTGCAAACATGTTTAGGAAAATAGACATACAATAAACTAGAATTCGGCTTGTGTCTCATCCACACACTCAGAATTGTCGGTTTGTGCGGACCAAACATCAAACTATGCCAGAAGTTGCACAGGCCGGGCGCACAAGCGGCCTGTATTACCTGTACAGTGTACACGTTCCGTTTTGCCTTCGCAAACTAGGTCTGCGCAGGTAAACCGATTTAAAAACCAAAACCATGTGTAGAGATTTTTCAAAGAATTAATCATACGGTAGGACCTAATAAACGTGCAGCTAATCCTCAAAATCGTGCTGTGTCAAGTTTGGGTCATTTAAAATTAATTTATATTAACGTAGTGGTTTCATTAATTTTATCTAACCCCGTTATGAAATGTCAAGTTTTAAATGCATTTTTGACGTTACGAAACGTCACATTTTTCATAACTCGGTCCCATTACATAACTGAGTGATGTAATGAATTTTTACGTAACTGATTATTATCATTTTTCTATTTTAAAGCGGGATTAGATAAAATTTTGTACTTAACACGTTATGAAAAGTAATTTTACTTGACTCATGTAATTTGCAAAACTCGCTCGCTTCGCTGTAAAGTGCTCCGGGGGGGCGCGACGAATTTTTTACGTAAAAAGGGGTGCTTTTGCGCACGTTTCGCCCTTATAAACGTAGATGGTTCGTCCGCCCGTTTTCGCGGGGATGGGGGGTGAATTATGAAATAGTCGTTTTTTCGAAAAAGTGGTCGCCTCGAGTACCGTATGGGACGACTAGACGAGTACGACGTCGTCGAGATCGCTTCGATAGCTCTTGCCGTTGCCGAGATATAAGCCCCGGAAAATCCCCCCCTCTTGCCGCCCAACGAGCAACAAGAGTAGCCTACAGCGAGCCTCCGAGCCCCGTTTTGACCCCATAGGGGGCCATGGGAGCGACACGACATGAAAAAAACTTCCATCTCGACCCACCCCCTCACAATCGGGGTACGTGGGGGGTGCTACATCCCCCGAGTTCAGAGGTGGGGGTCGCGACCCCCAAATAGAAAGGACAACGACCAGGCCTACAAAAACGTATAGGGGTGCGAAACGCGTACGACGCTCCGTTCGGCCTGTACAGGTACCAAATCGATCTCTTTTTTCGCGTTTTTTTTTTTTCAACCGGTCGCGAAATATGGTAAATATGCAAATTAAGGAACGCGCATTCGTGGGGGGCGTCTTTCGGCGGCGGGGGTCGGAACATCGAGGGGGGTTGGGGGTCGGGGAAGGGGCTAATTTTGGAAAACGCCTTTTCTGCAAATTCGCGCGCGGCGTGTCGTTCTACGTTGCGAACAACGCGAAATACTCTAATACTCTAATGACCGAATTCGATCCGACGCGTCATTACGACGCGGCGGCCGTCGGCGCGCCGAAAATTTTCGATCGTCCGAAAAAAATAGTAAATATGCAGATTAAGGAACGCGCTTCCGTGAGCGGGCATTACTCGATGGGGAGTTTTCGCTAAAAAATTGGAGGGGGGTCGGGGAGGGGGCCTAATTTCGGAACGCGCCTTTTCGGCAAAATCGTGTAGGGCGTGTCGTTCCACGTCGCGAAAGACGCAAAAAAGTCTTAAGACCAAATTCGATCCGACGCGTCGTAACGGCGTGGCGGCCTTCGACGCGCCGAAAATTTTCTATCGTCCGAAAAAAAATACTTCGTCGGCAGATTAAGGACATCGCTCCCGTGGGCGGGTATTATCCGACGAGACGTTTTCGGAAAAAAAAACAAGGGGGGGGTTGGGGGCGGGGAGGGGGGCCTAATTTTGGAAACCGCCTTTTCGGCAAATTTGCGGGCGGCGTGTCGTTCTACATCGCGATCGACGCAAAAAAGTCTCATGACCGAAATCGATTCGACGCGTCGTAACGGCGTGGCGGCCTTCGACGCGCAGAAAAGTTTCGATAGTCCGAAAAAATACCTTCTCGGCAGATTAAGGACCGCGCTCTCGTGGGTAGGTAGTATTTGAGGATAGGTTTACGTGAAAGAATTGGTGGGGGAGTGGTGGGTCGGGGGAGGGGAGCTAATTTCGGAACGCGCCTTTTCGGCAAAGTCGCGGGGGGCGTGTCGTTCTACGTCGCGAACGACGCAAAAAAGTCTTATGACCGAATTCGATCCGACGCATCGTAACGGCGTGGCGGCTGTCGGCGCGCCGAAAATTTTCGATCGATCGAAAAAAATTGTAAATATGCAAATGAAGGAACGCGTTAACGTGGGGATGAGAGGTTTTTGGACAAAATTCGAGAGGTTGGGGGGGGGAGGGGGGCTAATATTGGAAAACGTCTTTTCGGCAAAATCGCGGGCGGCTGGTCGTTCTACGTCGCGAACGACGCAAAAAACTTTCATGACCGAATTCTGTCCGACGCATCGTTACGGCACGGCGGCCTTCGACGCTCCGAAAATTTTCGATCGTCCGAAAAAAAGACTTCATCGGCAGATTAAGGACCGCGTTCTCGTGGGTAGATAGTATTCGAGGAGAGGTTTACGTGAAAAAATTGGTGGCGGAGTGGTGGGTCGGGGAGGGGGAGCTAATTTCGGAACGCGCCTTTTCGTCAAAATCGCGGGGCGCGTGTCATTCTATGTCGCGAACGACGCAAAAAAGTCTTATGACCGAATTCGATCCGACGTATCGTAACGGCGTGGCGGCCGTCGACGCGCCTAAAAATTTCCGATCGTCCGAAAAAAATACTTCGACGACAGATTAAGGAGCGCGCTCCCGTGGGCAGGTATTATTCGAGGAGAGGTTTCCGTACAAAAATTCGAAGGAGTGGGGGGTCGGGAAGGGGGGACTACTTTCGGAGAACGCCTTTTCGGCAACATTGTGGACGGCGTGACATTCTACATCTCGAATGACGCAAAAAAGTCTTATGACCGTATTCGATTCGACTGTAGGCGGATCAAATCGATCGCTTTTTCGCGTTTTTTTTTTCAAACGGTCGGGATAAATACCAAATATGCATATTAAGGAACGCGCTTCCGTGGCGGGCCGTCGTTGGGCAAGAGGTTTTCGGAAAAAAAATCGAGGGGGGGTGGGGGTCCGGGGAGGGGGGGCTAATTTTGGAAAACGCCTTTTCGGCAAATTCGCGGGCGGCGTGTCGTTCTACGTCGCGAACGACGCGAAAAATTATGTCACAAGTGAATATAAATAAGTACATAATTCAAATCTAAAACAATAATACATTGAATTTTTCTAATCTTGATAAGAGTATATCTTCCTTTACTTTACGTTTTACCGTAGCGACTGACATATTATGGTATTGAACTGGCAGGTTATTAATAACATATGCTGCTAAAAAGGAAAAGGACGATCGAAATGAAGAACTTTTATGAGTGGGAACACAAACTTTATATTCAACATGTCTCAGATCTCTGCCGTGAACCTCAGTTTGTCTTTGTATTTTATTAAATAAATAATCAGGTTTACCTGTTTTGAAAATATTTAAAATAAATCCAACTACGTGGATAAATCTTCTTTCACACATATTTAATAGATTAAAGTTACGTAAATATGGAGTAATATGACCATGTTGAGGCACAGTTGTGAAATAACGTATACAGCAGTTTTCAATTTTTTGTAAACGATGTTTATCTTCTTGCGAAAGACATGAACCGTATATAATGTCTGCATAATTTAAGTGCAACAGAACCATAGTTTCAGAGAGCAATATTTTAGTATTTGTATCTAGATATTTTTTAAAGGCATATAACTGTTTTAGACAGTAAAAGGATTTTTTACAAATAGAACTAACGTGACCAGAGAAGTTCAGTAGAGAATCAAAAATTACTCCAAGATTTTTTCACTATTGGCTGATGTAATGACTTCATTATTAATCTGAATATTCAGTTGTGCAAGATTGAGAAACTGTCGAGTCGTTCCAAAAATAATATTTTGACTTCTGCTAGCATTTAGTACAAGGGTATTTTGAATTGTCCATTCATGTATAAGACTCAAATCATTATTGATGTAGTATTCTGCCATTTGAAATTCAGAAGAAGAAAAGCTATACATTAGCTGAATATCATCAGCGTACATGAATAATTTTGAATTTAGCGGAAGTCTCGAAATGTCTGCGATAATTATGTTAAAAAGAAGTGGCCCGAGAATAAATCCTTGCGGAACACCGGATACAACTGATCTACATTGTGATGTGGGTATCGAACTTCCTATATTTAAGCTAGTAAACTGTTGTCTGCCATTTAGATAGTTACGCAACCAGGAGAAGGTATTTCCAGATATTCCATAATAACTTTGTTTTGCAATTATGCAATTAATATCTAAAGAGTCAAAAGCTTTAGACATATCAACGTATTGTCGATGGCTCGCAAAAAATCGTCAGTTATATTGCTTAGTAGTGTAGAGGTACTGAAGCCTTTTCTAAATCCAGACTGATGTGAGGGAATAATAGAGTTTTTATAGACACATTCAGAGAGTTGTTCATATATTGCTGATTCAGTAATTTTAAAAGGAACCGAAAGTAAACTAATAGGGCGCAAATCTCCAAGTTGTTCCGGGTTCTTTTTGTTAGGTATTGGCTTAATACATGATATTTTCCATTGCGGGGGGAGAACTCCTAGTTCAAGTGAAATATTGATAAAATGTGTCAGTGGGGCTGATATCCACTGTAAAGCAAGTTGTAACATTTTAGCAGATACTCCATCAGGGCCTATGGTTTGAGATTTTTGTTTATTTATGATATCTGCAATTTTTTGGATAGTAACCGGTTTAAAGGTGAATAGCGCGTCGTCCAAGAACTTATTTTCACAAAAAGTGTCGTTATGTTGTTCACTAGATTTTAGATTTGGTATATAATTCTTAAAATAATCATTGATCTCATCAGGATTGGAAAGACACTCAGGAAGATTTGGTGGAATGCTATCATTTGCTACTCCCTATGACTTTAAGTTGGCCCACAGTTGTTTAGGATTGTTCTTAGCATTATCAATGTGAAAAAAGTAAAAAGCAGTTCTTTCTTGTATTACGACATTATTATAATAATTTCGAACCTCACAAAAGTACTGCCTATGGACAACGCTTCTGGTTCTTTTATATCTCAACCAAGTTTTCCTTTTAATTTTTTTTATTTCATATAAAGCCTCCGTAAACCAAGGTTCATGACGCTTCTTAGATTTAAAGGTAACTCTTTTCAAAGGTGCATGGCGATTAAATAGATTTAATAAATTTGTATTAAGAAAATCAACCTTTTCTTCAAGAGAAATAATATTATAAATAGTATTCCAGTTAATAGTAGAAGCATCCAAATTAAATGACTCAATATTAAAGTTTCTGTAGCTACGGAATTCTTTTATTATGGGCTTGCAATCATAACCATTCAACTCAATACCACAAGATATCACGTTATGGTCAGAGAAACACACATCTAGAACATCAACATTCCTAACATCTAGATCCGAGTTGGTTATAATTAAGTTTAATAATGTTTCACTATGAGCAGTTATTCTAGTGGGATCGTGATTAATTTGCTTACAATCAAGAACATATAACAAATTATTTAGATAAACAGTAGCAGGACTGTTAATTAACATATTAATATTTAGACCCCATTAGAATAAAAATATGTATATTATTTTCTAATAGATAATTAACTATATCAATCAGTATACAAAGGTTGGTATAATGAGAGTTTGGAGGCTTGTAGAAAACTCCTATAGCACATAATTTATTCTCTAAGGTAACCTTGACAATTATATATTCGATATCGTAGACCTCCTCTACTGGTATGGATAACACTGTGTACGATTTAAAAAGAGAAGATTTCATATAAAAAGCAACACCCCCGCCTTTACTTTCGCGGTCACTTCTTATAAATTTATAATCCAGAATTTCGAACATATCGTCCAAGAGTTCAGGGGAGAACCAAGTTTCACTGATTCCCACTGCCAAATATGAATTTTGTTTCACAAATGATTTAATGTCGATAAATTACTAGCGTCTACAGATAGGTTGCAATTGGCGTTGATGCTCCAGAAGACATGCGCGAGATTGCGACCATGAATTTTGTCTAGACGAGTCCATTATGAACACAAAGGGGAAGCCTAACTTAGTTCATAGATAAGTATTAATAAATCCTTTTGGAATCGTTTGTTAGCAAGAAACTCGTTAGACGATAGTACTCGCCTATAAAGGGCAAGGAAAATCTTACTAACGAACTAAAAAAATACTTATTTAAAAAAAATATATATAATAAGTTTGCGATTCGAACTCTGGACCTACCGCGTGCTAAGCGAGTATCTTCTCTATCGTCTAACAAGTTCCTTGCTAACAACCGATTCCAAAAGGATTTATTAATACTTATCTATGAACTAAGTTAGGCTTCCCCCTTTGTGTTCATAATGGACTCGTCTAGACAAAATTCATGGTCGCAATCTCTCGCATGTCTTCTGGAGCATCAACGTCAATTGCAACCTATCTGTAGACGCTAATGATAAACTAATTTACGACAGATCTAGCATTAAAATGACATAGTGTATTTAACTTTAAATTAGATGAGTCATGTTCATTAAGATTGAATAAGATTTAGTGTGTTAGACTTAATTAAGAGTTCCTATTAATTCTTTTCTTTTGATTTTCCACTTTTTTTAAATAAACAGGGCAATTTATGTCAAAAATAGAGTGACTAACATCAATATCAATTTCCAATTTTTGTTTAATCTCAACACAGTTGTAACATTAATACACTTAGTATTACTTTCACAATTTTCAGTTGTATGACCTAGGGAAGTACATTTAAAATATTTAGTTGGAGAATTACAATTTTCTATGTGGTGATCAAATCCACCACACTTAAAACATCTAAAAACACTTACGTACTCAAAAACTCTGCACTTGGACCAACCAATAAAGAGGTAGTTTTCAACCATAATTTTCATAAAAGTATTGGGATCCATTTCAATAATGGTCATACATTTAGTTTTCATTTTTTTTTATAACTTTTACACCTATTTCACTATTGTCATGTAGAACAGCAATATTTTGCTTTTTTATAAGGTTTAGAAGTTCCTCACCACTAATGTTCTCGTCAATATCTACAACTTTGATGCAAGGATTTTTTAAATTTGGAGCTTTAATTTCTTAGTTTTTATTTGACTTCTTTTCAGCAGCTTTCTTAATGATCTCTCGTTCTTCTTAGTTTTACATTTTATGACAACACCTTCTTCTTTAATATTTTTAAGTTCTGTAATTCCAACTTCTAATGATGCAGGTTTTAAATTTTTCTGAATCGCTTCCTTCGTCTTCTTACTCTCTTGATTATTTTTCGGCTTTATTATTACAACTTCAGCGACAATATCGGCATAAGATTTGGGTTTGGGTACATTTAATATATTCTCTTTATTCCCATCCGCTCTACACTTGATTGCATCCTTAAGATCCTTCAATTCACTTAGAAATTGTACTTTTAAATTTTCAAGTTCATTTACCACTTTAGAAATAATATCGGTGTAGAATGTACAACCGTCGCAGAACCATTTTAGACCATTACAATTTATAATAACTTCAAATTGCCTACTCATTATAGCTATGCATTTGAGGTGAAATATACCTGAACACACTCCTGAGCATTTTACGCTGTCTTCGTTTTCATTAATTTTTTTTTTTGCATTTAGTACAGGTCACACCCAACATTTGGTCGTTACCATCCATTTACAACACCACAAGAAAATTAAATATATCGCAAGCCCGGTCCTGGTTAGATTTAATTTAATTCTAAATATAAATGTTTTTATCTCTTATCAGTTTTATTTCTTGCAGGATAATTTATGCTGTTATTTATACTACTGAATGAATATAATTTTACGATAGGCAGAAATTCATCAGGAGATTAAACACTTACTTCACGTTTATACGCTAGGACTCTTTACCTGATTATAGATTGCACCTTTAGTATCACGTTGATATAAATTTCTATTATTATTTTACACGTACACACTATAAAAGACTCAACTTTTCAGCACAACGAAATAATCACAACACCTATCTATAGATGTCAATATAATTTAAAAAAATATGCTCTGTAATGTATATTATAATAATCTGTAGTAAAAACATTGACAGAAAAATACAATCAGTATTATCCGTGTGGTTTAGAAATATATCTTTTATCTGACGCAGGGGATGAGGTATGGACATCCATTTAATTTCCGATATTCGATCAGTGAAGTTAAGCAGCACTGATCGAGTCCGGCAATTGGATGGATGAACGATAGCTCGTCTAACAGTCGGTAGGCTGTCAACAGACAATCCCGGGAAGGCCGCTAGCCTGATGCAGGCGGAGAGGCGAGCCCGAGTGGAGGGTCGAAGAGACCTACCCAGGAGGTTTGCCACTCTGCTAGCGGTGCAGGCGGGCAGGCCCAGGCGGTGGGTTAGTTGACAGTTGAGGACCGTGGTTAGGAGTCCACGCTAAACTGTAGGTCCCTAGGTAAAAAGGGCCCATTGTGGCCTACTTGCCTAGTAAAATAAGTAGCTACTACTACTTTATCTGACGCAACTCTTTGAATATTAAAATTTTATTGATTTTATATTTAATACCGTTTATTTCATACTATGAAGTGGAGAAATATTTTTCCAAGTCAATGTCAAACGACTTACGGTTATATTTTGATTCATGCGACTCCAAAATATCACCAAAAGAAATTTTATTTTCAAAACCTTTTGCGGGCAGTATTCTATGGCAAAATTTTAGTTGGTGTCTTATCGATAATGTATATGGCCAATTTTCTCTAGATTGTGTCATATGCGTAATTGATTTAAATTGCTTATGTTTCGCTTCAAATCTCATTGAAGATAATAATTGCGGGGGTCCAATTTTTGAAATAATGCGTGCATTGTGAATCAGGAAGTGGTGTTCTCGTTTAAGATTTTCCTTAAATAACTTCATATAAAGCAAGTGATGCTCTTCAACTAATGTAGTTAACAGTTCTAATGAAGACCGTGCCCATTGTTTATTATTTCCATTAACTAAATCTCCAACAAAGAAAAACGGAATGTTTTTACTAAGCAGTTCATTTCTGATGCAGACATTACAATTGTTCCTTTTTTAAAACTGTCTAATTTAATGGGTGGTGGTACATTATCGAAATCATCGTAACAAAAATACTTGATCCTCGCGTTTAAAACTTCCAATGTAAATACATTTTCTGCAATGAGTTCGCGTATAATTTGTGCCATATCATATCGATAAACACCTTCATAGTATCAATGGTGTGATTCGTATACACATGAAAATTGTTTAAAGAATTCCATATACAACTTTCTCTAATTCCATAATTACAAAATTTTAAATGATTTTCGTAATCACATTCTTTTCTCAATTTAAAAGCATATTCCCGAGTTTGTACAGGCCTTTCTATTTTTGTGCACAAACAAAATCTACAGTAATGCTCTGCTGAAAAACTTTCCACAAAACCCATAATTGAATGAATCCCAAAATTGTCCTCGATTACAACTACTACTTTAAAATATACATTGTACGATACATTTCTAGATATAATAATTATAATCATAATATGTCTTGCGCTACAAGCACCACTAGTGAGATGCATAGAACAACAGCTGCCACTATGGAAGACTCGATTCATCATAACATCAGGTGCACGGCGGATCATAACAGAGCAGGTGACATTTAGTAGGGGAGTTTTCTAGGGTGACTCCCTGAGTCCTCTCCTCTTCTGCATCTCATTGCTGCCGTTGTTTATTAGACTCCGCCTAACCCGCGAATATCAATGTGGACTACCCAGTGACCGGAGGCATAAAGTCACCCATCTATTTTATATTGATTACCTTAAACTTTATATCTCCGGACAGCGAGAATTACAAAACGCTTTTAGGTTGGTCCAAGAATATACGCGGGCAATTGGTATGGAGTTCGGGTTGGACAAATGTACAGTCGTCCACCTCAAGAGAGGACGATGCGGGAAATTCTCTGAGGATGCGCATTTCACAAACAGAAGCATCCTAAGACATTTGGATGCCGGAGAGACCTATACATATCTGGGTCTGCAACAAAGGCACATCAAGGAAGTAAAAAAAAAGGATTCTCTCCACGCCAAGTATAGACACCGACTCCAAGAGATTTAGTCCTCAGAATTTTCGGGGAAGAGCAAGGTGTCTGCCACTAACATGCTTGCCATTGCCGTTGCTCTACTCCTTTAGAGTAGTGAAATGGGCAGTAGATGAGCTGCACCAATTAGACAGAGATACCCGCAAGATGAAGAATATTTACAGAAGTATTCATTCTAGATCGTCCGTTCCTCATGTGTAACTAGCACATCAACAGGGGGGAAGACGAGGACTTGAGCTGGAGTGTACGCATGGCAGAGTACTGAGTATGGCATGTAACATACTCAGGTGCTCAGATCGCCTCTGGCAGTTTGCAAAACATCACAAAACTGTAGGAGTGGGAGCAGAATTGTTCAAGGTAGCAAAAAGAGCCGCAAATGAACTCAGTCTCACATTCGACACCATGAGAGGTGGTCAGCAAGGTGGTCAGCGAGGTGGCCGGCGAGGTGGCCGGTGAAGTGGCCAGCGAGGTGGCCAGCAAGGTGCTGATGTAGAGTCAATCACTGAACTTCTGCCAAATCACCTTAAAGCCCGAATAATTTATTTTTATTTTGAGTTCTTGGAATGGATATTGTTTTTGAACAATATCATTGACCGAAGATTTAAATTTAATGACAATATGCAGTTCCTATTGTTTTTAAACAATATTTAACAGTTTGAAGTAACTGTTGCTCCTTTTGTCTCTATATTTTATATTAGAATAAAAAATTTAAATATACGTCTAAAATAAAGTTCAATATGAAAGAGTTTTTGCTTATTAGGCATAACTGGCTCTGAATGTAAACAAAAAATAATATTTGTTTTGCATATGAGTGTCTGTCTTTTTGCGATTATTTTTGTATATTTTACACTTTTTTATTAAACATAAGGACCTTTTTTAGGGTCCATTTTATTTGAATTTGAATCAACTTTGTATTTTAATGTGCCTTTCAGTTTATTTAGTGACTATTTACGTCACAGTTAATGAGTAGACCATCTTTTATTAAGCTGGTGTTAATAGTATATTTTAAGTGCACTAGGAGTGACTTTTAATTTTATGTCCCTTTCAATTTGTGTCAATTGAACTCTCCGTTCTTATAATCGAAACAAAGGATTTCGATGAATCATTATTTATAACCTTTTTGTGATAGCATTTGACCCTGACTTATCGTTGACAAAAAGAGTGTTAAGAGTGGGTTGGTGACATTTTTCTATTCCAAATCTTAATTCTGGAGCATGTGACTCACATGATTTTAAATTAAAATTAAATTACCTCGAGGTGCCTTGTCTGGGAAGGGACTACGGATACACACCCAATATTCGTGTATGCTAGCATTAATTTCTGCTTTAAATAAAATCCCAGCTCCTCGGCCGAGTTTCGACCCGGGATTCCGGGGTGAGAGGCAGGTGTATTTACCGCTCGACCACGAAGTATGGTACTTTAAGTTAAGACTTTCAATACTTGAAGATGTTTTGCAAAAAAAGACTACAGTTAAAATTTTTGGTTTACATCAGCTTTATTTAAGTACCTAGAAAATATATTTTATTCGCTTGATATAGTAGACATGATTTATAATCTTTCATCAAGAATATATTTTTTTGTAAATTCCAATACAAAAAAGTTTGGGTCCCGTAGACTCCCTTTCATCTGGCCAATTTTGCTCATCACTGAATTCTTCATTATCTTTGGCCTTTAGAACAAGTGTACTAAATTTAAAAGCTTTATCTTAAAAGCTGTGGCTGCTATCGCGATACTATAGACATGCGGACAGATTTTTTTTCATAAAGTTATGTTCTTCCATTATAATTCGTCGAGATTCGTCCAGAAATGCAATAAAAAATTTTAAATTTTTTCCCGTAATTGTACCTTTTTCCTTCTTTTATTCATTATGTCTCTTCTGGTGGTACCACATTCACCAAATTTAATGTGTCACCTAAAATGTTGTTGACAATCTTAACTGCCAAGTTTGGGAAGTCTCCCATTAGTATTTTTTGAGTTATCGCGGATACACACATACACACACACATCCACACACACATCCACACACACGCACCGACAGACATCATTCGGAAAATAGTCAGAATGGATTCAGGAGGGTTCAAAACGTATATATCAATCAAAATCTCGAGATCGAAAAAAATCACCATTACTATACTTCCTTAAATTAGGTATAAGAAAGCAAAAAGTGTTTTATTCTATCAAAATTTATATTTTTTATCTTTCGATTCAAGCAGGAAACTTTGTCTCATAGTCTACATATCTAATATTAATGAAAGCAAAATAATTAAAGCTATAAAAATATGAAAGTTGATCTTACTATGGGCCAAGATTTAATTCCCGCCTTTTAGTAAGAGATTGAGTTCGATCTCTTCAAAGCAGCGGGGCCAGATGGCCTTCCCAGTTCTGGTTCAGAAGGGTCTAAATATTCTTTTACCACATTTAAGAGGAATATTTGTGGCCAGTTTGGCACTGGGATATGTTCCCCTGGCCTGAATGTCAGCTAAAGCGGTTTTCATCCCCAAAGGGGAAAAAGGACTACACAGCTGCCAAATCATTTAGGGCGATCAGTTTTATGTCCTTTCTGCTAAAAGCACTGGAGCGGATAGTAAACGATATTTGCTGAAAGGAGACCTAGTCAGGTACCCATTCCACAAAAATCAGCACGCATATAGGCGAGCGAGAGAAAGCCCTGCACGCCGTCATGCATAAGGTAAAAACGGCCCTCCTCTATAAGGAGATCACCCTGGCCGTATTTTACGATATTGAGGGAACCTTTGATTAAGCAAGGACTACTATTATATCCGATGCTCTTCTGACTAGGGCTAATGCTCCAGCACTGATCAGATGGGTGAAATCTGCACTGGAAGAGAGACGAGTTAATGCTGCTTTAGGAGACTGCCAATTGGAAGTCGGGGCGGCTGTCCACAAGGCAGCTGTCTATCACCCCATCAATGGTGTCCAATAATGGATGGTCTCTTGGAGTGCCTAACCTGGGAAAGATTCTATGCGTAGGCACATGTAGGTGACAGGCTGGTCCTAGTGACTAGCCGCTTTTTAAACGTCGTTGAATAATAGAAAAATGATGGTGAGAAACAAGTCTCTCAGTCAATCCTCCCAAGACTGAAATGATCCTTTTCACCAAGAGAAGAAAAATAGAATATTTTAGGACACCAATCATGTATGGTAAACCTCTGGCGTTCGTGCAGGAGGTTAGATGCCTGGGCGTCATCCTAGATTATAAATTGTCATGTGGGCCGCAGATCGACAACGTCATCCGAAAAGTCGACTGCAACCTTTTGAAAATTGCGCCGGCAGGAGCTGGGGCTTCAACTCACGAATCCTACATTGGCTGTACACGATGATCATCAGACAGAGGCTCCAATACGGATCTGGTCTGGTGGCTGTGGACAGAGTGACCAGGCTGACCGGGGTTTCCAAAATAACTAATATCAAGCCATTGTACCTAATGTCTTTGTACATAATATAATAAGGTAGTCATTAAAGAACAATAGAATTTAATTTGAAACGTAAATTTCAAATTTTTATAAGCCTACTGCGGTTTCTGCATTCAATAATATATCGCTAATAATAATGAAAAACAGAAGCCAAACGTTCACTTATGTCACATTGCCAAACTCAGAATTTAATGTTCTATCCAAAATTGTAAAAATGCTATCACTTCCGTTGAAACCGGAAGTGATAAATACTTTTTTTGTGTCAAATAATATCATTTCATTTATACATTGACCATATAAAATATTATTCTTCTAAATTTAAATTAAAAAAGAAAATGGGAGTGAACCATATCTGAGTGACACCCGGTATATTATATATCATACAACTCAATTAGAGAAGTGCAGCATAGATACCTTAATATTTTACGCTTTATTAGTACAGTACACTACAGGATGCATTATGAATAAGTGGTTAATATCATCGATTATATTTCTACACAAAATTGTTAACAATACAGTAAGTTCTGAATTAATTATATCAAGGATTTCATCAAGGACAATATTTAATAAACTGGTATCTTCCATCAACTTTTTATGGGAATCGAGAAATGTTTAAAATATTCATCGTCTTTCGTGATTGTATAGTCGTATAATTATGAATTTATAAATAACATTTTACAACAACCAGTTAATTAACATAAAATAATCGGTATTTTCTTTCATTTACCAGATGCCTAAATTTGTAATTAAAAATATTAATATTCAACAGCAAGGATAGATACAGGTATTACATATTTTTATAATGAGGATCACATGAACAATTCAAATTTCAAGAAATATACAATATGCTTTTTTATTGTATCCAATGCTAACTGATGTAAAAGAAAAAGTAAAGCATATTACAATTATTTGGATTTAGTTATATTATAGATTCTGCATTACCAAAATTGATTGAAATTTATAAAAGATGTGTTTCAATTTTATATTAGACACCCTGTAGGTACCTAGTTTCGTGGTCAACCAGTTACCTGATAGTAAACACATTTTATTGACATTCTCGGCATAAATTTGGAAACGGAGTTATGGAGTAAATTTGAAGTTTATACACTATACATGCATATTTTCGTCTTTTGATACTAATGTAATTATTTCGAAACACGAAATACATATATAGCCAATTCGGGACCGAAATATAATTTTTGTTAACTAATTAATTAAATACAGATATCTATAACGCTGACATTTAAAATTCTATATGTCTTGTAATTAACATCGGTTACGTTTAATTCTTAAATCACTAATTTGTTTGGTAAAGTTAAAGCATATTTTTTACTATTTACATAGAAGCAGATACAAAATATTTAAAAATACTTACCGGATTCTCAGCAGTATCCAAAAGTGGAACATTAGTATATGCATAATAAATAACTGCACAAAGAGATATTAACGCTGTCGTCGGTAAATACATTTAAAAAAAATATTGTCACAGATATATACATAAAACGTGCTTTTTGTTTAAAATTTGTCTGACAAATGACAGTATAACAAGGCCATGATACCAACACCAATACAAGTTATGTTCTAATCTCGGAATTCATTACACATTCAGATAAAACTACGATAATTATAATATCGTGGCATTAATTTCTTTTTAATATTGTTTAAGCAGATATGATATTGGTGACACATTAACATTTCATTCTCTTCACTAAAATTTTCTATCGCGTCTTTTATTAGTAATAATAAAACCAGAGATCTTGTATAGCTAGAGACCAATACTAAATAGTTTAATTTTAGCACTACTGTTGCCGAAATCTACAACATACATATTTAGTACTATCTTTTTTTCATTTTATTGTATTCGTATATCCCTATTATTCTCTCTACCTTTATACAAACCTAAAAATATGATGTGCATTGGACCTGTGCAGAGAACGCGTACGTTTGTCGGTAATTCAAAAGTGTCAAGCGTCTGTGTTCTTCTTGTACGTTGAGATTAACATAGTGCATTGAGTTTGTTTTATCGGGTTTCTGCATATTATTTTTGTTTAATCCAAGCTAGTGATTACTGACTATATTGTGACTTTTGTGTAGTTATTAATTATTGATTATATTGTGTGTGATTATTGATTCTTTTAAAAATAATGGTTATAAAGTGTATTGTTTGTGGTGCATTTCAGTCCAAACAAAACGGTACATTATCTTTCCATCGGTAAGTTTAGCTTGAAAGTATTTTATTTTCCAATATAACCGATTTAAAATTATTAAATAAGTAATCTCTACGTTAATATTAGTCCATTTTTATAATAATGCCAGTATAATATGAGATGATATATGTGAATTTATATTAATTATATTTGGGGCCAATCGCCCATTCAATCTGTTTGATGAATTATGTTCCACATGTATCCAAAGAAACTATCTACCAAATAAATTTAATAGGAGATGGAAAGATCGGCCTTTGCTGTAGTATTTTATTTATTGTTATGTTTCATCCCCTTATTCTGAAAAAGTCCAATTTATCTCAAAATTCTAATTTAGGTGTTATTTGCTGAAAAAAAATTAAAGCCATGCTTGATCCAAACATAATACCTAACTGCAGAATATCCTAAAACCTTGAAATAAACAAAACGTATGCCCACACGTAGGTTAAGCTTTAATGAAAAAGTCGTATGTCCACCAGTTGCAATATAATGATATGGCCATCCAACTTTTTAGCTCTTTTGTATATGAAAAAAAAAGTGTAATCACTCAATTTTAATATTTAAAAATAGGCATCATGCATTTCATTTTAATTTGATAGATTTTGTAACTATTCTAAAATATAATTGATTTACGACGTTTTCCATCATTAGAATTAATAAAATCATAGGAGTAACGATATTTTCCGTTATCGTTTCCTTTAAAATTTTAAATTTTGGACTTATGACCATTGTGGATTAAGCTGACTATATCCACTTGTCATTTAAAACAATAATTATAATTTTTTCTTGTAGATATATTTCACTGTTGACCAAGATAAATAAGTTACCTTCACAATAATAGGATACATTTTTTTTTAATTATTATTGCTTATTATGAAAAAAGTTCTCTGTATTTTCTCTTCATAACTATGAAAATGTATATAATACCGATTAAAGCATATTTAAAAAAATATACGTTTCTTGGTTGGCCAGATCTTAATTAAAGAAGATGTACCTAACACATTCATGAACATTTTTGTTCATTATTTAAAATGATGTTTATGCAATATTTTTGTTTAATATATTTTTTATATTTTAGATTTCCAAAAAATGAGGCAAATCGTGGCTCACAGCTTGTAACTTGAATGAAAAAATACTTAAATCAGATGTATTAGTCTGTTCTAAACATTGTTTAGATGAAGACTATGACTCTACTATGTAGCCAACAAGAAGATTACCTACGTTTAAATGCTGTTCCTTCACCAAGTGGTATCTATTTCAAGCAACTTGAGGCCTTACAGTTACCTTCAACATCATCAACATGTATGGTACATACTTGTGAGGAAATTCCAGATCTTAACAAAAATGTGCAGATTCCTAGTAGGTACCAGTCAATTTGCTGGAAAGAATGCACTAAAATGATCTTGTCCTTTAATCAATAAATCTTTCATATTTAATTTTTTTTATTTTATTTTATGAATAATTTGATATCACAATTGCTTTACTATATTTACCTACTTATAGATTTTATATTTGATCAGTAATTTTATTTATAAAACAGTCGTGAATTTTTTAATAACAATCACAATCTAAAACGCTAATTTAAATTAAAAACCGACCAATTTTATAAAAATATTAAATAATACTTGGAGTTTCAGATTCAAATAAAATTACTAGTTTAGTATATTACTTATTGTTTATATTAGTTTATAAATGATCAGAAGTAAATGCTGGTTTTCAGTAAATCGAATGTAATGGATCAGCTTTTTGTTAGTTAATTAAAACATCACAGATAATATAAGCCCTTGTCTTCCTAAAGTAACTTGTGCGGGAGAGGGCTACACAATTGGGGACATCAAACATCCAAAATATGAGTATACCCAGATTGACATCAGTTTTTGTAAAATACATTTTCGCCCCACTGGGAATAGACCCGGGACCTTGTGGTAAGAGGCAAGTTTGTTTACCTTTTGAGCATGCAGTCATATTTGTTAGGTCCGTGTCATACACGACAGCTGCTATTATTTTTTAACTATAAAATTTTATAGGTGTGTTAGTGTATTTTCTCTCCATGTTGAATTTCTATAGATCAAAGCTGTTCCAACTTAAATTTCAGTTAAAATTCTACATAATAATAGGTAAGTAAATTATAGTTAATAGGTATGTAATACTTTGTTTTAGTGAAATATGCAAGAAAAAAGTAGGTTAACAAATTATCTGAATACTTTTGTTTTGTCAAGTTGTTGTTATTGCAAAAGGGTGGAGAGGAAGATGGGGCATATACGTTTTCATAATGTCAGAAGAAGATAAAATCAACGAAGTGTGTTTTGAAACGTCAAAAATTGCTTTTATTACAAACTCCACCACATCGAGTTTTTTTGAAACGTCAAAAATTACTCTTATTATAAACTCCACCACACAACGAGTTTTACCGTGAGGAAATTCTGATTCCCAAATAATTGGCAGCGGTTTTTTTAACTTAGAAAAATGATATGTATAGTCAATACACAAATAAAAAGGCATTATTTGACATAAAAGAAAAATATTTATCATTTCCGGTTTCAACAGAAATGATAGCAACTTTCTAACTTTTATCATGACCTATATATTTTTACAGTTTTGGATAGAGCATTAAATTCTGAGGTAGGAAATGTGAAATACTTGAGTGTTTGGTTTTTGTTTTACGTTATTATTAAATGCAGAAAACGCTTGAAATTAGTTATTTTTGTCTGTTTCTTTGAAGTAACTTATTTAAACCTAGGTTCGATTTTACATATCTGCATTGAGCATTGAAGTCTTCATCTTTTTCTCGCCTATTAGACAAATTTCATTTTCAATAAAATAAAATGAGATAATGTAATAAAAGATTTATTATTTCGGTTATTAGATGTAGAATTCAATTATCGATGTAATATATAAAATCAAACCTAGGTGTCTATATGAGATATCAGAATTATTTGTAATTTTAAATTACAGAATACTCAAAAAGAAGTTACTTCATAGAAACAGAGTAAAAACCCCTGCCAATTATTTGAGGATCAGAACTTCCTCACCATAGTAAAACTCGACGTGTGGTGGAGTTTATAATAAAAGTAATTTTTGGCATTTCAAAAAAAGTCACATTTTTTGGCGTTTCAAAAGAGTCATATTTTGACGGTTAAAAAAAACTCGATGTGTGGTGGAGTTTGTAATAAAAGTAATTTTTGACGTTTCAAAAAGTCACGTTGGTGGAATGTCACTAATTTAAAACTTGAAATGGCAAAAAAATTTGACATTTCAAATTGTCACTAATATTTTTTTGACATTTCAAATCTTAAGAACCGATTTTGCTCATCATCGAACTCAATCTCTTCCTTGACCTCTAGAATATGTGTACCAAATTTGAAAGGTTTATCTCAAAAACTGGAGCTGCTATCGCGAACCAGACAGACAGACACACAGACAGAAATTTTTTTTGTCTGAAATTTTGTGTATCGTCACAATTCGTCAAGATTTATCCAGAAATGCAATAAAAATGTTTAAAAATTTTTTCACGAATACACACCTTCCTCACTTTGAGGGGTGAGGAAGTAATAACCAATTTTAAACCATTCACTGAGGGAAATATCTGGCTTGAAATGACTAAGAAGCCTTAGTTTTTTTCAATTTAATAAATATTTATTATTCTGCATTATATTTAATTCAGACAAATAAATATTTTTCATAATTTTGTTATAATAAGCATATTTCGAGGATTGGATTAATTGACAAAACTAAATGATTTATTTCAGGAATTCTCTTGGTATTTATTTTTTGTAATTAAATAATTATTTATAAGAAATAAATTTACTCATGAATAACACATTTGTATCTGCCACATTTCTTCCATCATTATATTTATTTCATAGAAAGAAATATTTACTATTAAAGTTTATACCCTAATAGCGGAAATAAATATTTAATTCTAATAAGAAATATTTATTCCTCATTAATAAATTTGTTTCTGAGAACTAAATGTTGGCCCTCTACCGGTGAAACCGCGGTAGCGCATTAGACAAGATTCAACAAGACGCCATTGTTCCCTTTTTCTCTTATTAAGAGCTTCGTGTTAAGTGTTGTGTCCCTTTCAGTAGATGTATAGTTTATTAGAAGAATATGGGGGCTGGAAAGCCTCAAAGAAACTTTTAAATGTAAGTTTTTAATGTTTGTACGTGGTAATTTGTTTATCATAGCATATTAAAGTACCTAACCAAGCCAAAAACTCTTTAGTTGTGAAAATTTGTTCAGAGTTATTTATTTTTGTTATTTTTTTAATAAATATGTGTAAATATTTCATATATTTAATTTTGTTTACCTTTAACACAGACATTTGTTTGTCTGTATCCTTAACCTGACACATCAATTAAAAATTACAATAAACAAGTGGTAAAGAAAATTGAAAATTAATCTTTATTTGAACTTTCTACTAGGTATTATTTCTAAGTTAACTCACTTATTTGGTATTTTTGAAAAGTTACAGTTAAGCACATTACAGTCAAAATAAGAAAAGAATAAAAGGAAAATCTGTACTCAAATATATCGGTTTAGAATGTTTTTTTTTATTACTTTATTTTTTGCATAAAAATAAATAGATTATTTTTTTAACTAGGTGTTATTTATAAACTGTATTATTTCATATTATTATTACCATACAATCTATAAGATATTTCGCAGTAATTTTCATTGTATTATTTTTTCTTGTTCGTTTACGTTTTATTTTAAAGATTATATCCTCGCATCAATTCAATGCAGAACTTTTACTCGGTATAAGTGGTTATAATGGCTGCATTTCCTGATATTTACAATTTTCCTGAATTTTCTCTTAAAATTTGACATGGAAATCCAGATTTATATATAATAAATTTGAGGTTTAACTAATTCTAATAAGATACATTAGTTAAAAAAAAATTGAGAACTTTATTAAGCATGAATACCTTAACACCTATGGAAAAAGAATTAACACAATAGATATATGTCGTGTCTATGGTGATATTATGAAGTTATAGTTCATGAGAGTAATTGATTATACTGATAGTGATATATTATGTATGTACCTACATCTACGCAAAATTATATAAAAAATTATATGATATCTACCCTATCATTTTATAGAATATGTTTTATTATAAACAACTCGTGAAGCATACTTATATGTTTTTAATATAAAATACATTTTAATTTTGCAAATATATACCTACTATAACGTTGCTTTAATGACAAAACATCGAATGTGCAAATTTGCCGGTTTCGACTTTTCTGTTGGAAAATAATATATTTTTTTTCAGTCTGCAGTGCCAAAACTGCAAATGCGAATATGAATATTTTTGAAATATTTTTATACTAGGAAACTTATACCTATAAATAAATTACCTTTGGATATTTAACAACAAATTGAACTTTATTTCCCTTCTGAAAAATTAGAAAAATGCACATTCGTTGTTTTGGCAATGGACCGACGATATGCTTTACAACTTGTGAAAAAAATAAAAAAATATCTACTATAATTTTTAGCAAAATTGATTTTTAAATACATCGTACTGTAGACAAATCGTCAGGCATACATTTTTTAATATAAATCAAATTTTAGTTTCGCAAATATAAACCAGGTAAGTAAAAATTTTTATATATATTTTTTTGAATAGAAATGTTTTTAATTTTCTATATTCATTTATTTGTTGTATCCGTATAATTTGTCTTCGAACCTTCTTTGGGTATTAAGTCGCTATTCTATATAAATTGTTTATATATTTCTTAAATAAACCTTGCGTAGCAAAAAGATTTTCAGATTGTTTTTTCTCCAAAAAACCAACCTATGACTAATCCTTTTGGCGCAGAGATTTATTTAACAAATTCTTTAAATAATATATAAGATGGTGGATACCCAAAGCAGGTGAGAGGAGAAATAGTTTTTTTATTATAAATAAATTAAACAGCGTTATTAACAAAAATTAATAATTTATTTAATATTAATGAATATACGAAATTTTCATTGTTTTTGAGAAATAAATATTTGTTCACTATAAATAAATTAAAAACGGAATTAATTTTCCTGAAATTAATGTATTCATCAACAATAAATCCACGCAATTTTCTGTAAAAAGTCTTATTCCTGAGAAATAAATATTTAATGTTCAGAAACAAATATTTAATGTTCACAAATAAATATTTAATGTTCAGAAACAAATATTTCTTACAAATAAGTATTTTGATTTAATTGATAATATTAAATATTCGGCTTTTAATCAAATAAATGCCTTAATTCTCCCAATTAAATGTTTAGTTCGCCAAATACAAAGAAATCATTTATTTGGTTGAAATAAAATTTATTTCTCCCAACTAAATCATTCTCTCAGTGTTGTACTTAATACCTTTGTACATAATACAATAATAATATAGTCATTAAAGGAACAGTAAAACTTTATTTGAAACATACATTTCAAATTTTTATAAATATACTGCGTTTTCTGCATTTCGTAATACCTATATCGCTAATAATAAAGAAAACCAGAAGCCAAACACTCAACACACATTGCCCAACTCAGAATTTAAAGCTTTATGCAAAACTTTTAAAATAGCCAGAGGTCATTATAAACATTTGAAAGTTGTTATCATTTTTGTTGAAACCGGAAACCACAAACACTTTTTTATATCAAATAATGTATTTTTGTTTGTGTATTGACTATATATAATATTATCCACGTTAAGAACCAGATGAGAAATGGGAGTGATACCCCGTATATGAATGTTTAATCTATTAGTCATTTATTATAATATACCTATATATTGTAAATGAATTAATTTACTTAATTTAATATATCATCTATATTTTCTTACCCTACTTTTTAAGTAAGTGTGTTACTGTGTTATTGTTATCATATTTATTTTAGTATAACGATATCAGCGATTAATGCAATTATTTACACATAATTGCAACCACGTGCCATTAGCACGATTACTAGGATATTCTGTTTATGTGTATTTGTTTTTGTTTAAACTAGTGTTATTTACATTTGTAGTTAATATAAATAGGGTGATATCTTTCGTAATAAATCAGTCACAACTAAATCGTTGTTTCTCATCAATACTCCTTTCCAAGCCTAAATTAGAGCGTGAGGCTTTGACCAGGGAGTTCTTATACAACATACAAATACAGACTAGTAATTCCGCTAGTCTTTTTATGTTTCGGAAAATGGTTCCGTTTAAATCCAGTCGATACGCCTTAAAGGCAGACGTGTCGAATCCAAACCAATAAACCAAAATCAAGATGTCTTCTATGGACGAGATAAATCAACTCGTCCTCCAACGAGAATATCTGGGCAAAAAAATCGCTCAAATTCTTACCAACGCAAAAAAGATTCCCCGTCAAGGAAAACGAGGTTTATATCTCCAGCAGTCTAGCCCAGTATAAGAGATATGGAAGAATGTCATAAATATCCATGTCAAAATATGGACGTTGGACCTTCCTCAGCATCCGCTAGATCAAGTATTACTACAACGAATTAAAGAAGAAGTACGAAGAAACAAAAATATACCTTCAGGAATGCCCAAGAGCAATGAAGAATGTAGCCGCTGAGTGTATTCAAGATGATTCCACACAGTCGGTGCGTCTTAAACGACAGACGTTTTAATTTCAGCAACTCGGCCAAATAATCTAACTCATTAACCATGAGTGGCTTGGCACCAAATCAAAACTTCGCTATGAATTGCTGCTAACAAAGGCCAAGGAGCATTGGGGTTCTATCCAAAATTTTCATGCGGATATTATGATCTACGAAACCAAGTTCTAATCTAGCTACTTCGTAAATAACGAGTACTAGGGTATCGAACATCAATACGAGAAAAGTCGCCAGATCCACCATTACTTCTGATACAGACAAACTAAAATTTAAAACTTAAAATCACATTTCCATTTTTCGACAGCCCATCTTAATGATATATTTCTTAAAATTATCCATTCATACATGTCCCTATCCAATATCGAGGAAATGAAATACGTTATCTCAAAACCTACGTCTGGGGTGAACCAAGTAGAATAATTCAACATCTCCAAATCATTGAAGCTAACTATGATGTCGCTTGGGAAGTACCCCAGAAGCGATATCAAAACCAATTTTTAGTATCCAAGCTCATCAACAAAATCCTGGACATGCCCCATGTACAGGGCGACTCTCCGTACGTAAGTTAACGCAGCTTCACGATATTATAACGTCTAAAAGCACTGGAGAACTTAGGCATTGATACTACATCCTGGGGGCTACTAATATCTCGCATTATCTCCCGAAGGCTAAACATGAAGTTCAAGAATTTGGAGGGATAATGGATTTCCTGGTGAAACGATTTCAAGCCCTGGAGTGTAGCCAGAAAGATGCTACCCAGCACTGTAGTGTACAGGATAGTATAAACAGAATCAATGATTCCAACTTCTTTAACTATTGCAAGCAACAACACCTCACCTATACTTGCTCAAAACTCTGAAATTTACATACAAACGACAAGATTCAAGCCACAAAAGTTAGACGTCTATGTCTCAACTATTTGAGCCATAAAAGGACAGCCAGTGAAATTGTAGAATACTGATAAAGATGTTTTCATATGTAGTAATAAACAAATTCAAATCATACCGCAACGACCACAGCACAAGTTTAGCTAACGCTGTTTTTTTCAAGTCGAATAAAAAGGAGGGCAAATAATGACGTGTGAAGATCAACTGGTTAACTACATAAAGAAGTGCAACGCTGATTTATTTTTAAGTAATTCAGCATGTAAAATAATCAAACTTTTTCCTACTAAGAGAAACAAGAACGAATTTCAGGTTATCCTTCAATTAGACAGATTTTCATATGATAGTCATTAAGGCTGGCAATTTATTTATAGGTTATGATAGTTGCAGGGTTCTTGATGCAATTGAAATCTATCGGTGTTATAATTACAATTCATTTCACCATTGATCTAATAATTGCCTTAATCCCTTTACCTGCCCACTTTGTGGTGAAGGTCACGATGTAAAACAGTGTAAGTCTAAAGTACTTTGTTGTTCTAATTGCTCGGTATTAAAAAATAAACTAAATCTTAACATATCCACTAACCATGCTGCTTGGGACAAAGATAACTGTACGGCATACACATAGGCGCGTGATAAACTAAAAAAAAAATGATGTTTTGTTAATTTCTAAATAGCAATCATTTAACACCACCTCGTTAGTTGACTCCACTTCCACTGTCCGCGCTCCCACTCCCACTAACAGTATCAACTCCACCTGTGCGAGAGGATTTTGTGATTTAAATATCAAAACACCCGCGGGCTAAGAAGCAATACTAACACAATATTTAACTCGTTGTCCTTACATGATTATTCTGTCATTGCGTTAACTGAGACCTGGCTTGATCCTTTTATTGATAGCAGCGAATTGTTCACTGCTCATTATTCCTGTGTGTACCGCTCCGACAGAAGCTTTTCAGTTAATACATGGAGGAAGGGTGGAGGTTTTCTACTAGCTGTTAGTGGTACATTTACGTCTTCGGCTTTAGACTTAAATATCCCATAATTCAATAAACTGCCTCAGATTGACATAGTGGGCGTAAAAATTGTCGCCAATTCACACTCCCTATTTATTATTAATATTTATGATCCTCCAAATGCTCTAAAAGCGGATTTTCAATGTTTATTTGAAGCAATTGAATCTCTAAATTATTTGCACAATAATGACTAATCATTATTGGTGATTTTAATGTTTTCAAATATGCTTCTTATTTAAATGATTCACAACCAAATGCTCAAATAATACTGTTAAGTACTTTCCTAAATATATTTAATATGACTCAGCATAACTTCATCTTAAATGACAATAACAGAATACTTCACTTAGTCCTATTTAACAAGAACTGTGTTGTTGAAAAATCCCTTGATCCCCTTGTTGGCGAAGATCGTCATCACCCAGCATTAGAAATTTCTTTTAAACTTAGTACTAGTGTTAATTTAAAACAGAACTTTCCTATGAATTATAGCCAATGTTACAACTTTACAAAAGCAAATCCTTTACTGTTATATGAGTCAATTTCTAATATTGACTGGAGCTTTTTGTCAACTTTTACTAATGTTGAGGATGCTAGTACCTATTTCTATGGTAAGTTATAAAGCACTTTTTGATCTTTGTGTTCCTAAATTTACTTTAAATTGTAAGAAACGTTACCCCCCCATGGTTTACTTATGAAATTATAAAAAAATATCAAAACTAAAGCTAATCTCTTGCGTCAACATAAAAATAATAATGACCTAACTGCCCTGGACGACTTCAAAAATCTTAGAGCTAAAATAAAATCGGATATTTATATCTCATACAAGAATTACACTCATTCAGCTGAAAATAGCATTAAGCATGATCCAAATAAATTCTGGGCTTTTATAAAAAATAGAAAAGGATCTACTAGCATATCTAATAACATGTTTTATGATGATCAATTACTTGATGACCCTGAATATATTTTAAACTCTTATGCCAATTTTTTTAGTAAATCTTTTTCTCCTATATCTGATGCATCCTTGAACAATGGAGAGTCCACGTCTAGTTCACAGTTGTTTGTCCATATTCGTAAATTTGACGAAAATGAAGTTTTTGTCGCATTGAAACAAATTAAACTCAAAATGACAACTGGTCCGGATGCAGTGCCTGCTTTTATTCTAAGGAACTGTGCCCGCATTCTTACTTCACCACTTAAAATCTTGTTTAATCTGTGTCTGAAAACTTGTACCTTTCGTGAAATCTGGAAATATTCCAAAATCAGTCCCGTATATAAAAAAAGGTGACAGACTCATCACAAATTTTCGTCCAATCTCCATACTGTGTAATTTTTGCAAAGCTCTTGAATTTTTAATGCATAGTAATATTTACCGCAACATTAGTACCAGACTCTCACCTTACCAACACGGTTTCATGAAAGATCGATCAACCACAACCAACCTAATGTGTATCAGGAAATTCATTGCTGAATCAATAGATAAGCAGGCTCAAACTGACGTTATCTACACAGATTTCTCCAAGGCATTCGATATACTAGATCATGGGATACTACTTAATAAGCTTAAAATGTATGGTCTTTCTGACGCACTACTAACGCTTTTTGCATCTTATTTATCTAATAGAAAGCAATATGTAGTTTTCAACGGGTTCAGGTCTGTCGAGTACCTTGCAACATCAGGAGTTCCGCAGGGATCTGTACTTGGGCCACTGTTATTTAACATATTCATCAATGACATATTTAGTTGATCAGTTGGATGTCAATTGTCTTCTTTATGCGGATTACTTAAAAAATTTTGTTGTAGTTCGAAACATGAGCGACTGTGAACTAATCCAATACAACTTAGATAAAATTTCGATTTGGTCTCAGTTAAACAACTTACCCCTCAATCCCCTAAAATGCAATGTAATGTCTTATACGTTAAAATCGGTTACTTTGGCTTTTGAGTATAAACTGAATAATGTGATTTTAGAGCGCCTTAATTACTTTCGTGATCTTGGTGTAACTTTTGATAGTAAACTCTTCGTAAATCATATTGAAACCATTGTATCTGAGGCATACAAAACTTATGGATTTATAGTCTGTTGTAGTCGTAACTTTGCGGATACGAATACCGTAAAAATACTTTATAATTGTTTCGTTAGATCCAAACTTGAATACGCTGCGATTGTGTGGTATCCACATTAAATGTACATACTGAAAATCTGGAATACGTTCAGCGTAAATTACTTAAATTAGCTTCAAATCTGATGGAGTGTACACCTATCGGTTTTCAATAACAAGAATTGCTTGATAGACATCAATGTCCAGTCTTAAACACAGACATGAGTATCATTCACAGGTATTTCTGTATAAAATAATAAATCATAAAATAGACTGTCAAAACATTACTGAACAATTAAATTTTCATATTCCTAGAACATCTTCACTTGAAAACAAAAACACCACGCGCACATATATACCATTCTCCCATATATACAATGTGCAATAATAACAATTTGCTTGGTAATAAATTGGATATATTTTTTTGCCGCCTTAACGACATTCGATCTATTTATTTGAAATGAGCGACTTGTTTTTCTGTTTACATTTTTTTTATTGTTTTTTGTCGCTAATGTGCTTTAATTCAAGATTTTACTTTACTGTTTCTTTTTGCTTTCACGCATACATACTTTTATCTAAGAAAGAATATACATATGTATATTCTTTCTTTTCACTAGTTTTCTTGCCCTCCTGTTCTGTAGTTGGGTTTTTACCTGTAGAACAGTGTATAAATAAATAAATAAATAACTTGAGGAGCGGTTAAGAAAGCATTTTAAGAAATCCCAACATTTTTAAGAAAATTGTATCATTGATTTAAAATAGGCTATTATATCAAAAATATAAAATATAGTCAAGTAATCGTCCATGGCAGAGAAATTAAAATTTGCCTTTTCAGAACGATTTTGGTAGGGATTTTATTGTATTTAAAATTTAACATAATTTTTCATAAACGTCTAAAATATTGGAAATGAAAAAGAGGTCTATTTCTCACAAAATTCTTTATTGATGCCCACCGGTTTCATGAATAAAACTTTATTTCACATCATCAGGCAACAAGACTATAACAATATGGAAAAACTGTATATACTAATGTAATTATGTAAAATTTCGATGATACAGAAATTAATTTTGGGTAAAATTGTATCCAAATTTTACATAATTACATTAGTATATACAATTTTTTACAATAAGGTTTGTTTTAATCATCTCCAGATGATGCCAATTTGGTTAGCGAAACGCGCGTCGAGTGCAGTATACAGTGTTTTGGTGTTTCGTGTAAAACTACGTCAGTATTAATATGAAATAATATTTACAACTTTATTTTAAAATATTTATTAATACGTTATTAATGGAAATACGAAAGTAACATTTTCATCATGGATCCAGTAAATGGTAAGTTGTCATTGAATAATAAATAATTTAGATTTGTTAATGTTAATATTGTAAATAAGTGAAATTTTACGGGGTCAAAGAAAACATCAAAAGAAAAATATTTTGTCATATACCTCAAAATGGAAATAGCCTGACGAGGAACAATAATTAATTTTATGAAGCGTCGGTACCCGTAGCTGCGTTGGTTTTTTCCATTTTGGGATATACGGCATATTTTTTTGTTAATATTGTGGTAAAGTTGATGATTGTATTTGTGGAATATTAACAACAGATGAACAATATGAAAAACAGTTTCTGTAGATTAATCACCAATCTGGTTGTACTTATTCAGTAACTTTATAGCATCATTATTAACAAGAACATCAATATCTGTTGCCCATAAAAAGTCCAGGTGAGTAAACAGTTCGTATTCAATTAACTTCTTTTCAACAATATTAGGTAGGTCTTCTGCAAGTTGTTCAACGTCCTAAAAATAAGAGAAATTAATATTTTATTTTTTAAATCATTACAGCAACTTAATTTAGTTTTCATTATACTCAGTATAAAACTATGATAAATTGCAAATATCAGAATAGAGCATTAGATTGTGTCTGTCTAAACCCCCTCCTGATTTCAGTCAAAATTGAGGTTGAATCATACTGAATTAACTATTTTTTGATGATGAATTAGTTTAGCAAGCATTCAAAGATAGCGCCAGAGGCACTATCACCTAAATTTTTTAATTTAACGGTATTTATTTCAATTCTCTACACACTCATTTTTGAAAAATTAAAATCCAATCAGTCCTTTTTCTAGTTGTTAGGATGAACAATTATCAAATTTGTATTTATTGAATGCAAAATAGTTATTTATGACACAAAGACGAAAATGCAGGTTTTCGTACGATTGCGGTAAAGTGCCGGACCGGATTAGTACGAAAAATATGTTCGTCTCTGCGTCATACAATATTTTTTATTCGACTGTAAGAAGAAAATAATAATTATTTATTCTGATCGTAATCGACTTCACGTTATTTTGACACAATGTTACATTTAACCACCTTGGTCGTCAAATGTTACCTTGGGTTCCCCCGTGGTACCTTGATTTTAGTTTCGCCCTGTATTAGGATGACTCTTAATACAAGAGGAAACCAAATCAGGTATTTATGGAAAAGCCTTTACTTTACCTGTCAATTAGAACTATTCTTATTGACAAGGAAAGCGAAGAAATTTCCTGTGCCTGCGGCTAGCTGGGTTCTTGGGAGGCAAGGGCCGTGCGTTTCTTGTGTCCTTGAGACCTTGGTTCACTATTATTCACTTCAAAATAATTCTATCAACGAGTAGTAGGCGAGGATGAATAAGTAATATAAAAAAATATTTTTATTTTAAGGGCGCCATCTGCAGTTTTACCAGTGATTACTTTTTCATCCCCCCAACTCAGAACCTACAGAATTTCTGTTTAAGATAGAATAAAAAAAATTAATTAATAAAATTAAGTATTTATTAAATCAACAGCAAAGTATACTTTCCACAAAATGGTAATTTAGAATTACCGACAAATATATATACAAGAATTTATTACGAGTGGGTGAAACTCGTTCACCGAACACAATCGAAAAGAAAATAACTTGCCACACTCCAGCGAAGGCTGACCTGTGATGGAAATGGTGGCGTGAGTCCTGAAGTTAACGTTTTCTCGTCTGGTATGGACACCTAGTTTCTTAATACATAGTCTACCGATGAAATGAAACGTTACCCAAAATTGTGGAGCGCATATCACGTTACAGTTACAGATGAATTCTGGTCATCCAAATAAAGCATCCACGGAACTAATCCTCTGGATCCAAGAATCGTGACCTTTTTTTTTTATTTGCCACCTTGCAAATATTAATATCCAAATGAAATTGGAAGGGTGTGAAATATAAATTCACAAAAGATTCCTGATGAATTTTTAATTAATGATGAATTATAGAGTTCCTAATTAATATTAGGTTAATGCTGAATTTTAAATGAATTTGTCGATGAATAGAGTTCCTAATTAATATTAGAATTCCTGATTAATATTAAAATTCCTGATGAATTTTAGAGTTCCTAATTAATATTAAAATTCCTGATTCATATTAGGTTAATTCTGAATTTTAAATGAATTTGTCGATGAATTTTAGCCGGCTTCAGACTATGTATTTAAGAAAGGAATAAATAGAAACATATTATTAGAACATGTGTCACATCTTCACAAAAAAATAAGAAAAATTAATTATTAACTTTTCCTTAAAAATATACATCTTGAAGAGAATTTGCAAGAAAAATAAATCATTTAAAACTATTAGTATTACCTGATGGTTATTCACAACACTAGTACATTAAGATAACATTTCAAAAGTTGTTACTAATTGATGTTATCGATTGTCTGCCAATAGGTGTTGCCGGTACAAAGTTGATTATTAAAATGGCCTATCATCCTGTCTCTATCAAGGAGGTAAACTAGTTTGATATAAAAAATCAAACTTTATGAAATAAGATATGAAAGTAATTAAAATAAATTCATAATATATCACAAATAATATTTAATGATTAAAATCTACTATAAGAATAGTCTAATAGTACCACATAACACGTGAATTGCACAATAAGATTTAAATTAATTATTCTCCAAAAGTAGATCGTAACGCCATCTATGAGCGGTATGATAAGTTGTCTCCCTACTGGTAGGCAGCAGAAGTTTATGAGACAGAAAACTTTAACAATAGTAGCCGACGGTCAAACCAACCAAAGGCAGTCGCAACCCTTCTGAAAGGAAAAGTATGAAACAGCTGTTCCCAACTTGTTGCGATTTAATTAATATCGACGTAAATATTGAATATTTATCTAATAAAGTAATAAATAATTGCATATTTTATGTGACACATATTTCTAATAATATTTTCTTTCAGTGTGAAAGCGTTAACTTTGGGGACTGTTATTACAACAAAAGTACTTAAATAATAAACAACAATATTGGATAACGTAAATATGTACAAGATACTATTAATTTAGATGGTAAACATAATAATTCCTTAATAAATATGAGATCGACCAAAGGTTAAACAGAAATTCTTCACCTACTAAAAATACTCTATTATAAACAATTGGGAACCAGATAGATATTTGGAGGTTATTGTTTATTTATCATTATATTCCGGATAGTGACGTTTTTGAACGGAACTAATAAGTATATCATGACAGTTTGTTTCATTTGTTTCTGGTATCTATTATTTTGTTCATAACTGTTTACCGTCAGAAAAGTAGTCGTGTACAGTTTATTTCAAACTTATTTGCAACATAAGACATGTCGGCTTTTTTATCCTTTTACTGCCGTTAAAGACGCCGACATTTTTTTATGTTGCAATTAAGTCTGAAATAATACTTTATTTTTTTTTCAACGACTAAGAAATCTGTTCATTATATACGTGTCAGTGATTAGTAAATCTAGCACATTGTATAGATACAATTTTTTATTTCCCACTATTTGCTATAGCAACTAGTGCACAATAGGTCTATTACGATTCAGGTACAATTAAATCGAAGGAGCTATGACAGTGCTGTCATAGCAACATAATCTAAGTAAAATACAAACATAGCCACACTGTTAAACGTTTTTTGAATCTAAAGAAATAACAAATTTAGTCGTAAAAAAATAAAATGTGTAACTCGCACGGAATACTCATTTATTTCACCATGTAATTTGCGGCGCTCGCTTGACAATTCGTACTGCAACTGTCATACTCGTAAAAAATAGATTCCACACTTATTATACAATATACAGGGTGTCCATCTAATGCATATTTGTTGCGTAACTCTATAACTATTACAGATAGAAAAAATGAGCACAAAAGCTCCTCAGCATTCATCATTGCATACTCTAAAATATTTTTTTGTCATACAGTGTATTTCATCTTGGCTGGGTAATTCACTTTGTTAAGTTAAATGAAACACCTTATATATTATTGCATATTTGGTTAGTGAACGTCAAGAGCTTTCCAATGAACTACATCACATGTACTTCCTTTTAGGTAGTTCAGGAATTATTTGAAATTATGTAGAATTTATATTACAAAATACGTTGTATTCATTCCTCTAATTTGAAATACTTTCAAATGTTTCGATGCGGTAATGAATTACAATAGAAAGTGCTTTCAAACTGTGTATCTGATTTTAGATTTCTTTCTACATGATGTATATAATTTTGTGTCGAACTTGAAAATTTAAAATCTTCAACTTTGTTATTTCAAATGTAACAACCTGTGTGTTATTTCATATTCGATTTGAGAATTTCAAGCACTTTCCGATAACCTACCATACTTCATATTTATTTTCAATGGTTTTGAGGATATGATTATTTATGTCCAAATTTTGAAAAACAAAAAACCTAAGTTTCCCATTTTTGACACATTTTATTCAAATGTTAAATAACCAATAAATAAAAAGGTTAATAGTTTGACGCTCTTTTTATAAAATTGATCCAACAGCAATCTATGAACAAGTTACACATTACCTTATAATAATTAAGTGTTTAGAATTCGCTGATTTATTGCCCATGACAAATAATGGTATTTCTCTTGAGAATAATATTCCACCCATTTAGGAACAGGGAGAATTCACTCATTTTTCTAATTAGAAATATTTAAAATAAGTATGTAGTAATCACTACGTCATGAACAGTGGTAAGAATTATTTTCAGTATTTAATCGTATCTTTACCGAGTATCTTCGATTACCTACTTTATTTTTCTTTCCATCATTAACAATGCCTGTTATGCCGACACGCCAGAGATATTCGGAAAATTTCGCGATTCGTTAATAAAAGCGGGTTATTCAACAACAAGTACCAGGAATATTCGGTTGTCATTATTTATTGTTAACGTAAAGGTAGGGTTCTAATGCCTCGATCTCTGGAAAAAAACCCATCTCAGTCAAAGTTAAATTAGTACCAATGAAATATTAACTCCTCGATCTCTGGAAGGGATTTCATCAGGTACACGTGAAGTGGCACAAGTGAGGTTTTAATACATCGATTTATGGAAGGAATCTCACGAGGTGTCCGACATTCGTGTTCACTAAATTTAAATTGTACAGAAGAGAAGCTCGAAGTTTTTGTGATCACCTAACTTTAATCTATCACTAGCTACCAAAAGTTAACCTCGAGTATCTCCAGTCACTCACGCATATCTCTGGTTTAGTCACTTTAAGAAACAGTTTTACAATTAAAACCTGAGTTAGTAAAACTGAATTCCGATGCTATGTAGTTAGACGGGCATCGGAAATACCCGGTGGTAATTAATGATTGTTGGCGTAAAAATAGAAATCTAATGCCTCGATCTCTGGAAAGAGTCCCATCTCAGTCGTAGTTGAATTCGTACCAGTAAAATCCTAACTCCTCGATCTCTGAAAGGGATTGCATCAGATAAACGGGAAGCGGTACAAGTGAGGTTTTTACTTCTCGATCTCTGGAAATAATCTCATGAAGTGTCCTGGATCATAATGTAAGAGCTGTATCGTTCGCCACACTTAGTCAAGAAACCCTAATAAGGGACATAAGGAACTAATCTAAAGATATAGCATACCCACGATTATATACCACATATCCCTGGACTGACCATGTGTCATACTTGTACCCCGTAACCACTCTGCCATTTGAGGTACCTGCTATATCGACCGCCTGCCGTAATACCGTCTTAAGCATTAGCGGCTATAGAGCCATTAACCGCATCCTATAGATACCAGTAGTAGTAAATAGTTTCAATAACTTAACTTTACTTGAACTCACCAATTTTGTGAATGCTTGTGGTAAACATTTGATTACCGCCTGATTATAGTAATATAGTAGTAGTAATTTCCGTAACTTGGATGTACTTGATTTAACTGATCACCGTTCTTGCATTGTCATAACTTCTTACTTGGTTCCTTGATTGCTTACTTGTAATATAGGCTATTATCTACGTCGCATAATAACATAATTGTTTTGTATTTTTTTTATTCTTCTGTGAAGCAGTCTTAAATAAAATAGAGTAGGAGAAGTTGAAATTCTGCCTTATTTAAACCAAAGGTATAAGTAGTAAATTTATATATAAACCGAGAATCATTTTCGGCAGGTAAAGTTGCCCATTTCTACGAAACCGACAACCATACACACAGACCCTTGGACGTACAGTTTCTTCACTGAGTTATCCTAGCTTCTATCACACCGCTGATGATAGAACAAAGCTCATACCGCTGATGATAGAACAAAGCGGTGTTCCTACACTTTAAAACAGGAACTGGTACTTGAGACCGTACCGCAATAAAAGTTTAACGTACCGCTGATGTATTAAAGGGTGTCGAAATGATACTTACCCTCTTGTACAGGTAGGCAATATACAAGAGGAAAGAAGTGACGTCAAAAATGTTTTATATATATCCGACGCTGGATAGTCCTCCCGTGGCTTCTGAACCTCATGTAAAACTTCAGCAAATTACCTACATCCACTCCATACATCCCGCGGGGTTAGTAGCTGTAGATCCAAAATCATGTGCCTTAAGCAGATGTCGAGCACCCAGAATAACTGCATTCTGCATTTGGCCTGCCAACCACTCGGCTGATTTTTGGCAGGCTGGTATGATTTTCAATTCCGAGAGCAGCGTAGGCTTTATCCCTTCGAATACACCGATTATTAGAACGACCATCTTGAGTAGCTTAGGTACAGTACTTGGAGCTCGTACCGGAGAACGCAATATTTGGTCCGCTTTTCCTCCTCCTTCAAGGTGATGTTTTTCTTACAGTAGCCGAAAATTCATCACCTTGGTTTGATGGTCGAGGAGGACTATGTCAGGCTTATTGGCTCTCTGACAGTCGGGAATGAATAGTTCCAATAAATGCGACATTTCTCGTTTTTTTTTTTTTGGTTTCCCGATGCCGGTCAGTCCTCCCGTGGCCTCCGACGCCTCACGGGAGTCGCGCCGGCGCATCAACTACAGCCACTCCCCACATCCCGCAGGGTTAGTGACTGTAGATACCAGAATCGTGTGACCTAAGCAGACGGAGAGAACCCAGAATAACCGCCTTCTGCATTTGACCTGCCAGCCACTCGGCTGGGTTTTGGCAGGCCGGTATGATCTTCAGTTCCGAGAGCAGCGTAGGCTTTATCCCTCCGAGTACACCGATAATAAGGACGACCATTTTGATCGAGTAGCCTGGGTACAGCACTTGAAGCTCGTACCGAAGATCGCGATATTTGGTCCGTTTCTCCTCCTCCTTCAAGGTGATGTTTTTCTCCGCAGGTGCCGAGAACTCGATAACATACATCACCTTGAGTTGATGGTCGAGGAGGACTATGTCAGGCTTGTTGGCTTGGATTAGCCTGACAGACGGGAACGAGTAGTTCCAGTAAATCCGGCATTTCTCGTTCTCGACAACGGACTCAATATCTCCGGGGACGTAAGGCAGCACCGGTGTCTGGTCTACCCCATACGAGTGCCTTAGATGGTAGTATAGCACTCGTAACGCCGCATTATGCCGGTGGATGTAGGCCGAAATCGCATATATAGGGCATGCAGATAGTAAGTGCATGAGCGATTCCGGCGCTTGATGGCAGGTCCTGCAGTTGATATCAGGAACCTCTACACGCCACACGCGGCTACGGTAGACCAAGGTGTTGATAACACCATCTTGGCAGGCCATAATGAATCCCTCGGTCTCCGACTTAAGCCCTGCTGACCTTAGAAAGGCGAAGGTCAGCCTGGTCGATAAACCCAGTGTTTCGATGTTCTTATAGAAGACACCATGCTGGAGTTAATCGACGTGCTGCCGAAACAGACATTTCTCGTTATTATTATAATAATTATTATTATTATATTATATATAGACAGACCGATAAACATTATTATTATAGCTTGTATCATTATTTCTTATACTTACAACCACTGCGGTAAGTAAATCATTTTTGCCATAATACAAAGCAACTGGTGCTGTAATCGAGGAAATTTTGTAATTAGGGGGTACAAATTGGTGATACACCTCAAGATTTTTTAACGCTCCATGATCGTATCTTCTAAAGAGGCCTACAAAAAAATAAAAATCATGCAATAAAATGTTTGTAATTTTTTCTAGAGATGAAGATATTTATTACTATTATTTTTTGGTTGGGTCTATATAAAAGCAAAATAGGGCTAAAACTAAATACATCAGCATCTCCAGATGAGCCTTTCACATTTAGCAACGGATTTTCACTGCCTGTGTTAAGACATTCATCTATAAACAAAGAATATCATCCTGACAAACACACACTTGGCCAATCAAGTATGAGTAATGAAACTGAACTAATCAGCTACATATTGAACCTTCACGAGTCGGTAGTGTTGATAGCCTTCAGTTAGAGGCAAGAATCTGTATCGATATATCGTGCCGATTATAAATATTCAGAAAATAATTGAAAATTTGATTTTCTGATACTTTCATTGAGTGATATCTCGCAAACAACCCAAAATATGTTGATTCTACACATAATGTAATCGTGGAGGCCTGTTGCGCGACTTTTCCCGATGTGTTTTCCCGCCGAAACCCACAATTTCAATGTTTTAACATTTGTGTTTCAAAAAAATTTCCCCAAATAAATACGCTGAAAAATTTTTTTGAGGAATTACAAAATTTTCTTGGGTCATTTTATGGTAACCACGTCGTAATTTTATGGTAACCACGTCAAAAAAACATTGTTGATCTCCCATTTTTGTTAGCCTCAGAGTTTGCTCGTAAATCCAATCCAGCCATATCGAGAGGAACGAAATTCTTGCAAAAATAAGTGTGTTGAATTATTATTTATGCGTTTATTATCACCAACACTATCGATTTATGAATATTTCAAACAGTAGCTAATTAGTACCATTTCATCGAACAAGTTGTTCGAAATTTTGATACTGAACATTTCATACAAATAGCATAGAAATATAGACACAGAATTTGTATTTTAATTTTGTGCTAGTACAAAATTACACTGTATTTATTATATTCCTGTAATTATATCCTTTCAATAGCAGCACTATAATACCAGTCTATATTTTTATAAACACATTTCAGGTATATAATTACGACGACACTGCCTTAATAATGTACCATGAACAAAAATTTAGGAATATTAAAAATTTTACCTGATTTGAATTCTTGTACATAATGTCCGATCATCTGTAAGGATGATCCTGAGGGAATATTTGACATTATAACTTCGAGGTGAGACTGCAACAATGAAATAAATGTAATTTAGGATTTTAATCAAACACAAATATTCTTAAAATTCTATGAATTTTATCATGCAAATCAATTTTTCATAGCATTAGCTGAAAGGGGTAGGTGTCTCGATTAATTGTAAATAATGTAATTTTTAAAATACTGTCTAATCTCTTCATCTTTGATTTCCGTCCTGAAAAAATATATTTTTTTTAAATATTAGTTTTTTGTTAGTGTATATTGCTGAAAATAATATTCAGAGAGTAATTTTATTTTCCAAATTTTGCTAGTTCAGCCAGTAGGACAGGATGACCCACGTCACCCAGCACCGTGGATGTTTGTTTGGCTAGTAGCGGGTGTGATTGCTCCAGGAAAGACACATTGTTAGTCAAATATCTTAATAAATTCTTTTGAACTGAATTGAATTGTATAGTGGGTCCAGTTTGATAACTGATTAAATTTAATACACATATTTTGTCAATTTTTATTTATTAAAATGAAAAATACACACGTTAAGAATGAAATTCAAAAAATTATTGACGTTGTGGTAGAATACATAAAAATACTTCATATGTGCTACATCGAAACCGAGTTTTTTCCTTTGTAGTTTTTGTTACGGCACCCCATAAATTTATTTTTATCTTCTACAGCACATATAGACAAATGGTTGTTTCAAGATTTCCTAACATTCATTGGAGGAATAAATTTAGCTGTAGTTGGGTTTCTAAGCTGAAGGCCTCCCTGCGGCGGTGCATAGTCAATATCAGGGTGATAAATAAATAATCGCATTGCCGCGCCGGTATCCATGGCTAGACATTCACCAATGTTAATTTTAAAAGCCAATAAATCCATTATGCTACGGTTAGGAGTTCCTATGCATTTTTGATCCAAGAGGTATTCTATCCAAGGATTAACAATTGAGAAATCAATTCAATGGAAAATAAAACGAATGGGCCAATTTTTGTTCTCTGCGACATTCTATAATAAGATATCATCCTATCATTGAGGGTGATCCCTCTTATTGCCATATTAATGCCATAATACATTTTGGGCAAGATATGGTTACATGTTGTCCAGTTTTCTTGGAAAGTATCCCTACCCATTTTCATTTGGTCTTTGTCAGATCGCATCTTATTTTTTGCCGGAGCTGGTATTTTCTTCATCATAATAGTTCCAATAGTGTGAATTTCCTCTTCTTTTAAATGACCACAGAGAGGACAGAACCTGAAATATGTATCCAAAAAAATAGTACTTCCGTGATTTACAGATTCAGGTTTCCCTATCCCTGGGGGAGTAGCCAAAACAGAATTTTTCAGCCTCACTGGTTTAGATTTGTTTTTCACACATTTTCTCAATGAAAAATTTCCTGTAAATGAGATCATTTGTTCATCAATACTGAGACTTATGTGGGAGTGTAATGTACTTTCTTTTGATTGCATCTGTTATTGGTTGGACTTTATTATTCTTCTTTAAAATATTGACAGAATTAACGCTAGTGTAACCAACTCCTTCTCTCTCTCTCTCTCTCTGACATACCACTGATCCATAGTTTCAGCAATATCTGGTTTTGACAACCTTGTTTTTCCATTTCAATATCCTCATTTCAGCAATTATTTTCTTTCTAATAATTTTGTTTCTAATTACTGTTAACGCCACATTTTTAGCATTAGAATTCGATGATGATAATGTGTCGTTGTCAGTAATTAGAAACACGGCCATCAAGTTCAAGGAATTCAATAGTATCTTGGGGTATTTAGGCCCTAGGAAACCGAAGGCGGCTTTCGTCAAAATTCACCAAACCCTCATCGGAATCCAACTCGTTTTCATCGACTTCATATTCGCCTTTAGGCCTGGGCAAAAAAGTCAATATATTAATTCGATTCGATTTTTTTTAATCGATTCACCATTCAAAAAAAATTATCGAAATATCGAATTGATTCGTAATATCGAATCTAATCGGAATATCAAATCAAATCGGATCGAAACATCAATCGAATCGGAATATTTAATCGAATCTAATCCGCACATCGAATCCAATAAATCGATAGGTTTATTGAATCGGTACAAGAAATGAGACAAACGAAGAAGAAATAAAAAAACAAAATAATTTATTTTTCATTCATTACAAATCAGATAGAATGAGAAAGTATTGCCAAGACCAATTTTATTTTTTAATTTAACGAAATTCGTTTTAAACCCTTTTTCTCGAATAATCTTACGAGAAATTGTCAAAGTTGTTTTCGGTACGTTTTCTCATTATGAACAGTTTTTATTTGAAACATTTTATTGATTTGACGCAAACAAATTTTGCCTCCCCCCCCACTTTGGACGTCACAGATATTGTATGTAAAGTTTTAGATTTCCACGTTGAGACGTGTTTGAGAAAATGCGGCACAATACATGACCTGCGACACACAGACACATAGACACACAGATGCACAGACACACATACGTACAGACACACAGACATACTGACGCCATGCCAATTCGGATAAATTTTCTATTTTCCTATCTCAAAACGTTCGTGTTTATCATAATCTGGAATTTGTTTTTTCTCACGATGCCAATACTTTCTCGAACAGTATAGATAGATGAGAAAGTAAAAATGAAATTATCAATATAAATGCCTAACCCAACTATTCAAATTATAATTCAAATCGTAACTTCGATCCGATTCGGTTCCATGCAAATCAATTCAATTCGATACGGCTCCTTGCAAATCGATTTTCGAATCCCTTTCGATTTGCGAATCGATTCACGATTCGATTCGAATTATTATAAACGATTCGATTAATTGATTCGAATCGATATTTTTTGCGAATAGGTAATGGACCTCAGTATTTCCCTAATCGCACAGGCCTACTCGCCTTCAGAGTGTTCAGTCTGGACCAAGAACTTGTCATTTTCATCATCAGAGCTAAATTCTCCTTCACTCTCATCCCTTATTTTCATTAGCTCCTCTTCTGTCAATGATTATTTCATGTAGGCGGCACTATCTGAAAATTATAAAAATTCCATATTTACATATCGTGCAGGCGCCAAGGAACATTCCGTTTAAAAAATCCGTAGGATTCATTCGGGTTGATGATTTATATTCAGAAAGATGTAAAGAATGAAATTCTAAAGGTTGCCAAACAAAATTTTCGGAATTTTTTTTTCACAAAAAAACCATAAGGTTATTACGGGAACGCGCAACTCCAGAGTTTTGAAACAATTATAAAATAAATAATAGTTAATATTTTGATCTAAAATTCTAAAGGCATGTTTTTAACAGTTTTTCACAACATTATGGAAAACCGTTTTAAAATTTTAACATTTAGAAAAAAATTAAATAGTTTTTGAGGTAAAGTATGCAATCAAAAAACACCATAAGTACCATAAAATGCAAGTTTAATAAGGTAAACATAACCAAATAACAGCAATAATAATAATTAACTAAAAATTAATACTAATTAAAAAAAAAATAAGATTAAAAACAATTACATTTATAAAGAGACATACAGATTTAAGTTTTTTTTTACAACTATATGACATGATTTTACAATCTGCATTACATTTACATTTACCTTCAGCAGGTAAAAAATCTTTTTTTCTTTTTATTTGAAAAAAAAATTTTAAAACGGTTTTCCCTAATGTTGTGGAAAACCGTTAAAAAGACATGTCTTAAAAATTTTAGATCAATATATTAATTACTAATTATTCTATAATGGTTTTAAGATGCTGGAATTATGCGCTCCAGTAATAATCTTATGGTTTTTTGTGAGAAAAACTTCCGGAAATTTTGTTTGGCAAGCTTTAGAATTTAATTCTTTATATCTTTCTGAATGTAAATCAGCAACTCGACTGAATTCTAAGAATTTTTTTAACGGAATATTTCCAGAGCTGTCAGTACTTTAAGTACAATACTTAAAATTATACTTCAAGCATTTATTAGTATTTGAAGTACTTTACTTTAAGTACTTACCTGAGTACATATTTGTACTTGTATTTCAATTATTCACATAAAATAACTTGAATTTTTACTTATCTCAAGTAAGTTACGTTAAGTATTCTTAACAATACTTGAAGTATTACATCATAATTTAAGTAATAAATTGTACTTGAAGTATTTTTGGGCTCCTTCAAGTAAATATTTATGTGATGCTTGCACTCTGAAGCAATTACTTGAAGTCAAATTACTTTTTCAATTATATTTTGTTTGTCAAAACTCGCATAAACAAGACCATACAAGAAATGCTTCGGACTTACTAGAATTACTTAAAGCTTATTTAATTTAGTTCGATGCTGCAACGCCTCGAAAAAAAATGCTTTTAAAACTACATTTCTAAAATGTTATCTTGTGTATAGTGTAAATTAGTAGCACAGTGCATTCAGTTGATTAGTGATGTACAAAATTAAAAAGATAGGTAATGCATATATAACTACGTCAAACATCACTGAGTATATTAAGGTATATTTGCATGTAAATCAGTGAACCATTTATATCAACGTCACGTAAGTGGAAAAGTATTGTATCGGCAGAGGAGCGTCTCACTGATGGCAACCGGTGTAATTTTTTCGGAAATTGAACGGCTATAGAACTGCCAGCAGACGATTCATCCTCCTATGTTTTTAGTTTGGTTAGTTGATATTATAGTTCAACACATAGATATACCATAACTATCTTGGTTACTAAAAACCACAAAGAAATATCGTCACCCTATCGGCAGAGAATAATTTGTGCTTTCGGTGTTGTTTCAACTGTTTACGTTAGCACGCTTCATATACTTTTTGTTTCGCGGTAAGAACTACGTGTGGTAGTCTCTTTGAGAAAAAGATTTATAAGTTTTTTTTAAATTCAAGATGACTATGTTATGTTATATCGGTGTGTTTAAGTATACTTATAGCTTATAACTCTTTTGTTTTCTCATATTCTTTGCCATTTCGATAATCGACATTGTAGTAATCATAATATTCATAATATATGGTTAGGCTAGTGGTTAAAATTGTGCATTAAAGTGCCAAGAATATTAAACCAGAGTCCGAGGTAACTATAATTATTATATACATTATTTTTTACTTATTTTTGTAAATTAATAATAGAAAATAAGAAAGAAAAGAAATTAAGCAAAATATAATATTATCATCATTACGTAATTATTACTACGACAAGGTTACATGTTGCATCATTTTTCCTTCGAAACATAAAATGATCTCCATCTTAAAGGTTCAGAATAATATTTTTTAGTGTAGACTTTGCTAATTTAAAACCGATTTCAGATATACCGGGTCCATTGCAGGCCGGACAAAACAAAGTAACATTTTTGAAACGCAACACCTACATATAATAAATTTAATTTTATATTCACTAATTTTCACCGTGTGATTTACACGCTTAGTTTATAACTAAATAGGTATGTCAAATTATATTTTCCACACAACTCTAATCTGAATCTGAAACCATTAAGCCATTTATTTATTCCAAAAAATACAAATTGTATTTAAATCGAAAGTTACTGATTTTTACTTAATTTTTTATGAATTTTTTGTAATACTTCAAGTAATTTTATGCACTTTAAGTAGTCTATATACTTAAATTACGAAGCATACTTCAAGTACTGTTGTTTTACTTCAAGTAAATAACTTGGCGATAAATCAAGTAATTTTCAAGAGGACTTGATAATTGATGTATGTTTTAAGAAAAACTGCACATACTTGATATTTTAAGTATTTTTTTGATATTTGAATATTTGATACTTATGCTTGAAGTACTTTCTAATAATTCTAAGAGTACGTGTGACAGCTCTGGACGTTTCTTGGTGCCTGGTCTAGTAACTGAGACCTAAAGTCCAGCTGGCGAGACAGCAATAAAACGACGTATTAGGCCAGAGTTACCATAGCTACTAAAACTGCAATAATTATATCTACTGTTTCTGTAAGATGTAATTTTTTCTACTTGTAATAATTTACATTTATTTCTTAACTGAAAATACAAATAAATATTACTTACATTTTGTTTTGCTTCAGCTCACCATAACATCAGTTCATTGTGTCAAATTTTGGAAAATAACTGCCGCTGAGAGGTCTTCTTGCCGTTATATTCAAAGCATGGTTCATTAGCATCATACTGGACACGTGGCATTGTGTGTAAAAAAATTAATGAAATTTGTCCACTATACTGGACCGGAGGACAGAAATTCTTAAGATGGAGACTGGATATGTAAACGTTTTTTACTTAATAATTATTTAACGTTTAGACAAGAATTATATTGAACCATTTATAAATACAATTTTTTGATTTAATTAGTTATAAATTTATATCACATACCCTGTTTAGTTGAGGAGAATCATATCCACTTAAAAAGAAAAGAATATCAGCACATAGTTCCCGAACTTCTGACCCGTCGTTGCACATTGTTTTTGCTATATTTTTAACTAGTGTTGTATGAGGAAGAATTTCATGCATATTCAATAAATCTGCTACCATCTGAAAAAAAAAAAATTAAATGTTACTGTAACTAAACTCCTGGTAAATTAAAGAGAACTAATGAGAATAAATCGATTTTTATGAAGGCAAACTATAAAAATTAACTGGGTTTTATATACTTGTAAGTTACAAGTATTGGTAGGTATCCCCCATGCAATTTTTGTTGTGTAGTTTTTGCCAAGGCTACAAACAGAAAATACACCATCTATTTTTTTGTGTTATTTAAAAAAATAACAATTTTCCTCAAAAAATTTGATGCTCGTTAACGACTTAATGAAGCAACTTAATGAAGAAGATATGAAAAGTGTAGAGACAAAAGTTTTAGATTTTGGTGTGAACTATCATTTGGTGATGTAAATGAACCAAAATAACATCGGAAAATAGATAAAAATACACAATTATTTTTTTAAATGGTTAAATGGAACACTCAACATATTTTTATATATTTTGAAAGATCTTTCTTCGCTGATATGATACTATGTTGGCATTTGCTCCGGCCGTTCTTGAGAAAGCAAAGAAAAAATACATTTTTCTGTTAAAATGAAATATAATTAGTTATATCTATAACTGCTCCACATGTCCACTTTGTTGACCATGCATCTACAGATGTTTTATATTCAACTTTTAAAAAGATAGGATTCAAGAATAAATCAACCCAAAAACAAAATTTTATTGCAAATGCAGTAAATAGGAATACTGCATCTGCAATAAAATTTGGCTTTTGAGTATTTATTAGGTTGATTTATTCTCGATTCCTATCTTTTAAAATTTGAATATTTTGGGGTCTGTCATAATAAAGCTTATTTTTAAAATAACCCCACACAAAAAAATATCTGGAGGTGTAAGGTCTGGGCTATTGGCCGCCCATCTAAATATACCGTGCCTATTAGTCCAAAAATCATATCTTCCATCTAAATAGTCATTAAAACTTGTTGACTGTTGTGTGGTGCGCCCATCTTGTTACCAAATAAGCTTATTATATTTGAGAATCGGTAATTCTTCTAATTGTTCATCAATTTCAATTTGTAACAAATTTAAATATCTTTCCTGATTTAGATAATCTTCCAAGAATATTGCTCCAGTAGCCTTTTTTCGTAATGGCACATCACACAAGAACCACCCTGCGCCCTTATGTTTTTACAGGTTGGATCTTCTTAGATTTTCGGTGGCTCAATTATGTTTGTTTCTGCGAGTATCTCCCGTTGTAGTAAAAGTTGCTTCGTCTATAAAGATTATATTATTTAAAAGTCCACGTTCTGTTCTAGTTTTCGTAGCATTTCTCGACAAAAGTTTATTCTCTGTAACATATGATCGACTGTCAAATCTTGCACTGGTAAAAATCTAACGGTATTTATAAGATCTCAAAACAGGAATACATTTTTTTCGGGATTTCGAGGAGCATTATAGGTGAACAATTCAAGTTTTTCTATAATAAGAACAAATATTCCTTATTGCTACATACGGTAAACAATATAGTTATACACCCTAATTAAAAAAAATACCTTTAAAATAATGTGACTAAATCTTCTTCATTCTCATTTCTCACAACTTTTCTTGGTCTCCCTTTAACCGGATTTAGTTTCTTCGGACAATTTTACCATATTTGTTATTCTGTTACCGCATAGCACTAGTCTCCTGAATGCAACCGATTGAACTACCTTTCAACTAAGTCTTACAATATTTTAATTTATATATATATATATATATATATATATATATATATATATATATATATATATGTATATATATATATATATATATATATATATATATATATATATATATATATATATATATATATATATATATATATATATATATATATATATATATATATGTATATATGTATATATATATATATATGTGCATGAAGAATAATCATACTATGCAGTAATAGTGTATAATAACGCATTATTTGGGAATATCCACATATGTAACTGTACTTAATTAAGTAAGAGGAAAGTAGTTGAATTTATTTAGTTTAATTTCAAATTAAGTTGAAATCATTTATTTATAGTAAAGAAATATATTTTTATTTGTTTCAATAATTTACCGGATAACTTATTAGTTGATTTATTTTAAATATTAATACATGGCCGTTTTAAATTATTTCTTTTCGGAAATATAGGTTTAAAATTTTGAGAACGCGATTCCCAGCCTTGAAATATTTTATAAACATTTGTTTATATGAATTACCGTAGGGGATTTGTTTAAGTACGATGCGCTGAGCTAACTTAATAACATTTGTCACGGACACCAACTGACAACTTCGCGCGTCGCGCAGATTCCCACCACTATTTTCGTTCGTATTTGAGTATAAATTAAGACGCGCAGCACGCAGCTCCAAATATCCAGTGTGCTCCGTCAAAACCAGGTAGTGGTAAGAATTATTTTGACCGTTCATTGTTTTTATTTGTATTTCCGTCATTTACCGTTTGTGTCCGAGTTTACTGCTGTATTGTCCGAAGTGCCTGCTTTTTCGAATAAGTCAGAAATATTCAGGAAATTTCGCGAATCACTGATAAAAGCGGGTTATCTGTTCAACAACAAGCAACGGAACTATTTAGTTGTCATTTTTTATTTAGTATTGACGGAATGATAGGACTATTATGCCTCGATCTGTGAAAATAGTCCTGTCTCAGTCGTAGCTGAATTAGTACTGGTGAAATCTTTATGCCTCGATCTGTGGAAAAAATTTCACCAGATGCACGCGCAGTGACACCAGTGAGGTTTTTATGCCTCGATCTGTGGAAAGAATCTCACTAGGTGCCGGGAGGTAATGAATGATCCGTTCCGTCCGTTAACCGTGTTTACTAAAACTAACTTGTACAGAAAATAAGCTAGAAGTTGATTTCATAACCGATTACTCTATCACTAGCAAACGAAAGTTAACTTCGAATATCTCCAGTCACTCCCGCATATCTCTGCTTTAGATAGTCGAGCCCCGGAAATATTCGGTTACTATTTTTAGTTAGTATTGACGTAAAGATAGGACTTTTATGCCGCGATCTGTAAAGAGTCCCATCTCAGTCGTTGCTGCATTAAAGTACCAGTGAAATCTTTATGCCTCGATCTGTGGAAAGGACCTCATCAGGTACACACGAAGTGACACCAGATAGGTTTTATGGCTCGATCTGTGGAAAGAATCTCAGGAAGTGCCCGGGCTGTAATATACAAACCGTTCCGTCTATCACAAGTAGTCAAGAAACCCTAACAAGGGACATTAAGAGCTAGTCTAAAGGTGTAGCACGCTCGCGACTAGACAGTCATATACCGCCTATCCGTGGATTGACCTCATGCACTTGTGTCTTGCTTGTATTCTTTAACAGCGTACCACTAAATATAACTGCTGCACCGACCGCCTGCCGTAACACCGCTTTAAGCATTAGGGACTATAGTCATTAACCGCTTGCTCTAAATACCAGTAGTAATAACAGCCGTAACTATGCTTTAATTTGAATCATCGCTTGCTTGCCTTTGTAGATGCTTGTAGTAAACATTTAAATATTGCCTGCTGATAGCAATACCATAGTAGTAGTTTGCGTAAATTAGTTGTGCTTGATATAACTGATCACCACTTTAGCAGTATCATAACCTCTTGCTTGGTTCTTTGGTTATTTACATGTAATATAGCTCATTATCTACGTTGCATTAAAACCTAACTATTGTATTTATTTGGAGTGGAATGAAAAATAATATTAACTGAGAATTTTTTGTTAATTATTATTTACTAACTTTTACAAATCGTATCACAGATAAGTATAACATATATCTTTTTAAACAGTTATTTTCCCGGCTATTTGCCAAAACGCTGAAACTTGGATTACAAAAAAGATAATATGCACATTATGTTCAGTACAACTGACTCAATAATGTTATTTTTAATTTCAACTATTCTGTCTAGTAAAACCAAAAATAAATAAAACACAAGGTACTCACCAGTTGACAGTCACTTTAAAAAACTTTAAAATATCTACCGACACGTGTTTCTGCTTGCCATAGCGTCATCAGGGTAGCCAGCCCATTTGAGGAATCCAAAGTAAGGAGACTTGTAAACCTTAATGTAATAAACATTAATGGCTTCAGAATAATTGAAATTATATAGTGGAAATACCCCTTAGGGTCAATGAAATAATTTAAAAACAAATTAAGTTCCTCTTCTTGTATTTATTTATTATTGTTTTTTATTCTTCTGTAAAGCAGTCTTAAATAAAATAGAGTAAGTAAAGTTGAAGTTCTGTTTTTTATTTAAAGTAAAAGTATAAGTAATAAATCTGTTTGTACACTGAGAATCACTACTGGTGATAGAATAAAGTGGTATTCCTACACATTAAAACAGGAACTTGCGTTTGAGACCGTACCGTAATAAAAAGTTCAAAGTACCTGCTGTAGTAAAGGGTGCCACAAAGTGAAGAATACCATTTTGTTGCATGTTGTTGCATACGTCAGACTGTTTGGAAAACAATGGACAAAATTTTGAACATTTGTTATGAATTAAAATAAATAGCATAAGTCAAATGTTTTAGTTGTCTGAATTTTTTACAATACTCTGTAAAGTGGACTTTTTAAAACATGAACTTGGTATAACGATTGTTTGATTTCTAATTAAAAGAATAAAATGAGCAATTTTTTACAATAATTTTTTTACAAATCTAGGAAAATCAGGCATCTCATAGAGAGCTAGAAAATTCGAAAAGCGGCCAAAAATAGGTATTTATAAAAGTAATAACATCGTTAACAGAATTTGCAGGTACTTAGAAAAATAGATAATACATGTTTTCCCGGAATTCCGACCAGGTAGAAGTTATTTTCGTTCAGCTACCTGCTCCCAACACACAGACTTTCTTGTAGCGTCCGTACAGATACAAGCGTTCGTTCATTATATTACCACCTCTCAACCAGTTGTAAAGTGTTTGAATCAAAAGTTTAATTGCGGAGAAAACTTCCTCAAGGTATGTATTTTCATGTTATGTATAGATATGACACAAACTTAAATGAGTCTATACATATATATAAAATAAGTATGTACTTGATTTTATTGAAGATTTTATGTTATAATTAAAATTTATGTTGAGCCATAAAAATTTCCAGGCCAAATCCGGCTTGAACTAAATAACTAAAAGACAGCTTGAACATTCCCTAATAACATACTAAAATTTGATAGGCGCGTTCAAGTGCCTTTTTAAGATATTTTGATTTCGCACCAACCGTAACTAACACATGCATTCTTAAACCGTAACTGCACATTTTATTTTATAATTTAAATGTTAGATGTTAAATCAGCTAATTTCTATTCCACATTTGCGATATTTTATTTGACTTGCCAGAAAATCAAGTTAGACTATAACTAATGCCGGTTCTGATCTTTACTTTAGTTTTGTCTTCAGATTTACTTTTATTTTCTTCTGTAGTGGTACCAATTTTTTTTAGAGTGAAAATGGTGAACAGAAGGCAACTTTTTGACGTATGAAAAGGATGGTTCAGGTCGTTCAAATCGAACGGAGTGTCTATTCAATTATTTGGTGGGACGCTATAAAATCGAGAGTGATGAAGACGCCATGTTAAAATTGAAATTCTTCAGCGCCGTTTATCGAGGCTTGATCAATGCGTAAGGAAAACGAATAGATTTTGGAGAAAAATAAGAAGTGGTTAAGTGTTTAATTTGTATTTGAACAAACCCAAGAAATTGATCCGGATGCTGAGCCACAACCAGGAACCTCATCTGGAGGTGAAAGGAGCCATGTGACCACACACATGGCTCCTTTCACCTCCAGCTTTAGAATTTTCTGCAAGCAGTGAAAGAACCAAACGTCGAAAGACTGCAACACTTTCACCAACGTTCGAAAGCGAGGAGCTAGCTTTGGCTGTAAGCAAAAATCTTAAGAACGAAGGAAAAGAGGCCGCCGAGAAACTTTGACTACTCCGACTCGAGCCAGTAAAATGAGGAAAGCTTGGCAAAAGAGTCAGAAGTCAAAAGAAATAATTCCACTTACCCCAGACGAAGCTCTGTCAGTAATGATTGAAACGAAAATTAGCAAACACTCCTATCTTGTTCATAGACGGATAGAAAAAGAACATTTTGCCGATATCTATTCCTCCTATCACAAGCACCTGATAGCAAAATTATATTGCTATCCGCGAAAAAAAAAAGGCAAATTGTAAGCGAATCGTCTGCAGACATTTTGTTACAAGATCTCTTGGATCATCCAATAAAATGGATACTAGAATTGCAGAAACCAGTTCTTCTTCCATTATCAAGTGATCTTCTGATGAATTTGAAATTGTTGGTAAAATGGGGAAGTGATGGAAGCACAGGTCACTCACAATACAAACAAATGTTCGCCGAGGTTGGTTTTGATAATGGCGATTTCTTTCTAACGTCCATAGTGCCATTACAACTATATGCGGAGCAACCTAGGAGAGATTAAATTGAATGTGTGGCAAAATCCCCGTCCTACGTCAACTCGATTTTGTAGACCTGTACGCTTCCAATTCAAGAAAGAAACGAAAGAACTGACAGTACAGAAGACAGCACACATAGAAAATCAAATTTCGGAACCTCGACCGACTACTGATATCTTAGGTAATGAAGAAATTGCAGTTTCTCATGTTGGTGTGTTGACGATGCAGCAAAATGTGTAACGCAATTACGGAAACAGCTTCTTCACAAACATGCTATATATGTAAAGCAACTCCTAAAGATATGTATGTCATCGAAAAAGTATTAAAAGGAAAATTTGAAATTTGGATTGTCAAATCTACATGGTTCGATCAGGTTTTTTAAATGTTTGCTGCACATTTCGTACAGATTGAACTTAAAGTTTGTCAAATTCGAGGAAAATAAAGCAGTTTTCGACAACACGAAACGTACCATACAGCAGAACCTCAGAGATAGAATAGGATTGCTCGTGGATATATCTAAGAGTGGAGGTAGCGGAACCACTAATGACGGCAACACGGCTCGACGATTTTTTACTAATCCCTCACTTTCCAGTGAAGTTACGGGCATATATGAAGAAGTTATTACGCGATTTGGTGTGATATTACGCACTTTATCTTGTGGTTACGCATTCGATATGAGAGCGTTTGAGGAATATGCTTTGGAAACCACAAAATTGTATGTCGCTAAATATCCGTGGTATTATATGCCCGCTAGCGTACATAAAATATTACTTCATGGAGCCATAATGATCAAAAAAGCTATTCTACCACCTGTCAATTGTCAGAAGAGGCCCAAGAATCAAGAAATAAGGATCTCAAAAGTTTTTGAGAGAAACACACTCGAAAAATTTCCCGTACAAGAGGAAACCAAGATTTGCTGAACAGACTCCTTATAATTTCCGATCCAGTAATTTCATCTTTGCGGTAGTGCCCACCACGAAAATATTCGATAAATATCTCCTGAACTTATTTCGTTATTAGTGCACCCTCGCTAGAATCAATGGAATCAGAATCTCCTAGAGTTCCACAGCCTGAGACGCGAAGCAGCGAAATTTCTTCATCTGACGAGGAAGACGAGGACGTCAGTGACATAGATTTTTTGTATTAACTTTAATATTAATTATACTGTATTTAGTAATAGGTAACGTATTTTATTGGGATTCAATTATTTTTGTTAGTAATTTCATTGTTTATAAATAGTTTATTGCACAATACCCCCCTTAAAGGTACTCCCGGGTAATTTAATTTTTTAAATTATTTTTCCATGTAAAGTCTAGGATTCTAAAGCCCTTTAGCTAATTTTCAGATTTTTTTGCCGCTTTTCGAATTTTCTGGTCCTCTGTGCAGCCTCGCGACGAACACAGGTATTCATTTTGCGAGCGCTGCCTCGCGATGTCGATACGCTCCTTTACATGAATGAGTCGGCGGTATGTGCATGGATATGTGAAAATATTTTAATGGCAATGATTTAAAATCAGTTAGCTAGTGATTGATTTAATATTTACCTGAATTGTAGACCAGTATTCTACAAAATATTTCATCAAAAGCTGAGTCATATTTTGCATATACGCTACAGGCGCAAAAGCCAACATTATTGTGATTTTTTCATTGTACTCTGGTCTTAAGGCTGTTAAAGCGAAAAATTGACTGGTTCCCTGAGAATGCCCTATATAGGATATTTTGTCTTGTCCTGTTGTGCTTAAGATGTGGTCTATCATCGCAGGTAGGTCGTAATATCCGCATTCATCGAAACTAAAAGAAAACGAAAACTGATTTTGTACAAAATATGCATTGAAAAGTTGTCTAGTTTATTTCAAACTTATTTGCAAAATAAAAACTGCTACTTCTTTGACGACAGTAAAAGGATCAAAGAAGCCGACGTTTTTTATGTTGCAAATAAACTGTACGTACATGGTGATCAATTTAGATGACTCACTCATTTCTTGGGTTTACTTTTAAGCAAGGAAAATAAATCAAATACGAAGGTTATATGCTTTTCCCAGGAAATTCCAATATGGAAACAGAGAAACAATAACTGAACATCAATTAAAGCAAATATGATAGGAAAACTAACTAAAAAAAATTATTACATTGATACATATGGAAATTAATTAAGAGAAATTCAGTATACAGGGTGATTACGTCTTTACTATTAGTGTTTGTTAGTTAATGTATTGTAAAATCACGTGATGTGTGTGTGCGTGCGTGCATACGTGCGTGCGTGCGTGCCTGCGTGCGTGTGTATGTGTATTCGCGATAACTCAAAAAATACTAATGGGAGACTTCCCAAATTTGGCAGTTAAGATTGTCAACAACATTTTAGATGTCACATTAAATTTGGTGAATCTGGTACCACCAGAAGAGACATAATGAATAAAAGAAGAAAAAATGTACAATTTCGGAAAAAAAAAATTATTGCATTTCTGGACGAATCTCGACGAATTGTAATGAAAAACATAACTTTATGAAAAAAAATCTGTCAGCATGTCTGTAGTATCGCGATAGCAGCCACAGTTTTTGAGATAAAGCTTTCAAATTTGTTACACTTGTTGTAAAGGCCAAAGACAATGAAAAATTCGATGATGAACAAAATTAGCCTGAGATCCAAATTTTTTTGTATTTGACTTTACAAAAAATATATTCGTGATAAAAGATTATAAATCATTCACTGAACTGATTCTGCGGTTGGCTCCTTGTGAAACGTTATTAAATATTTTAAATATATGAAAGAAAGCTTTTTAATGTTTCAAAAAATATTTTATTAGAAACTCTACGTGTTTCGGCTTTTAGGCCTTTGTCAAGAGTACAGGGAATACTGAACAGTAAAATTTGTGTCCATTGCTTATATAACCACATCTGGTACCTACTATAAAACTATTGTAAAATATGTTTTTATAAGTTGAATATTACTTTATTTTTTTAAATCTAAATTATTTTATTTAAAATATGGTGGCCGGTAAAAATTTGTTGTTCATTCGTTAAGTTTTTGTTATTTTTAACAGCTTTATTATTAGAACAATTAGAAATAAGTAAAGCTGTTAAAAATAACAAAAAACTTAAAAAAACTTAACGAATGAACAACAAATTTTTACCGGCCACCATATTTTAAATAAAATAATTTAGATTTAAAAAATAAAGTAATATTCAACTTATAAAAATATATTTTACAATAGTTTTATAGTAGGTACCAGATGTGGTTATATAAGCAATGGACACAAATTTTACTGTTCAGTATTCCCTGTACTCTGACAAAGGCCTAAAAAAGCCGAAACACGTGTAGAGTTTCTAATAAAATATTTTTGAAACATTAAAAAGCTTTCTTTCATATTTAAAAAAAAAATTATAAATCATGTCTACTATATCAAGCCAATAAAATATATTTTCCAAGTACTTAAATAAAGCTGATGTAAACTGAAATATTTTACACATTTGGCCTCATAAAATGAGGTTAGGATAAATTTAACAGTTCGACGTTTGAAAGGTCTGATAGTTACAAAGATGTCAATGTCAATAACAGAAAATTATTAAAATATGTGACATGAATTATTATTGACAGTATCGAATGATGCTGATAATTAATTATTTAAACATTTTAATGAAGCATTTCAAGGTACGCCATTAAAATGTATATGAGGTAAGTGAAGAATTAAATAGAATGATTTTTTAGATCTAAATAGTGTCAAAAGCTTTTGCCAAAAACATTCATATTACATATTTTCCACCATCTAGAGCTGGTTATATGTAATTTAATAGATGGCAAAAAGCAGTCCAATAGATTTACCTGTTTTAAATTCATGTTACGAAGCTTTTTCTATAACTTATACTGATCACTACTAAATAGAGGTATTCGCCTAGCCGTCAATACCCTTTTTAAAAAGGGTAATTATTATCTGCGCAATTTTAAGGATATTAGGAAACACGCCTGACAGAAAGATTGATTTAGGAATTACACTAAGGGAACTAATACTATTCCTAATATTTTTGGCAATAATAATAATAATAAAAATTTTTATTTTCTCAAAAAAATTAACCAGTCATTATTCGAAGTTACTTAAAATATTCTCTACACGATTCAGTCAGTCTTAATCGACACATTGATCTTATTGCCTTTTTTTGAACCCTAAATGCAGCTTCAACTTCAAAAGCATCCCCCCAGAATTCAATCCCGTACTGCAATATACTTTGAAAATATGCATAATACACAACTATCAAGGTTTTGAGCCCGACATTTTTCCTTATAACAAATAATGCATAAACTGTACTAGAAAGCCTCTAGTTTAGCTCCAATTACTGACGTTTCATTTTAAGATTCTCATCTATACATAGTCCCAAAATCTTAACATTATTTACTAAGAAAATAGTACCATGTTGTAGCTCAATAACCTATTGGGTGTAATTTAAGATGTATGAAATGTGATTTTGCTTTTGTTAGATTCAGGTTTAATCTAATTGCAGAAAACCAGTATATATTTGCAGAAAACCAGTCGTTTATGTTATTTAAGATTTCTGTACATTCAGATAATGAGTTTTTGAGTACTGGTATCATCTGCAAATAGGGAAAACTGAACTTTTTTAAAATTGTCAACTAGGTCGATGATGTAAATTAGAAAAAGAACAGGGCCAAGGATTGAGTCCTGCGGAACATCACTTTTCAATTTTTTTGCTCAGTTTTTACTGGTATGTACAATCTCATTTATTTAAAATTTCTTTTAATTCCACAAAATTTTTCGATCCTCGAGATAAGACTGAAAGATACACCCCAAAACCCATAAAAATATAATTTTTCAAGTAAATAATACGATCAACACAATCGAATGTCTTGGTTAGGTCACAGAATACACAAATTGGGCAGCTTTTTGATTCTAAACAACTGCATATATCAATAATTAAATTAAGTATTGCATCATTTGTGTTGTGACCTTCCTTAAAACTTCTGTCAAAATTTTTTTGGAATGAACATATGCCACAATCTGATCTTTGATTATTAGTTCTATAATTTTTGAGGGCGGGGGAGTTCCAAGATTGGTCTGTAATTAGTATTACTATTTTTCTCCCTTTCTTTATAAGCTGATATAATTTTGGCAATTTTAAGACTATCCGGGAAAGTCCCTGTTGTAAATGAAAGATTAGTTGTAAATATTAATGGTGTTTTTATTTAATCAATATTTTGTTTTATTAATGTAATTAGTATTTCACCATAACCAGCAATTTGAAATATCAATACCAGTGGAATTTTTATTTTCCAGTTGAATAGTAATATCAGTAATTTCCTGTACTGACACGGGTTCAATTCTATTTTTTCTTGTAAAAATCATTGTGATCTAAAATAATTATTTGGTATTTCGATTCATCTGTAGAAACTAATCATTTTCAAATCTTAACACAGTAATTTATGGTATTGTCAGCGCCTCATTTTTACCGATAGGAAATACAAGAAAAAAGAACAACTAACCGTTTCGCATTGTTTAAGCTTACCTGAATTCCCAAAACTTCTTATCAGTATCAGGATTTAGTGAAAGGTGTTTTCTGGACCACATATTCCCCCGGTTATTTCCCAACCATACGTCATATCCCTGGTCAGCAAGTAGTAATCCAATTGACTTTTCAGGCCCCATATTTATAAAATCCATGGAACTGCTGAGGAGTCCATGCACAATTAAAATAGCTGGTTTCTTGTTACCATTTGCCGGAAATTCATTTCGGCCATATGGTATACGATGCAAGGTTAAAATGTACCCATCCTCTGTTATTACTTCATGACTTTCAAGGGGATACCCATATTTATCCGCATACTGGACCTACAATATCATATATGAGTAGTGGTGAGAGGTATGTGAAACTTCTCATATGGTCCAAATGCTACTATCCGACCGACATCATAGATGTCTCTGTGTGGCTGATAGCGACTAGCGACCATATGAGAAGTTTCACATACCTCTCACCACTACTTAATTTACCTTGGTCAGTATATGACTAGCAGGTTGGTCACTATCATTTGTCTGTTCCATAACCTATGGCATACTGAGGAGAACTAATAAGTTCGAAACCGGTCTATGTCTGGTTAGGAATTGACAAATGATATTGGCTACCGATCTATCATGATTTGAAGGTATAATCCAATGCAGGTCGGGGTACTTGCCCGCTGAGTAGTTGTTTCGTTCAAATCATATTTAATAATATCATATATCTTCAGTAGTAAGGAGTGTAAGGAATTATATACAATATACAGGATGTTCCGGAAGAAGGTGTAAATATTTTATATGTAAATTCCTTACCAAAAAAAATAAGTGAAATTAGCTCTCCCTGGGAACTTAAAATCTCGTTTTAAATTCTTTTCTCCAAATTGACTCAATATAAGAAGTAAAATTTGGTAATAGTGTCTATTTATACAGAATCTTTATGTGAAACTACTTTTATCCACTCCGTCTTCTCATAAAGGGACGAAATAAACCACCTCAAATAAGATAAGGAATAAATAATATTTTATATTTTTTATGTGACCTTTTGGTAATGATTATTTATTAAATATTGTTTTTATTAAATTATTCTTGTCATTCAGTGAATCCAGGAAACATTATTCGTAATCCGATTATACACAACCCTCCAACCGTCACCCAGTATCTGTCGAATAAATTATAGCCCAGTCTTGTTTTTGATATTGAGTTAAAATAGTCCACTCAAAAAAATAAAGAATGAGAATTTACATTTGGAATTAAATGTCTGAAAATAAGAGGCCAATACAATTTTTTTATTAAATACAAATTTATTTACTTTTCACTAGTAAATTGATGGAAATACATTTTAATACAAAATACTTAGTAACAATACAACCACTAGTCTTCTGCCCATACATTGAATCAAATTGTCAAGATCATATTTAGGGAATCCTTTCCCATTTTTCCTGAGCCATCGCAATAACTCTTGGATGGTCTTGGGCGGTTCTGTATGGCACGTTTCAACATATTCCAAGCGTGTTCGATATGGTTCATGTCGGGAGATAAGAGGGGCCAATCCATTATATGAATGTTGTGCTCTTCGAGGTACTCCGTAATACCTCGAGTTCTATACGAAGGTGCATTGTCATCCCTAAACATTGTACATTTCTATAACGCACATGTTGATGCAATATCTCATCAATGTACCTTTGCCCATTTAACGTATCTAGGACAAAAACCAGGCATTGGTCCTCCCATCATGATACCAGTCCAAAACATAGCATTACCATAGCCAAAAAACACCAGTTCTATGAAATGTTGCAACCGTTCTGCATCTCCAGGCACTCTACATATCTTAAATCGTCGATTATCTGGAACTAGACAGGTTCGCGTATCATCAGAAAACATTACGCGATTCCAGTAATCTAATCCTAGATGATGTTGACGTTTTGCCCACACTTCATGGTGGTGTTGTACTGTGTACTCCAATAGGCCTTCTGTTCAAGAGTTTAACAGCAGCTATCCTTCTACGTAATGCAGTGATGAAAACTCACACTCCAGTAGATTCATGAACTTCCGTTTGAATGGCAGGAGTGGCCAGGAATCAGTTTCACCTCGTAACTATTGTTATATAACGTTTTGTTTTAGTATTAATAACATTAGGCCACAGACATCTTTAAGTCCTATCCACGAACTAAATATGACAACACCGCGCCTCATCGAAGATGTAGACCTATTGAAACTGAGCACAGGCACAACATCCGCACATTTGCGGATGCCGGTTAGTTTAATTTTATTATAATAAAATAGGCTTATTTGCACTGCTCTCTGCTTGGTCAATTTAATATTACAATATTTTATGTAAAATAATGCGTGGTTCTACATAAAAACATATGAAAATCACTTGTTCGGCAAAATCAACGCGAAGGTGCAGGGTTACATAAACTGTTAATTAATATGAAACATCATATTATTGCTTACACTATAATAAATAATAATATAGTTATTGCATATTCATTTCAAATACCTAAACAATAATAATAAATATCTCATAATATTAAATTAGCACGTGTATTTTTGCACGAATAGCAAAGAGGGAAAGATGAACATGTGAAGGATAAAGACGATGGATGGAGTGATCCTGGGTAATAATTTGGAGTAGTCCAGGGTAATAATTTAATTTCACAAAAATTTCCAAATGCTGAACAAATCATGAAAGACAAGATTGTCTGGGCAAACTCCACATTCTCGTCATTGGAGACTCTCCCGATTATACTTTTTGCACGATAATCTAATCTGGATTAATACATATTTTATCAATTAAAAGTATTCTACTACTATTTTGTTAGTCTCTGCAAGTAGTAGTAGTAGTAGTGTTTGTTATTATTTTTTTATTTTTAGAAATATCCGTACCAGATGAAAGATAATGTAGATACCGCTTGGTAGGTAAAATAAAAAAAAGTCTGTAACACATTGTATGTAGTGGGTGACTTATTATTAGAGCTGTCCGAGGTGGCTGGAGTACAGCCACGGTCTTGCGATGGCGTCACACGTGCCGATTTAGAAGTGATTTACGCTGCAGTCTTATTTGAAAGGTTAATGCGTGAGGTTGTACCTATAAATTATACATAATAAAAAACGACCGTACGCGGACATAGTGAATAAATTTATCGGTGAATTTCCTGATTTATTCTATGACGGATGTAAAATAATTTGTAAAGTTTGTAATCAAGACTTAATGTGCTGGCACAAAACAGATTGTCGTCGTCATATCAACACCGTGCACCATCAAAATAAAAAAAATGGCATGCCTTTGACAACTCAGTTTATGTTTGATTTATTGTTAATGTTAATAGCCTGTAATATTCCGCTACACATACTGGATAAACAACCATTTCGGAAGATTTGGAATAAATACAATCCCCAGGTGAACTTACCAAGTCGTACATCGTTACGTAGATATATTCCAGCTGTTCGTGAAGACATTGTAAATAGGATTAAATGTGGATTAAAAAAAATACACGCCTCTGGTTATGTATTGACGAGACGACAGATTGTAAAAAAAATTCTATTTTAAATATTATAGTACGTGTACTGGGCCCTCTTAAACTAACATTTCCACTTTTACTAGCTAGTAAAAGACTAACTGCGTGTACTGGCGAAATAATTACGCGTGGGGTGTTGGAGACATTCGAAAAATTTGAACTTTCAACAAGTCAAGTATTGATGTTTGTGACTGATGGTGCTGCGACAATGCGCATGGTAGGCCGTTCTTTTCAAAGAGACAATTGTAGGTTTTTACATGTTACGTGTAAAGTGCATGCGTTACATCTTGTGGCAGAAACGATTCGAAAATGTTTTCCAGAGGTAGATGCATTAATAGCAAATACAAAAAAAGTTTTTCTCGAATCTCCTAAACGGCTTCGAGCATTTCACAGACAGTGTCCTGGTATCCCTGAACCACCAGAGCCGATTCTTACACGTTGAAGAACGTGGTTAAAAGCGGCTTTTATTATGCTGAATATTTTCAACAAATAAAAGCTGTGATACTACAGTTCAACCCTAACGAGGCTGCAGCTATTAGGGAAAACCAGACAAGCTTTCAAGACGTTTCCCTTGAAACAGATTTAAAAACTATTAATAACAATTGTAGAGGACTACACGACGTAATAGAAAAATTGCAAAATAGTTCGTTGTCGTTAGTGGAATCGCTGCAAATAGTGGACGACGTAAATACACAGCTACAGGCTATAAATGACGCAAAAAATAATCGCGTTAGTGAAAAATTCGAGAGTGTATTACAGAAAGATCCTGATTTTAGCAAATTAAGACAAATTTGTGATGGTGCATCTACAACTTCGTTAAGTGAGTTCACAGATTATTTTACTTATGCCTGTATTACATCCGTAGATGTCGAATGGTCATTTTCAAAATGGAAAACATATTTTTTCACCAAAGCGAACATCGCTGACGGAGACAGCTGTAGAAACATACCTGATGCTATTATACTATAGATCTTCCCCACTTTGTGATGACAACCAAACTAAAACATAAATCTGCTTAAAAGGGTGAGTTTTATACAAATTTTTATAAAATGTAACATTATTGTTAAAATTTATTTCCATTTACTGTACTTATTCAAGTATTATGATATGATGTAAACATATGAGTCATATGACGGCTCTGTCGGCCAGGTGACCTCGGACAGCTCTACTTATTATATATCATAAATGACATTATTATAGTAGAAACTGAATACATATTTTTTAATTTAGTCATTTGAATTACTTGATCTACAATAATACTTAGCTGTTTAGACTATAAAAATGTTTCATCACTTTCAGTAAAATCAAAGGCTTGTTTTTAAATACAACAAAGCCTGCTGCAATGCATTTTGAATACAATTTGTTTGTGAACTAATTGGATAATACGTATATTTAAATCTAATAAATTTTGCACCTGTGACCACTTATTAATTTTCATATCAAAATTTAAAATCCACTTTAACTCGTTAAAATATAATTCATTGTCCATTACAAATACTTTTACGGTGAGGTCGTTATTAATTAATATTTGAATTTCGGTTTTAACTGCCTAACTTTTCTGAAAAATTTTTCGTAATTTCCAATGATATCTGATTTTCAAAATTTTGCATTAATATTTCATATTGCTGGATTTAGTTTCAGCATAATAATAATAATAATAATTATTATTATTATTATTATTATGGCTTGCCAAGATGGTGTTATCAACACCTTGGTCTACCGTAGCCGCGTGTGGCGTGTAGAGGTTCCTGATATCAACTGCCATCAGGCGCCGGAATCGCTCATGCACATACTATCTGCATGCCCCATATACGCGATTTCGGCCTACATCCACCGACGTGGATGTAGGCCCAAGTGCTGTACCCAGGCTACTCAGTCAAAATGATCGTCCTAATAATGGGTGTACTCGGAGGAATAAAGCCTATTGCTCTCGGAACTGAAGATCATACCGGCCTGCCAAAAATCAGCTGTGGCTGGCAGGCCAAATGCAGAAGGCGGTCATTCTTGGTTCTCTCCGTCTGCTTAGGGCACACGATTCCGGAACCTACAGTCACTAACCCTGCGGGATGTGGGGAGTGGCTGTGGTTAATGTGCTGGCATGACTCCCGTGAGGCGTTGGAGGCCACGGGAGGACTGTCCAGCGTCGGGCAACCGAAAGAAAAAAAAGTAATAATAATAATGCACTTACTATCTGCATGCCCATATATGCGATTTCGGCCTACATCCACCGACATAACGCGGCGTTACGAGTGCTATACTACCATCTAAAGCACTCGTACGGGGTAGACCAGACACCAGTGCTGCCTTACGTCTCCGGAGATATTGAGCATTTCCCTGTGCTGACAAGCTTGGCGGTCGGTTTCATTAATTTCATAGATGTCGGGGCGACGCGCGACGGTCGCTTTAAATTTTCTTTATATGTAGCTTTTAACAATCTTTTAAAGGATCAAACAACATTTTAACCTAATTAAAATAGTAGCCTATTGTGATCAAAAACAAAGCCAACAAATTGAAAATACATAGGAATTTTTTTCTCGAAAAAGTTTATTGAGAAAACTTATTCGGAATCACCTTAAAACCCCAATTTCCATGTTTGGTTAAAAAAAGTTCACTCCAAAAAATCAGCAGTAAAATTAATTTCAATGTTATTATCACGATTGCCATGCCATGCCATTAACAATACTAAATTATCATGAGATCTGTCACATAAATCATTGATGTCATTGAGTCAAACTATTAAGATATTGGTGATATTTATTGTTTAAATAATTGAATTATGGCTGCAGAAAGGCTAATTACTCTTTTTTTGTGACCTTGTTTTTTAACCAAACTTGAGAATAGGAGTTTAAGGCGATTCCGAACAACTTTTCCCAATAAACTTTTTCAAAAAAAATCCATAATATATTTTTTCAGTTTTTTCGCTTTATTTTTTATCACAATAGGCTACTATTTTAATTAGGTTAAAATGTTGTTGAACCCTTTAAGAGAGCATTAACAGCTACATAGAAAGCAAAAAAATGTTTTGAAATTCAACTAAAAATAAAAAAAGTTATTGGGGTGTTACCATTTCAAGTGAAATACGCTGCATATGTATATTTTCGATATATTTATATTCACAAATTAATACATGTTTGTTATGATGAAATCCTTAATACATCATATAAGATTAATATTTTTTTTTTATTCGCTTAATTATTAATAATTTTTTTATAGAAAATAAAGGCTCAAGTAATGCAAATATTGCAAGCAGTGGGACTTCAACGTCTTCAAACATCAATTTTCCTCAAAATTGTCTAAAACGAGCGCCAAGCACACTTTCGTCTACAAGTTGGTCAATATCTACTGATTCATTAGTTATTCCTAAAACAAGGAAAACAGACACACCAACTAATTTACAGAACTTTGTTGTTCGAACACCTGCAGATAAAAAGCAAGAAATCGAGAAACAAATTACAAAAGCTGTATTTCCAACTAATAGAAGCTTTAGGGGGTATGGAAAATCCGCAAGCGAAAAAGGTGATCGAATTATTAAGACATGGTTATAGAAAACAATATCATCAAAATCATTTGTAACAGATAATGCAGCGAACATAACACTTATGAGAAGAATGATAGAAGATAAATTAAACTTTAATGTTAGTCATAACTTATGGATGCTCAGCTCATTTTCTGAACTTACTCTGCAAAGATTTAGAACTAAAGGGTATCAAGGAACATATTACACAAATTATTAAAAATTTCAGAAATAATCATCCGTCTAGAGCAAAATTCAAGCAGGCGGATGGAAAAACATTAGTGCTTCCAAGTGACGTGAGATGGAATAGTATGGAAGATTGTTTAGAAGTATATGTAAGTCATTGGGAGAAATTATTAAAAGTATGTGATGAGAATAAAAAAGAAATAGACTCAACAATATACCAAAAAGTTTCAAACATTGGTCTGAAACGAGCAGCTGAAGATTACCTAAACATTTTAAAGTCTATAGCTGTGGGACTTGAAAATTACAGGAAAAAGTGCTTTCCTATCTGGCGCAGTAGAAGTAATGTATGAAATGTATGAAAATAGTGATTTACTACCACTCATTATATAATTTCAAGCAAAAATGGAACCTTTTGTAGCAGTTATGTTTTCAGAAGAGGTAATATGCAATGTTAGTGCTTTACAGTGGTAAATTTCACAAAGAAACATCCCTGATATTTTGAAACTTCTTCCTATACTGAAGCAATTTTTATATGCTGTTCATCAGCTTCGGTAGAAAGAGTATTTTCTACATTTGGGCTCGTTCACTCCAATTTACGAAATAAATTAGGAGGGGAGAAAGCAGGACAAGTATACAAATATATGACTGATATTTTTGCGTCTTTTAAGCCATCTGTATATGTACAAAGGATGAAAATAACAAAACGAGCATTACAGTCTTTTGAAATTCAAGGTAAGAGCTAAATATCCTGTAAGTTTCATATTTTTATCTCGTAGCCAACACATTTATATTATAGCCTAAATTATTGCGATTTTTTTTAAATTTAAAAATTTTAAGCAGAGATCATTTTTATAAAGAGTAGGCCGAATGAGTCAATTGTAGATTTTACTTCTTCCACGATATGTGCACTTCATCTCTAAGAAATATTAGCTGTTTGCATTCAACAGTCGAGACACTGGAGTCAGTTAAAATCACGAAAAATCAGTAAAATACACGTAATTTCAGAACCGTGTTATTTTTCAGGGGTATTGATTGTGTGAATTTATATTCTTTGCACAAAAACTACTAACTTTTAGCTTTGAAATGCCATCTTGAACGTGTAGATATCTTTAATAGGAAAATTTTTACAGCTAAAAATATTAAAGCATAAAAATGCCGTTTTTTAAATGCTTTAATTCGGGCAGGCGGGAACTGACCCATGCGAAAATTAAATGCCGGTGGAGTTCCTTCTTTGAAACCCTAAAGAAGATTCTCACAAAGTTTGAGCAAAATCTAAAACGGTGGAGCAACAAAAACAATTTCTTTTAGACGATTTCATATGGAATGACTCTGTAGTAAGCTCAATATAAAACGAGAACTCTTATAATAGTTGGTCAATAATTAAAGGAGTTACACTATTTCAAAGTCAAAGTAAAAAATATTGTTTGTGCTGTAACTTTAAAATCATAACAGATAGGTATATCGAAAGTTAGGGTTTACTTTTTGTTTAGGATCTTAACTGTGTCCTGTGTTTACTTTTCAAGAAAGTGGGCAGTGACGGTGCACAATGAACTTAGGTTCCGTATATTAATAAATGTTTTTAATTTCGTCAACAATGCAATGCAATCAGACTTTTGAATTAGATTTTTGTAAAAACGGTGATTCCTATCAAAATATGACATTATTATTCTGTAATAATGATTAAAAATCATCAAGTTAAATTTTTAATAGGTTTCAAAAGTTTGATGTACGTATATGTTATTATCATAGTTTGTGAGTTACGGCGCAACCTATATTTTTTCCTCCATCTTTAATATGTTTTACTGACCAAATATTTATTAGAGTTTTCGTTTTATATTAACCCCGTCTACTTACTGTAAAAGTTTGGTTAGGTAATATTGGAACACCCTGTATATGAACTGCTTAGAATTTTAAAAAGCCATTTTAAATGGACTATCTTCCTGATTTTCAAAAAATTTTCACATAGATCAAAGATTCAGATATTAATTTTTTAAATTATAAATTATTATATAAATTACTTACAATATCTAATCCCCAATCTGGGTTATGACTGACTTTTTCGGCCTCTTTTATCAGTTTTTCTGGAAAAATGTCCTGGACGGTTATGACATGAGTAGACAAACTGCTTGAGACTGCCAAAAATAGTAGTAGTAACTGAGTGGTATACATTTTGAAAAGTTACTCTACAGTCACGCACCTGTTATTTATTTATATATAGGTAATATGCAGGTGGCTCTTATCAGGGTTTTGAATTTTATTATCTGTTAGAATGGTTCTAATCATAATTCAATATAAATGGAAATTTCTTTAAAATAATTTGCAAGAAGCCACAAATATCGTTAATTTTACTTAAATAATCACAAAATCTTCCACGGAATTCCATATGCTATTCTCACCCAACTCCTCCCAGAAAATCAACCACTCACTTTTTTTTGCCTCAGAAGCTTAATTAATAGTACATTATGTATCTAGTAGTAAAAGCAATACATTCCCGGACGACAATGTACATTGTCGCATTGAAATCCGAGAATGTGTTTTTACTACGAGGTACACATACTATTTTTTCTAAAATCGCAATCAACATTATAAATTAAGAAATTTTTATTAATGCATACATTTTTTTCATTATAATCTTATGAAATCTTATGAAATCGTTTCCTTGACAATCACTGTTTATTTATTGTTGTGATAAAAGTAAGTAAGCAAGTAAGATTTAGTGCTTATTTCCCTTCCATATGTATTTTTTGATTTATCACGGATACACACACACGCACGCACGCGCGCACGCGCGCCCACACATGCACGCACGCACGCTCGCATGCACACATGCACGCATGCTCGCACTACTCGCGCCCACACATATACACATGCACGCACGCACGCACTTAAGCACGCGCGCCCACAAACACGCACGCACTCACTCACGCTCGCCCACACATACACGCACACACGCATGCACGCACTCACGCACGCGCGCACACACACACGCACGCACGCACACACGCAAGTAGGCACGCACGCACGCACGCACGAATGCAAGCGCGCGCGCGCGCGCACACACACACACACGCGCGCGCGCGCCAGACATCATTCGGAAAATAGTCAGAATAGATTCTGGAGGGTTCAAAATGTATATAAATCAAATTCTCGAGGTCAAAAAAAGTCACGATTACTAATTTATATTAGGTATAAGAAAGTAAAAATCGTATGTGCGGAGAAACTTACATTTGAACGATACCATAGCAACCAAGTAACAACGCTTAGTACAGTATCATTTATTATTATACGATTTATAAATATAACTGCAAAAACTGTAGCATTAATATTGAAATACGTAAAAATGAGTTAGTATTAGTATTAGCATAGAGTAAGATCTATGGTCGTAGTTTCGTATTGATTTAACTAGTTTATGTTTAACATTTTTATTTCAAAACGGCTGCCGAAAAATTAGTGTACGGAACTCATCCTCGCCTACGGATCGCGCCGGAATCTTATCTACTGGTCCAGAAAAATATCATTTTCCGGACTTGTTACGTAAATAATTATTGTTGATTTTTGTTTTCCATTCCGTTCCCACATGTGTAAAAAAATAACGTGACGCGGGGTCGGAATTTTGCATTGTTTTTAAATGACTTTAATAGCATACCTACCTGCTTTTTCATACGTACATATAATAAAAAGGTGGAATTCGAGTTAATGAAATATTTGTACTGAGATTTCTGAAGAGGATTGGAACCTTTAGTGTGAAGATAACACTGACGTAGTGTTCTACAAGACACCATGAGACTATATACTACACTCGACGCACGTTGCACCAACCAAGTTGGCATCATCTGAAAATTATTAAAACTAACCTTTTGCTAAAAAGCTACCCTATTTCTAAACTATTGTCACGTTTCTGTAAACCGTGACCCACTAACCCATAAAGCGGGCTATTTGGGAGTGGTTCTCTGTCACTACTCATTTTAGGTTTACGCTTTGTGATTTCCAAACTTTTAAATGCATCCAGCTGTCTAGTATTTGTTACATTCCTAATTAATATTAAATTGCTAATATCTATTTTATGGTTGTTCTCAAACGCATGTTGAGCAATACTAGATTTATCTTAAAAAAAAATATATGTTTTCTTAACCGCCTCTCAAATCAACTAGGTAACTCCCAAAAAATCCTATAATTTTATGTTGAGTAAAGAGAGACGAGGCTCTACAGTTTATTGTAGAGTTCGAACCACATCTAGGGCATCCACAGTTCTCTTCCATCTTAATCCGAAACAAATTATAAGTAAAATATCTAACTTGCTCCGGGATAGATTCGAACCATCGATATTCGGCACCGAGTAAATAGCTATAAGCGCTTTACCCACTCGGCTACCATCCCCCTTCTATCATATTTGAAGTGAGTCATGTTCCTTGAATCTAGTTTGAATTTATCATCTACTTTGTCCCACATACTTTTGATTACAGTCCTTACAGTTAACTTCGTAAATCCCCGACTTTTCGTTTGTTTCAGTTTTGCCTTTTGGATTGCCTAAAAGTTGTTGTAGATTATTTCCCGATGAATAAACCACTGTCATACCTATATCTTTAAAATTCTTACCAATATCACAGGTAAATCGAGAATCGAATGGAATCGATACAAATTTCGGATTTTCTCTTTCATTCTGAAAAGGCAAGGAATTTCGAGGTTTCTCTTTAAATTTAAGTTTCTTAATAATTTTAACAATTAAACTTACAGAATATCCATTACTAGCAGATATATCCTTAATCAATGCCTTTCTTTTTCCAAACATCTCCTTATTGAGGGGGAAGCTTAATAGGCGATGAACTAGAAAATCTTTTTTGTATATGTCAAATTCTTATTTTCACTGTTTCTAATTACTAATACGTCTAAAAATGGTAGTTGTCAAAATTTTCAATTTCATATCTGAATTTAACTGGCGCGAAACGACTGTTTATAGAAACAAAGTTGTCAAAATCAGTGACTTTCATATCAACAAAAATATCATCCACATACCTAAACCAAACTCGGAGAAATACTCGAATTATTCTTTTGTTTTTGTTTCGAATCTGTTCATGAAGAGACTGGCAATGAATGCTGGCAAAGAGTTACCCATTGCTATTACTTCATGTTCGAAGAAATTATCATTGATTCCAATTTTGTTGCATGCAAAGTTTAGTGAGTTGAAAATAATCTTTTACTATATCTTCATTGACATTGTTTGATTTGAGTAGATCCTTAAATTAATTCAAGGTCTGTGATCTCAAAACGCTTGAAATTAATGAGCAAATGTCAAGGAAGATCAAAATGTCACTTTCTTGCAACTGGATATTTTTCACCGTATTAATGAAGTCATTGAATTAATCACAGAGAAACTTGGTGGTACAATAGGTAAACTTTCGAGCTCCTATGTTAATCATTTTGATAGGTGGTAAGTTGCGATCCAATTGCTGAAACAATAGGATGCACCGACTTTCCTGATTTGTGTATCTTGGGCAAGCAGTACAATCTAGGTACACTTACGTTAGATATATGTAACCTCCTATTTAAAGCTGGAGTAATACGGTTGTTGCAGGATTTAAGAACATTTCTTACTTCAGTAATCATTTTTGGTAATGGATTTCTAGACAATTTTTTATAAATACCATTACTAATCAGGTTGTCTACCCCTTTATAATAGTCCTCTTTATCTAAAATAGCAACCTTACAGCCCTTATAACCTTTTAAGTAAAAACAATCTTTTTCACTCAACCGCTTGATAATTTTTCTATCCTTTGTGGATTTTGATTTTACATTTACGTTAGTGACAATATTTGTCAAGATTTGTGTGATACCAGTACTCTAAGATATATCCCTAAGGACATTCATCATTGTGCTCAACCCAGAATGGAGAGTTTTAATTTTCTAGTTAATCTCCTATTAAACTTTCACCTCAATAAGGAGAGGTTTGAAAAAGAAACGGCATTGATTAAGGATATAGCTGCGAGTAATGATTACACAGCCCCACAAAAAAAAAAATTTCTGACCTAGCAACGAGACGAGTATATCCTTATGTATTTTTGATCGCTGATTCCGAATCCGGGGTCAAAAAAAAGTCGTACACCCCCAAAAAAAAATTTTAGAGCCAAAAAACACCACTTGAATCGTTTTGTTTAATATTTTCGGGAAAAATTGAATGTGTTACGATAAAAATAAAGGTGAATTGCAGCGTTCACCCTATCGGTATGAAACGCACCCCCATAGAGGGTGAGAACCACCCTCATCTGCCATCAAACCAATTAATAACGACAATGACTGAAAAACATCTAAAAATGTTTAAGTTTCGTTAGGTTTGCAATAAACTGACGTAGAATTCACGTAATACCCCAAAACTACCCCTATATCGTTATGAAAAACAACCCTTAACTTCAATTACAGAAAAAAAGAAAGGAAAAAACATAAAATAACAAGGGTAACGTTTCCACCAGGACATAGCCGAAATGGAAAAACGATATCAAGGAAGATGGGACGAACACATGATAGCAGACTACTGTTGGTCTCTGAAAAGAGACACGAAAGAACAACACAAACGACAGTCAGTAAGAAGATCGTTTGAAAATAAAGTTAAAAGATACCATAAAAAAAAGATTAAAAAAAGAAGAATTAAAAGCTACTAATGTAAGAGTACTTCTCACCTCCTTCAGGGATGCGTTTTATACCCAAATGGTGTTAAGATTGGTGACAAATGACTGCTAATATCCTAGCCATAAGGATCTCTGCAAATAAGAACATCCATATAATGAAATCGTTATCAAATTTCATGTTTTTTCCTTTCTTTTTTTCTGTAATTGAAGTTAAGGGTTGTTTTTCATAACGCTATAGGGGTAGTTTTGGGGTATTACGTGAATTCTACGTCAGTTTATTGCAAACCTAACGAAACTTAAACATTTTTAAATGTTTTCAGTCATTGTCGTTATCAATTGGTTTGATGGCTGATGAGGGTGGTTCTCACCCTCTATGGGGGTGCGTTTCATACCGATAGGGTGAACGCTACAATTCGCCTTTATTTTTATCGTAATACATTCATTTTTTCCCGAAAATATTAATCAAAACGATTCAGGGGGTGTTTTTTTGCTCTAAATTTTTTTTTTTGGTGGTGTACGACTTTTTTTGACCCCGGATTCGGAATCAGCGATCAAAAATACATAAGGATATACTCGTCTCGTTGATTGGTCAGAATTTTTTTTTGTGGGGCTCTGTTATTCTGGACGTTTAATTGATAAAATTATTAGAAAACGTAAATTTTAAGAGACACTTCGAAATTCCTCGACCTTTCAGAATAAAAGAGAAAATCCGAAATTTGTATCGATTCCATTCGATCCTCGATTCACCCGTGGTATTGATAAGATTTTTAAAGATATAGGTGTGACAGTGGTTCATTCATTGGGAAATAAACTACAACAGCTTTTAGGCAATCCAAAAGACAAAATTGACAAACAAGAAGTCGGCGATTACGAAATTAGCTGTAATTAAAAGTATATGGGACAAACTAGACGATTAATTCAAACTAGATTCAAGGAGCATATGACTCATCTCAAATATGGTAGAACAGAACAACATGCGTTTGAGAACAGCCATAAAATAGGTATTAGCAGTTTAAGATTAATTACGTTTTAACATCTGACCAACTTCAATACATGACTGTGAACGTTGGTGTAGGTTTTGGGTCATTATTGACGTTGAGGAAACGTCATCATAAAACTGAATTATCAGTGTATAGATTAGAGTCATTCTTTAAACGTTTTACGGACGACATATCGTGGGTATGAGGCGTGCATGATAAAAAGGGTAAAGGAAAAATTACAACAAACAACATAACCTCTAAGTTTTTGTTGTTATTCTATTATTCTCGTGATTTTCTTTGTAGGTAGTGATGGACATATTCGGATGATTTTAATAATCGAGAAATCGATAACCAAATATATCAATAATCGGTTGATCATCCGGATTATCGCTCAACTGTTTCTAGGGCGATATGGATGCTGAAAACCAAGAATGATGTGTAATCGACAACCGCTCATGACTGGGGTAGGGTCACGATTCTTCAGAATTTGGTAAGATTACTTTTATTTTACTTTATTTTACCTTTACACTTACTTTACTCACTCACTCACTCGCAATTGGCAGTTGGCACTTGACACTGTTGGCTGGCAGTGATAGCTTGGCGCCTCCCACAGTCGGAATATTTTTATTTTTGTACGTGATTTAAATGGTGACCGAATATCGTTCGGATTTTTTCTCAGTAGTCGGAATGGCCTGAATATATCAATAATCGTATGACCGATTATTTTTCATCCGAATGATCTCATCATTATTTTGTAGGGTTTCCTTCTCAGAATCAATGGATAGAGAATGGTCATTCAAGTATTCAGCTATTTTTGACAACTAAGTAAAGTCGCATGTAGTGCATATTTTAGAGAATGATTCATACATAAAAACTGCCGAGGTTGCTTTATACAACTACTTCATTTTTTTCAGGACCAGCTCGAAGACGAACATATTTAAATACTGTTGTCTGCCGTTGTGATGTTCACAATTGAAGTGAGAAAATGCGAATTTAACAGGTTTTTGTTAAACTAAACAAGCTACCTTAAGTTTGCAACTAATAAGTAATCATTATATTGTATATTGACATTTAAATCACTAAAAAATCTGTATTCAAGAAAGAAGTCAAAATATTTGTTTTCTAAATAGCCGTTAAAGAATGTGAAAAAATTGCTGTTGAGTGGTAACTCCGTAAACATGACTCTATTATAAAAATAGTTCTTATAAAAATGAAAAGTAATTATATATCCACAAAAAAGGCTCTATGCAATTTTTTCGTAGAGGCGATAGCTTCGACATAGAAGTGATCTTAAGTACATGAAAACGAATGCTACCACACATCTTCGGCAATGTCTTCATTTTTTTCTCTTCTAAAACCATCGTCTCTACGAAAAAAATGTAAAAACCCGAAAAAGTGTAAAGTGACTGGCCTATAAGCTGATTTCAAAACTAAACAAGACAATATGAAGGTTCGGGTAAATTGATATATTTGCTAAATAGAGCCAGCCTGTCATGGACTCTGTAATAGTTTTCAGATTCTCTGGCGTGTTAGCTGTGTCAAACAGTCAAAAACATTCACCAAAACCTGCTTATAAAAAAAAAAAACTAAGCATTTTTTAAAAATACTGCAAATTTAATTCGAGTAATTCTTTATCCTCAAACCATAACATTTTCAATGTTATCTTCACTAATCAGGAAAGTAGCTGTTAGAAAATATTCCTTCCAGTTTACCACAGCAGTAATAAAACACAAATAATTTCAATAGTACGATTTATTGGATTCAAAAATAATGAAGTAATAATTAATTATTCTAATCCTAATTCTACTTCATTTTGTTTTTCCGTGTCCTCTTTCAAAGCCTTCCAGACCTGTTCATGTACATTGTTTAAATTTTCTGAATAGAGAAAATCCAGATTGTTGTTTAATTTTTCAAAATTAAGTAGCTTATACAAGTTAGGTAATTTACCAGCTAATAGTTGGACATCATCACTACTATAAAGTTGATCATCTGGGGTATAGAACAGGGCCACTGGTACAACAACCTTGGATAAGTCGAATTCATTACCCTGAGTTGTATTCGAATATTTTTGGAAGCGTCCTAAAATAATGACAGTAAAACTGGGGTTGATTTTATCACTTACATAAGAGGTATGTAGTAAAATCTACAGTGACTATACTCTATTCACTTTAACTTTGCAGTGTTAGCTAGAATAGAAAACAAAATGCGCGCTGATTCTTGGTGCGGACGGCAGGCATCTGCCACAAGTACAGGATGGACCAAATTATATGGGATTCGTGGGTTTTCTCTAAAACTATGGCAAATAGACAAAAACCAATATAGGTGTCCTGAGATCGATTTTCAAGAAACAAACAATGGCGCAAACAGCGATTGTCTATCTTTTTCGATTACCGAACTACATACCATTTTTGAAAAATTGGCATTTTTGGATGACCTCATATCTCAATTACCACGTGTCGAATCGAGAATCGAGTAACACATTCTTAAGGCACTTTTTTTAGTAGAATCCGTTGCTGATAAGAAAAAAAATATGTATACCTCAGTTTTCGAGAGATAGACATAACCTGTGTTTTCTTAAATGGAACATCCTATAAATTATTTCATGATTCGATTATAACTTAAATTAGTTTTTGAACGATATATCATATGTCATATTTATCTCTAGAAAAAGTGGTTCATTTTTGAAAAATTAAATATATTTGTGAGGAGGCCATGGAAAACTATTAACAACAACATTTGTTATAATATAAAATAATTTTGCCAAAACTAAACTACAGTAAATGTTTGATTTGTCTTCCATTGACATCTATGCATATTTATCGTATTTCTAATATATTATATTGAGGCTATGATAAAAAAAAGAGAATCGAAATAATCGTAAATGTCAAAAACTAATTTGTGAGTTAATTGTGAGTGAGCATTGTTAAAAATGGTTCAATTTATTAATTATGAAAAATATGATATGATTAAGTGTTTTGTAGAAACAGAACAGAAGATTGAAATTTAGCTTCCGAGCTTTATTTTAATAGGTAAGTTATAGACAGCAAAACTTTGTGCCAAAAGTGCCGACTAAACAATATTTTTAGATATCCAGAAAAGAGACAGCCAAACATAAAAATATTCAAAAGGCTACAATAAAATTTTAAAGAGTTTGAATCATTTGTAAAATCTCGAACAAAAATATATAATAAAGCAGGTAGAGAAGTTGTAGAAAATATTGTTTTAGAAACTGTAAGAGAAAATTCTAATATATCGTCTCGCGAAATACAGGAAACTTTAGGAATCCCAAAAACAACTGCTTTGCGTTGCTTAAAAAAAATAAATTCAAACCCTACAAAAGTAGGATTAGTCACCATCTACAACGACTTACAAAGACATCTAGATTTTTGCCATTGGTTTCTGCGTCAGTGCAATGAAGTACCAGGATTTGAAGGAACAATTATATTGGACAGACGAGGCCCATACAAGCAGTGCCGGAATTTTTAATCGGCATAATAATCACCATTGGGGCTCATGAAAATCCGCACGTAACCGTTACATTTAATCGTCAAGGACGATTTGGATTTGGTGTATGGTGTGGTTTTATTGGATACCAAATAATAGGTCCTCATTTTTTTCACGGTAATTTGAATACCGAAACTTATATTAACATTATACGACAAGATATAGAGCCCTTTATAGACAATATGCCTGTAAGACAATTACAAAGATTATATTACCAACAAGATGGCGTCTAATGAAACACGAAATTATTTAAATGCTCAATTTGGGGAGGATTGGATAGGTATATATATATATCACTCAGGACTAGTTTATCAATGTCTAGTTAACTGAGTTAACTAAATTGATAATTAAAAATTAATTTAGTAACTGGACATTAATAAACAACAAAGTAGTTTAGATATTGTTAAATTTTTAGGAAATAATGGTCCTATTTTATGGCCAGCTAGATCTCCCGATATAACTCCTGCCGACTTTTGGCTTTGGGGTTACTTACAAAATATTATATATAGAGAACGTTCTAATAACATAGAAGAATTGGAAAACAAAACATTAGCTGCGTTTCGGACAATAACTCCTGTTATGATTAGAAATGCAACAAATGCTGTAAAGAGAAGGTGTCAAAAATGCATAGATGTCAATGGAAGGCAATTCGAACATTTATTATAGTTTAGTTTCTTCTATTTTTGGCAAAATTATTTTATATTATAAGAAGTGTTGTTGTTAATAATTTTCCATGGCCGCCTCACAAATACATTTAATTCTTCGAAAATTAACCACTTTTTCTAGAGATAAATATAACATATGACATATCGTTGGAAAGCTAATTTAAGTTCTGATCGAATAATGAAATAAATTAAAGAGTATTCTATTTAAAAAAACACAGGTTATGTCTATATCTCGAAAACTGATGCATACATAATTTTCTTCTTATCAGCAATGGATTCTACTCAAAAAAGTGCCCTCTGTAGCTCGGTAGACGAAAAAGGTAGACGATCGCGATTTGAGCCATTGTTTGTTTCTCGAAAATCGAGCTCGGGACACTTATATTGGTTTTTGTCTATCTGCCATAGTTGTAGAGAAAACCCAAAATCCCATTTAATTTGGTCCACCCTGTATAAAGTTGCTATAACGGTTTATTTTCATGTTTATTTTATTTCATAAGCATCGGTCTTAGTTGCACATTTCACACATTTAAGTCCAACCCATCACTGCAAAATTAAAGTGAATAGAGAGTAGACTAAAGACAGTGGCGACACGTGATGTATCACTGCTGGAAATTGAGGTACAAACATTTATATGATTTGATAATCGTGTCCTCGTCCTCGTGTAATATTTTTTTATACTGCTATCTTTGCTTGTTCTGTTTATCACGTTTATTGAAAAGAATTTGGAATTATTAATGTTTAAAGTAAATAATTAGGAAAATCACTGCAGCTGATGTCTATCAGCCACTACCGAAACATATCATAACATAAAACACGCCATATAAATTAGACAACCCGGACCAGAGTCGGAACTGCACAGACGGGGTTAAACAGTTGAAGGAACGTAGACACACGACCAATCCCTTCGACTTTTCAAAGTCGAAACCGGGAGACGATAGGCAGTAAACCAGCTACGTTTGTCATGTAACGTTCTCGCTCACTGTGCTATCGATCTCGGTAGTAGAATACAGGGTGTCCCAACCAAAAGTAAGCACCCTGAATAACTTTGGAAATAAAAATTTTTTGAAGAATTGGTGAAAACGTCGACCTTGTTTCCAAGGGGGACATATTGTAATATAATACTTGTAGACCTATCATCATCCCTCTACCCTACACGGCCACCCCCTTAAAAAATTCAAATGGCAAGGGGGATCGAGTGATACGTCTTTTGAAAGGTCTTTCAATTCCCTACATAACTGTGTATTTTTTTTAAAACTTTTATCGATTCGTTCTTAAGGAAAATAATTTTATTTTTGATGATTACACACAATCGAAATGGTTTAAAAAATCTAAAATACACGGCACTGGGTATTGGAATTTTATAAAAAAAACTACATTTTTTAGTGCTCTCAAATCAACACGAGTTTTTTTCGACAAAAAACACATTCCTTGTCCGTTTAGTTTTAGAATAATAAAAGACTCATAAGTATTTGATAGTCCTTGAACATTAATTTGTTCACAACCAATTTTAAATCGAGATACATTTTACCAGAGTGAGTTCTGAAAATGGCTTATACCCTTCAGGAGAGAATAGAGATTGTCAGCATTAATTTTAAAAACGATAATTGTGCTAGAGCTATGGAGCGCATAATCAATAGAAATCACCCAGATAGAAGGGTTGGTTTTCAGTATGTTTTACAATTATTGCCAAAATTTATGAAAACAGGTTCTGTAGGAAACAAAAAGCATGAACCTCAGCGACCGATTAGGAATGAAGCAGTCGAAGTGGCAGTTCTGGGTCATTTGCAGATGGATAACACTCAATCGATCAGGAAAGTAGCTGAGGCTTCCGGTGTATCACGAAGCAGTGTTCATCGAATTGTAAAGGCGCACAAATTTCATCCATATAAATTTAAATTGGTACACGAATTAAACGAAGATGATCCCGATCGTAGACTTGAATTCTGTGATATTTTTAGTGAACAATTAAACGATAATGCCAATCTACTGTACAATACGTGTTTTTTTGATGAATCACATTTCATTTAAATGGGGAGGTAAACAGGCATTTTGTAGGTATTGGAGTGAAACCAATCCACCTTTGTTCATGGGAACTCATACCCAAAGGCCTCAGAAGTTAAATATTTGGGCTGGCATCTTAGTCGCATTGTCGGGCCGTTTTTTATTCCTAACAATTTAAATAGCGAAAGGTACCTCGATCTGTTAGAAAATAACATCGACCCAATGATTACCCAAATCCACGAAGAAGACGATAATCTTTTAGAGGGCGAACTATTTTTTTCAACAGGATGGGACACCCCCACATTTTGCTATAGCAGTCCGTCAATTTTTGGATAATCGGTTTCCTGATTGATGGATTGGAAGAAGAGGTCCTGTGGAGTGGCCTGCTAGGTCACCCGATTTAACTCCCTTGGATTTCTTTCTGTGGGGACATTTGAAATCGAAGGTATTTGCAACAAAACCCGCATCTCTGGAAGTTACGTGAAGGAATTGTTCGAGAATGCCGTTTATTGACTCCAGATGTGTTCAGAAATGTTCTTACAGAATTTCAAGACAGATTATACTACTGTATGGAAGTCGGTGGGGGCCATTTTGAACAATATATACGATAATTTAAACTGCTTCTTTTATTTTTATTTCCCGAACCTAAAATAATGAAAAAATTATTCCTCAGGAACGAATCAATAAAAGTTTAAAAAATACACAGTTATGTAGAGAACTGAAAGACCTTTCAAAAGATGTATCCTCGACCCCCTTTGCCATTTGAATTTTTGAGGGGGGTGGCCGTGTAGGGTAGAGGGATGATGATAGGTATACAAATATTACATTAAAATATGTCCCCCTTGGAAACAAGCTCGACGTGTTTCACCAATTTTTCGAAAAAATTTGTCTCCAAAGTTATTCAGGGTGCCTACTTTTGGTTGGGACACCCTGTATATTAGTAAAAAGAAACATTAAACTTATAGATTTGCTAGTAATATCATGGTTTATATAATTAAGAGCCTCCGCGCACTAAGCAACCAGGCCGGGTTGCACTGGCCGGGACGGCCAACGAGAATACGAGCGGTGTACACGCGGCCAGTGATTTGTGCAGAATATAATGGGTGGTCGCACACTAACAATCGACTACACAGCGGCCAGTAGAGTATAATCCATATAGAAACATTGTCACGCGTTAAAACTGAATAGTTCAAGTGTAGCGTGCGTTTATCCTTTCCTACTTACTGACTGTATACACTTGTTCGCCGCTCTAGGTTAGTCGTGTTCTTGATCGTGTATATCCTGGCCGCTTAGTGCGCGAGCACTCTTATATCATGTATATAATCGGCAAATAGTATAGTATAGTAGACTAGTAGAGACGAAGCGAGGCGGACGAGCGGTCATCCAGGGTTCTGTCGACCTAAGCAAGAGAGATGATGTGTCAGCTCGCTCTCGACCATATATCTTCCTCCCCGAAAGATTGCAAATTGGATTTTAAGCATATTTGGTTGAATGCATTTGTTTACAATAAAATTTTAAATCGGCACAACCTTGAACTGCACTTCAGCTTTGAATTGGATGCTTGCAAATCGCAAATATTCACTTCAATTGTGGCACGAATTTCAAATTGCGCATGCGTACTACGACACAAATTTATTGTTAGAATTTAAAGTCGGTTTGTGATTTGAAATTTGAAGGTTAGATCTTTTGGTATTAGAAAATACGATATTTTTAGAAGTTATGTTAAATAATTGTAGTTATTTAATCAAACGGAATTTGCACACACGTAATATTAAAAAATCTCAACAGATGGCAGCTCGTAACTCATTATAAATGACCTAAATTTTATCTCGGCACAATTCAGAATCCGTTAGTAAATTGTGCCTGTAGTGAATTGGTTGTAAATGTACCTTAAGAAGATGACGACGCAGCAGCGACAGCGAAAGCTTATAAATATAGGTTACCGTAGGTCAAGACTCGTGATATTCATTTGTAATAGTCACATTTAAAAAGTGTTTTACGTTTATTATTGCTGGTTTCCTCCAGCTTTAAATTTTTTTATTGTTTTTAAAAATCCGGTTGTTACGGCCATCAACGTGACTCGCGTTTTTTCAACAGTATAATCGGTCAGCTCAGGCTTTGGATTTGGGATTGTCTAATTTATGCAGTGTGTTTTAAAATATGTTTTAAAAATAAAATGCACATTTAGTAGGCGAAATTACAGGCAAAACTGTTGCCCACTTTTTTTTATTAGTACGAAAAGAAACTGTAGTAAAATTTGCTGAATAAAAAACACCAAATTCGTATTTCAAACATAAAATGGTACAATAGTTTTCGTTTTTCGTTATCATGATTAGAACAAGTTTAAGAGTGGTTTATACATTTTTGTCGATTATCTGATGAAAAAACCGCCTTATATCATACAAATCGATATACTTCAAATACGATAAGATAATTTTGTTTTTCTTTATTTCTCAGCATTTGTTACCACTAGGCTAATAGATAAACTTTTGATTTAATATATAGATTTTTTTTATAATAATGTAAAATAGTTAAATTGGACTCAAGTAAACTGATCCAAGAAAGTTATGAAAGTTATAAATAATGCGAGAAAATGCGTTTCGTTTGGGAACGTGGTTGGGTACATGTTTCAATATGTAAATTTCCATTCATTTTTCATTAAATCGAATACAAATAATACTATTTTTCAATTTTATTTATCACATTTTCTTTGCGTAAATGATTTACTAGGCACGAAATTATAAAGAAGCCACGGTTTGCCCCTAAGACAATCTTTAGTTTTCCTTTTACGCGTTCTGCAGATTCCTCTGTTAGCAATAGAATATATTGCGCCAAATCGGACATCACGTTTTTTCGTCCAGTCGCTCTCATATACACTACGGCGTTCATCATAAATAATATATATTTTTTTCCGTATGTCGTAACTGTCCCTCAATAGTTTTAAACCATCACTGTTTGCATTTGCACGTTCCAACTTTTTGAAGCTGTAAAATGTCGCCTCGTGACCCTGTTTCTTCCACGGCTCCCACCACCAGGTTGGCAGTGCTCGCTCTACATGAGTTGGTTGTCTTATCAACACTAACCCAAACTTACTTGTCCTCGAGTTCGGAGTGAATATTACAGAGAACATTTTCAGCTACCGAGGGCAAATAATTTTTTCTTAATGTAGTTGAACTAGACATCTGTATTTCTGCATATTACCCCCTACACACTTTTCTATAAATTCGAAATTACACTCTGCACAGAGCAACGATATAAACAAAGTAATCCCTCATTCCTCCCAGACACTTTTCCACTTAATAAAAGATCAATAGCATGTAGTCCTATTTGTTTAGGGACAAACGATATTCACCTTTCGACACTACATATGTAAATAATATAATTCGCGGCCGCTCATCGGTGCCAATATAATTCTCGGCTATTAAAGACAGCTTATCCATGTCAGTTTTACATGCAAAATATTAATTAAATAATGTGTAAGTACACTGTCAAATATTACGCTTTAATTTATTACTATTTTCGACATCACGAAAGCATACCGTTACGTCATTGTTATAATTCATACGAATCAAATCGGCACTGCGTTAGTCAAATTCATGCTTGTTGAAATGACGTCCAGAGATAAACAAACTTTACTCGTTGACAGGTGAAAAACATAACCTACAATTTGTCCGCTAAAAGTTAGAATAATTTAATGATTTCGTCAGTCTTTAAATCAAATTTAAAGACTGACGATATCGTTAAATTTCATGTTTATATAATTTGGGAAAATTTAGATTGCTTATATATATTAATAATTACATTTAAATTAATTAACACCATTAAAAATTAAAAGAAGCTGTCTGATGGTGTTTTATAAAAAAAGATTTTGTATGTATTTTTAAGAATCATTATTATTATTACACATTGAAACATAACTTTTGTTTTGAAGATTAACTGTCATTAGTTCTGAAAAGTTTTGTTTTTAATATACAAAAATCAATAAAATAAAAAACGGTAACAATCAAACACAAAAATAAACAAATCCAAATCTGACAGCTGAGATGTAGAAACAGGAAACCATGAAACACGTGCCAACGACGCTAATGAAAAGCTCACGATCAGGCTGATCGATATTATTCTCGCTTGCTACTAAGACGTACGATATCTGGCTCGGTCTTTCTTTTTCATCAAGGAACTGAGGTTTTCGTATAACGCATCAACAACGTTAGTCTGAGATATTAAAAGTCCCATATAATGGACTTCCTTGCGCTATCTCCCTCGTTTTATTATTTCGTAAACAAAGACCGCTTGAACAGCATACTTTGTAGATTAGAAATAAATTTGTGATGTAATGGCATTCATTCGTAATTTCAATAATATTATATCATGCATTTTTCGGAATACTGTATTAGGTTTGAAAATCCGTCTCTGGGGTGACATCCAAACCCCCTAAGTATTTATATAATCAGTTTCGTGTGACAGTGGAGTTGCTAAGCATAACAATCGTTTGATTTGTGATGCTAACACGAAATTTGTCACGTTAAAGTTTTTCTCGACGAATAAATTATGATACAATGAAAAGCAAAAAAAAATTGTTCAGCGGTCATCTTGAAAAAGGAAACTTTGCGGCCAGTTTTTTCGAGATTACCTTGAAAAAAAGTTTATTTCTGAAAAAAAGTTTTGATTAAAATGAAGAACACAAAATTCTCTACAAAAAAATTTTAGTTCCATTATGTCGTAGCTCTAGCGGTTTTCCTACAGTCATTAGGCCAAATAGGCAGCGGCACGATTATCACGCTTAAACGCCATTATTTAATATGATGTCGCGGAGATCTATTGGTGCGTTATTGCCAGAATTGTTGTTATGAATAATATCATACAGAAAAATAATATAATATTAGTACTAATAATAACAATAATAATACTTATTATTATTGTTATTCAAGTCAACATTATTTGGGGCATTTACATTAAGATACATACACGAGAAGCACAGTGCTGCAACCAGATATCAGGTCATCCCTTCAACCCCTCTTCCCACCAATCAGTGGTAGGAGTACCTAAGTGTGGATGAGAATAAAGAAAAGCTCTTCTCCTTTCGTAACACAAAGCTGTTAAAGATCAAAAGGGACAAATAATTATTTGTTACCGCAGGAAGATTAGTACATTCGATTTTTTGATAGTCGTGACGACTTGGATTTCAACTAGTTCGTTGTTGATTCTAGTATACCTTGTCATTCCTTAGCAAGTGCAAACGGACAGCTCGGAGAATTTGGAATAGTTTTTATGACCTAATTGAAGCTTTACTTCAAGTAAATACGAAACGTGAAGAGGAACCCGATGCGTTGCGGACTATTGTATGCCTTGTGATATTATTATATGATATATCCAGCACTATGATATACTTGAGACAAGGAAACACCTCCTCACTAAAGAAGAGAGACCCCTTCAATCACTATCGCTGACAAAAGAAGCTCTTATTCAGCAAGTAAATCGGGCAGTCTTTCAGGGAGCTTTTATATGGGGATAGTGTCTGATTTCAAACCCAAATATTCCAGATCCTAATTCTTGGGGACGTGGTTACTTTTAGACGGAATTGACCAGAGTCTTTGAACCACATTTCCAGAAGCTGTGTCGGTGTTAGAAGCTTGATTTTTATAAATGTCAAGTTATACATAGTAGGGAATGTTCATGTGCTTGTACTAAGTGAAAATACACAGTACTGTGATGAAGTGTACTATGAAAACAGCGACTGAGACTTCACTTTTTAGGTATTCATTTGTTTTACTATTTTATAAAAAATCATAAAATATATTAGATATATCTCGTTAAAATAAAGTTTAGCAAAAAATTAATTAGGCATTTTAATTATATTACTACAGTTATAAATATATCATTTACCCGTTACTGACAAAACCAATCGAATTACAAAAAAAACATCAGAAATTTTTTATACAACATTTTAATTTGCATAATCACAAAACATATTGATCCAATTTGTCGTTTTCGAGATAATGTCGAAATACTGATTTTGCTGACAATTTTAATGTTATAACGGCCAACCAATTTTTTCTGAGTGGCACTATATCCCATCTTGTTCGTCTCAAAAAACTATGTTCACATAATTTCAGGTTAATATCACAATCTGAACGATTCTTATGAAAATTCGAACTAAGCAACTCCACTATGAAGGTGCAAATCGGTTCTTCAATCTCAATGTCAAAGATGCATAAATAACAGATTGACATAGTTTAGCCCACTGTCATGTGATTATTGATGTAATCTTGAGAGATGGTAGCCCAAATTTCTAGAATGATCGCTCTCAAGGGTTTTATTGTTTGTGGAAGAGCTTGAGGCGGAATTCCAAAGTCTTGCAATGCATTGACAATGATTTTTGCATCATGAGGACGAGCATTATCATCCATGAAAAGGAAAACCTTTCACCGAAGATAGGCACCATGAAGTAAAGAATAATGTTTTTTATGATATTTTCAACATAAACTTAAGTTGTCATCATTGTCTCAACAATAAACAAGTAAGATTGTCTATTGAAGCATATGCCTCCCTACACGGTGATTGAACCACTGCTATAAGGATAGATTTCATGAACTTGATGCAGATTTCTGCGCCCTTTCGAATCTCGCTGTTTATAATGCACGATCAAAGGAATTCGTCTGAAATGTTTTCTAGAAACTATACCCATATTCCTCAAATATTTTCGAGTTACTCCACTGGCATCTGCTATGTTTCTTGAGGTATAGCACCTCTCTATACTGGCAGTCATACAAATGTATTGGTCGTCTAAGAAAAATCGCTGTATTAGTTTTTTTTGAAAGATCACCTCGAACCCTCTCAGATGCTAATTCAGATTTTGGTACCATGAAGCAAGTCTAGAAATGACACTGACCTACATTGAATTCCGCAGTTACCTCGACTTAGTTTCAACCTGTACGAGTCATTCTAATGACCACATTTATTTCTTGAGGAATTAACTTTCTCCATCATATATTGTAATTAATAACAAACGTTAGAAATGCTACTGATATCCTGAAAAATCGGTTTAAAAATACCAATATTCCTTCAAAAATTGCAAAAATATATCTGTTTTCGTAGTTTTTTTTTTAATTGCTTTATGTCTATCTTGTGGAGTAACAGCTAAGGATCAGAATGACGATCATTGTTTGATGATCTAAATTTTGTACAAAATTTTATCTTCCAACGTAAATTATTTAAAAAAAAAATGTAAACCGTATCCCTATTGTATTTAGAACCTCCTGGCCAGTAATTACTTCTAATTGATATTTAAGTAGGCTACTGTCTATGATGCGTCCAATGTACTAAGGAGCTGTTTACAATTTGTTTATACTTACGTATGTTATTGTCATAATGTTTAATATTTTTTGCTTAGTTTTATTTTTTAATCATTATAATACTGAGTACTATAATGAAATCATTATATACTCAGTACATAAATCATTATAATACTCAGTGCTATGAGTACTATAATGAAATCATTATAATACTCATTCCAAAAAAGCATATAATTTTGATACTGAAAAAGATGTCATTTTGACACGCAAGAAGATAAAAAATATTTCGGAACATCTGTGGCATATGTTAAAATTTGTATATTCTTAATATCCTTAACTTTCTTAGAGCAGTTTAAATGAACGTTCTGTTCTGTTCTTGCGTACTGTAAAGTGAATTTTTAAATGTAGTATGTCAATCTTGACTTGTCAGTAGCTACATAATGTAGTTTTTGAATATTAATAATCCCAACACATAACTAAATTTTGGCAAAAATCTGTAATGTGTAGTCCCCTTTTTTATTTGGTAGTATTACTTATTAGAAAAGAGGATTTTAAATTGTTCTCATAAAAATAGGTCTAAACACTCTTTTGACGTCTGCTGATGTCCTGTAAAGGCGCAGTTACACGGCGCGTGGTTCCGCGGACCTACCTCGACGAACCACGAACTAGATGCCGTTTGACATAGTTGGCTTACTATGACTCGCAGCTTGTGGTGCGTGATTCGCAGGATCCATCGGCTTGTCGATAAATTTGCACAGATCAAAGGAGCTGAGCACATCGGTTTTTGCATGTTTCGTGCGTGCAGATTTACACAGTTCGCATAGGTTGAGCAAATCGCAGATCTCTTGCAGTGCTGGTCACAGTATATGTGCAATCATGCTGTGTATGTACTAGTTGATAATACTGAGAATCATGAGGTACTTTCTCTACATTTCATATGCGACGCCATCCAATACTTTTTTTACGACTTTTAAACCAATTTTGCGACAATGAACAACAATTAATAATACACAAGGGAGCAAGCGTAACAGTTTGTTGTGTTGCATCCATACTCGCGATACAGTACTGGTGATAAAAAGACAAAGGTTCCATATTATTTTGACAAACCTATGAATAAAAAATTACAACGACTGCGCCATAATAGAGCCGTAGAGGTATAGGTAATATAATTTTAAATGGTTATCTCGTATCTAGTTACGCGCTGAAATTCTTAGATGCCACGCCCGGTATTACTTACGCTACTTCTGGTAAATAAGTATACTTACCACTAGCTCTCAACTGGACGAAATGCATAACTTCTTTTACAGATGCAGTTGATGGTACACGGGATATGAATTGCTTAATAGTTGTCTGAAAAATAAACTACATTGTAAAATCATGAGGCAAATTTGAACTTACCTTAATATAAATACACACACACTGAAATAGTTTCCACAATTACCAAAATGCTCGATTCTATACGAGTTGAATTTATTTTATAGTGTTTTGCAAAGTAAATAATTTGAGTTGCCATGTATAATATTAATTTGCTACACTGAACTGAATCTGCGGTTGGCTGCTTGTGAAACATTATTAAAATTATTAAAAATAAAGAAACTTTTTGCTTTTAAATGTTTCAAAAATATTTTATTAAAACTCTACACGTGTTTCGGCTTTTTAGGCCTTTCTCAAGAGTACAGATGATACTAGATTCATAGATTTGGATAAGATCAACTTGCTTCACTCAGAAAATAAAGGTAAAAAATTGGATTTATTAAAAATATTCGAAATTAAAAAAGCAGTAAAAAATAATGAGAACATAACAAAGGATCAAATAATTTTTACCGGTCACGACATTTTAGACAAAATAGTGTAAGTTAAAGAAATTCCCGTCGTTTCATACCATAAAATTTAATACTTTACAATTGTATTGTACTGCCCAGATGTTATATATAAATAAGTAAAGAACACGATTTAAAATCTAATATCATCTGTACTCTTGAGAAAGGCCTAAAAAGCTGAAACACGTGAAGAGTGTTAATAAAATAGTTTTGAATCATTTAAAAGCAAAAAGTTTCTTTATTTTTAATAATTAATTTGCTAAATAGTTTTTGCAAGTATATATTTCAGATTAGTAATGTAATATTAGAAAGTATTTTAATGCTATGTAGAAATAATAGACGCTCAGTAGATACGTCAACGTATAATAAAGTAATATTGCACAGTTTTTGAATAATTTTGCTCATTACAAATCATTTAATTTTGGATCATTGACCTTGAACCGAGACCATCATAACATTCAAAATTACAAAAAAAAAAGATATTTTAGAACAAGGAAAGTTATTTAAGGGGATTGATATAAATTTGAATGGTTATTTGTATGATCACAGTGACTTTCAATGAAATACATATTGTAAACTAATAACATGGACAGGACTCATATTAATATTAATATCTACTTATCAAAATATTAAAATACATAGAAAAAGAATTATTTGCTATGACAAATATTTAAATACATGGCAACAGAACTGTTTACCCAGATTAATAATTTTTACAGGGCATATCTATTTTTTACGTAGCAATTTTAATATATGCTTAGCAAAGCAACTTGGTAAAAAATTATAATACTGTGCAAATAAATTGTTGTGGTTCTATACTGGATGCACTCAGTTTGAATCATCTCCAGAAGATGGCAACTTGGCTCGCGAAACACTAGTAAAGTAATGAGTCATTCGTAGTTTGTGGAAACTGCTTCAGTATTATTGGTTTCCACCCACTTCAGGCTTAATATTAATATTAGAATATTCAAGTGGTTGAAGACATTATGGCAGCGACAGGTCAAAGTTTATGTACAATTTTAATTTTAGTAAACTTTATTCGGGCATTTATTTTATTACATTTAGGGCTCACAGAGGAAACGGTGAGTTTATTTGAATATTATTTGAAGCAATGGCAACAAAAATTTGTTTTGACCATAAAATTTCAGATTATATGGTCTTGAGATCAGGTGTGCCGCAGGGTTCTATTTTGGGACCATTACTTTTTACCCTATATACCAGTCAGTTCATTTCATGTTTAAAACACTGTCAAATTCATTTATACGCCGACGACACTCAACTCTATTATTCTTTAAATACTTCTGACGTCGATGGTGCTTATTTTCGTATTAATGACCTAATTTCATTTATAAGGTCAGCAGAAGATCATGTCTCATTCATAATTAATGCCAATAAATCGAATGCTGTACTTCTTGGTCCTAAATAATTACCCAATTATATTAAAAACCGGGTACAAATAAAAATAGATTAAGAAAGTCTTGAAGTAGTTGCTTATGCTAAAAATTTAGGCGTTATTATTGAGTGTGACCTTGGATTTGAAAAACATATAAATAAGCTTACTCAAAATGCTTACAATGTCATTAACTAATTTACAGAAACAGGCACTTTCTATCTCAGATAATAAAAATTATGTTATATGAAAGTTTACTATTGTCTTTATTAGATTTTGCCGACTGTCTATATGGTCCTAATTTACACATTGTATAAAAATAAAGTACAAAGAAATTCAAAATTCATGTCTTAGGCTAATTTATGGTATCATGAAAAATAAATTAAACCCTTCACTTCACTTCATTACCTATAAAGTTGGCAGTTTTAATAATAAATTAATGTTTTTAATAAAGAAAAAATCATATTTATCAAACGAATGTTCAAAAAATTTCTATTGCTATTTGTAACAATTAAATTAGAAATCCAAATACACAAACCGTTGAATATACTAATAAACTAGAGCACAAAATTTTCCAATAATAATATGATTTTACTTAGATACGCACCACTTACGCGGTCTAGTAAATCCTAATCGTTTGGCAGCGCCTCGTATTAGTTACGAATTAGTCAAGGACTTCAAACGAAAGCGATGACAAATCATAGGCGTAGCTAATATTAGACAGCAGTTTAGGGTGGGTCAAAAAAACCGACTATTTTCTTTTTTACTTTATACTCTAAAAAATCGGTTGCTAGACACCTCTAGAAAATTTTCACCAAATATGAGCTCTTAATTTTGATAGAAAGGTTCTCCGCTTTACAGTTTTCCATTTTTTCCTCAGTATTAGAAACGAAAATTCATCTCTCTATCAACTGTTCGTTAAAAAATATCTCTCCTCATATTTTTGTAGGAAATGGAACGCTCTACAAAAAAGGTCTCTTAGAATGTTTTCGTAAACCTCACCGTTTAAAAGATATCAAAGGTTGAAGTTTGGTTATTTTGAGACAAATTTCTGTTTTGCTTATGAATTTTATAACTCGTTAACAAAAAATTTTTATGAAATGCGCAATTCATAATTTTGTAGGAAATTAACTGCTCTACAAAAATGGTCTCTTATGATTTGTCGATTAAATTAAGCGTTTAAAAGATATTCATCGTCAAACTTCAATGCACGCCAATTTTAACAATTTTTGATTAATAATTCGGAAAATTTCAATTCAGTGTATGAGTTTCATGGAAATGTCCTCGACTGATTGTTTAGAACTGAAAAGTGGTCCGAGCTGTGCAGCCTCGACAATGATTATTAAATATTTTATTAATAATACATATGTGGAATTCGAGGAAGAAGACTATTTAGTAATAAATACATTCTCCATCCTCTATCAAAGAATAAAAAGTTTTTCTTTCTGTTCTACAAATGCTTGTAGATGTCTGTTTCTAAAAATCTATCTATTCATATTTGAAAATATGGATAAGCCGATTGTTAGTGACTAAGGCATAAAATGTGAGATATATTTTTTTTAATCTGAATGAAACAATAAAACTTTACTACCTTAAAATGGAGTCAATAGAGACTAGTGTATGGAAAGGAAGAATTCAGGAAAGACCCGTGTAATGCTAGAAAAATCGAAATCTTGTCAAAAATACTAACTTACATGATTTATAAGCAAATAAAGTTCTTCAAAATGGTTTTTGGGGAAAAACTCAACTTTTTCAAATGGAACCATATTGGTACCGAAATTTATTCATATGTCGTATAGAAATGTGCGATAAATACCAACAAAATTACAGCTAAAAGAAAATAAGAAAATACAACTTTGCTCTAATTAAATGTTAAGAAATAACTAACTAGGGTGGTTTTAAAAACAATGAAATATTTAGCTTGTCAAACATTTGTTGGTTTACCGGTGTTTTTATTGTGTCTTTAAGAATTGTTTAAAATTCTTATTAATTGTGTTCAAAATGCCGCAAATTTATACAAGAGATGAAAAAGTGGACACGTTAATTATTTATGGGGAATATAGGAAAAGTACCGTTGCGGCTAGACACCTTTATGCCGAACGATATCCTGATAGACAATGTCCAGCGAGAAATTATTTTAATCATCTTGAAGAGCAATTCCGAAGTGAGCCTAACAATGATCCCGAAGAAAATTTCATTCTTGACGAAGGAACGAAATTAATGTTTCGGCTCGAGTAGAAGTTGATAAGAGTGTTTCTTTAAGGTAAATTGGGTTTGAATTAGAAATCAGTCACCAAACAGTAAGCCGAATTTTGCACAAATACCACTATAAATCTTTTAAATACCAATTGCACCAGCACTTGTACGAAAATGATTGCGAACGAAGGATGGAATATTGCAATTGGATTTTGCAGAATAACGTGCAGCCAAACAATGATTTTTTGGGAATGATTTTATTTTCGGACGAGTCTAAGTTTACAAATTTGAGATTATTTAACCGACAAAATACAAAATATTGGTCACAAGAAAATCAAAAATTTATTACGGGATGGTAACTTTCAAGTGCGGTTCGGTTTCAATGTTTGGCTTGGAATAATCGGTAGCAGAATCATTGGTTCAATAATAGTTGAAGGACCTCTGACTGGTGCCAGATACTTGGGATTTCTGCAAAATGAAATTGAGGACAGTTTAGCAGAATTATCTTTCCATTTACGACAGGGAATTTATTTCCAACAAGATGACGCTCCTCCCCATAATTCAAGTATAATAATTAATTACCTTTAACGGAGATTCGGAGAAAACATAATTTCGACGAATGGTCCTGTGAGGTGGCCTCCAAGGTCACCTGATTTAACACCCCTTGATTTCTTTGTTTGGGGTCATTTAAAAAATATTCTCTACGAAACCGCCGTTACAACCCGTGAAGACATGGAGCTACGAGTAAGACGCGCAATTAATAGCATAACGGCCCAGCAATTGGCGAACGTTCTTCAAGAAACAGCTATGCGAGTTCAGAAGTGCATTACGTTAATGGACAGCATTTTGAACAACTATTGTAATGTTGTGTGTTCATTTTTTTATTCCAAAGCCACCTTATGTATAACAAGGTAATTAGAACGAAATTGTATTTTCTTATTTTCTTTTAGCTATAATTTTGTTTGTATTTATCGCACAGTTTAATACGACATATGAATAAATTCCTTATTAATAGTACTAATAAATGGTACCACGGTACCAATATGGTTCCATTTGAAATAATTGATTTTTTTCCCAAAAACTATTTTGATGAACTTTATTTGCTCATAAATAACGTAATTTAGTATTTTTGACGGGATTTCGATTTCGATTACACGGGTCATTTAGAATAAATCGGAACCGTCATGGCACACTTAACTGGAAAAATAAAAATTATATTATAAAAAATATTGACGTTTGAAATGTCACTTATCGTATCGTTGGCTTCAGAAAATTATGCAGAATTCAAAAATGCAATAATATACAGGGTGTTCCATTTAAAAATCGAAAGTTAGTGTCACTTCCGTGAAACAATTATTTCTCAGGAACGAATCGATAAAAGTTTAAACAAATACACAGTTATGAAGAGAATTGAAAGACATTTCAAAAGATGTATCACTCGACCCCCTTTGCCATTTGAATTTTTTAGAGGCGGTGACCGTGTAGGGTAGAGGGATGATGATAGGTATACAAGTATTACATTAAAATATGTCCCCCTTGGAAACAAGGTCGACGTGTTTCACCAATTCTTCAAAAAAAGTTATTCAGGGTGCCTACTTTTGGTTGGGACACCCTGTATATATAAAATGATAAACAACTGTCATAACTCACAACAATCACAACAGAATTTATGCCGAAATCGATGGTATCTATAGTAATGATGATAATAAAATAAACATATTATTGAATGAAAAATAAATTTTGTATTTTGTCACCTGTTAATCAGTGCCTTAAAATATCTACAAGATCCCAGCTGACCTGTTCACTGTTGGCAACAATCGTCATATATTTCGAATAGATAATTGATATAGTTGATAAACTTACCTGGTTAAATTGTTTGGAATTGTAACCATTGATAAGGAAATATATATTTTTGCAAATAAGTTCATCAGATTGTTTAGACATACACTTCGATTCTGCCTCTTCCACCAACTCGTGTGTAGGTGCAAATGCATTTATTCCTAGATTTTTCATTAACCACTGAAAAAGTAAAATAATTTCTTTGGAGAGAAATACTGCCTTATAAAAAATATTAGATACTAGTTGCAATTGATCACTGAGTTACTATTAATTTGCGCTTTAAATTACATAATATGGCATTTTTATACATAAATTATTAAAATGCATTTAAGCGCATTTAACCAATACTACAATTATTTTAAACGAGACAATTCGATTATTTAAATGATGAATAATAAAATAAAATACATGATTGTTTTATTTTATAACTTACCGATTTTGTGTTAAGATGCTGTTGAATGTTTTTAAAGACTTCTGCGTTTGAGTTTTTCATAAATACAAGCGGTCCAAGAGAAATTTGCCTGTCCAATTTTTTATTATATTCTGGTCTTTCAGAACCAAGTACAAAAAAGGAAGTTGTTCCTTCGTTGTGTCCAATGTAGCTGAGTTTAGTTTGGCCGCTAACAGACAGAGCTTTATCGATCAGTGCTGGAAGATCTTTTGTTCCTATTTCTTCCCAGCTAACAAAAAACATAAAATTTCTTAAATATTTTCACACTCAGTTTTTCATATATTCCTTAATTTCTTAATAATAATTATTGTTTAACTAAAAATTTCCGCAATAGTCTGTTGGTAGTTAGAATTTTATTTTTTAAAACACGCATATAATTAAAAAAACATGCCTAATAATGGAATGAATTGATATTAGTTAAAATTAGTTAACAAATTATTAATTTTAGTGATCCAGAAGGGATCATAAAAGTTTAACTTTTTCAATTTATTGTTAGATATTGACTGGTCAATTCTTCATTATTTTTTCACTAAAAGAATTTCCAAGATTTTAAAGAATGTTTAAGTTCTGTAAATAACTCCATCTTAAAACTAACAAAAATTAAAATATATTTATATTCTCATATATGTAACATAATCTTCTAGTTCAACTACAATTTTTGAATAACTGAAAACGAAAGAAAATTATGAACAATATAAATAATTCCGTTTTTTTACCACTCAGGATGTATACACTGATACAGGTTATACACCCAGTGTGTATTTCTTCCACAAATCTTTATAGATAGAAACCAAAAACTTATATTTGAGTTGCTCAGTATTCAAAACTACATATTTCAAAAATATTTTTAGTTACACAAGGTATTCTGTTTTAGCTGGAGAATACCAGGTTTGATTGTGTGTGATAAAAATTTTGTTGAAAGAGATGCTTATAAGGAACGGTATATTTTTGTAGTTTAATAAAATTTCCAATTTTTTATTGCGGCAACTAATTATCTTAGAAAAGGACCTTCAGATGATATAGCCAGTTAAAGTCGATTATCTATAAGGTATTCATAATTTTATGTTGAACTTGTAGATTAAAATTAATGATATTGTTATTTTAAGTGGAAAACCCTATATATTATTTTATTTTCGATTAGAGAACTAAAAGTATGCTTTCCGACGATCCCCCATACTTTTGAAAATATGATATAGTCGATATTTTTGTCTATGTAAATTTAAAACTTTATTTTTGATATATTTTGATATATACTTCCTCAGTTATGTAATCGTGAAAAAAATTTTGAAAATTTTTATTGCATTTCTGGACGAATCTCGACGAATTGTGACGATACACAAAATTTCAGACAAAAAAAAATTTCTGTCTGTGTGTCTGTTTGGTTCGCGATAGCAGCTACAGTTTTTGAGATAAAGCTTTCAAATTTAATACACACATGCTAGAGCTCAAGCAAGAGATTGTGTTCGTTGATGAACAAAATCGGTCTCAATGTCTAAAAAAAATATTAGTGACATTCCACCAATGTAACTTTCTTAAAACGTCAAAATGTGACTTTTTTTAAAATGTAAAAAAAGATGTGACTTTTTGAAACGTCAAAGTGACTTTTGAAACATCAAAATGTGATTTTTTTTGAAACGTCAAAAATTACTTTTATTATATACTCCACCACACGTCGAGTTTTACTACGGTGAGGAAGTTCTGATCCCCAAGTAATTGGCAGCGGTTTTTTCTATTTATATTTCTATTGATTGAATTTTTTGAGAAAATTATTTGAAAATACCCACCGTTCTAATCAATTAATTCATTAATAAATAAGAAATAACAAATGAACAAGTGTTTTATTGCTAAATTAATTTTTCAAGATAAATAATGACTGAAATAAAATTATATCAGAAAATAAAATAAAATCGAAGGCTATGAGCTTTAATAAACAAACAAGAAGAAAAAGTAATTTAAATGAATATTAAATTATTAATACTGTCACAATAATTTGATATACTCGTTTATAGTCTACTGTCGGTAGTTTCCATTGCTTACTAGAAATTAAACTTAAAATTTTTAAATATTAAACCAATGTACCGGAACCGGAAAGTATTTTTTTTTGTTATTTTTGCCATAATTTAACAAAAAAAAATCCATTTTTCTATTTCAAATTTAATTTTTTTATTTTTTATTTTTCTAAATTTCTCATATACATGAACTATAGATATAGGTATATCAGTTTAGAAAAAAATATTAAAATAGGACAAATATGTAAATTTTGCAATGATCAATTGATATTGAAAAAATTGCTCCTTGGTTATTTATATTTTAATGTAATGGAATGAGTTCATGAACTCATGAATATTTTGGTTGATTGACTAAAACTTAATCAACTGTCAAACGATAGCACTTTTGAAATTATTTTGCTGTATACTTAAATCATAAGATAAAAATGGCGTAATTACAGCCCACTCACAAACAGTGACAAAATAAATTAAACTGTAATATTTTTCACATCGCAAAATTCGACATAACAAATTTCATGCTCTGTTATTTCGTGTTATTTCAAATATCTGGCAGTTCTTAAATTATCACGAAAATCAAATTGTCTGGAACTGAATATCAGAAAAAATTCCTGTACCCAACTTTGAGGCTTTGTATCTCGGTGAGAGAGAACAGATGTCCATATTATTAAGAAAATCTTCATGTTATTTCCCATTTACTTGAAAACATCTACTTTATTATAATCAATCAAAAAGTCACCAACTTTAACTTTTCAATATAATCTTACGACGGAAATAGATTTACGCAAGCTATATCATATGACTCATTTTTAAACATTTTAGATATATTTCCGTATTTATAATGGAATTTCTTTGAAACTCGTTTCTATTATAGTCAGAGAAAATTTACAAGAATTGTTTCAAGTTTTGAAAAAGATGCACTAATAAAAATTAAATAAACAACCGAAGGAAAAACAATTTAAAAACGTGCATAGCCATTTGGTGCAATAAGATCTTTTATATCTTACCAGAATCTCCAGAAAGCAGAATCCTTTTGAGGGTCCAAAGTAGTATGTTTTTGGCCATAGATAGAACCCCTTGCGTTTCCAAGAAACACGTCATAACCTGTATCGGCAAGCCAAAAAGCTAAACTTTGTGAAGGACCTCCGTATATGAAGGACTCAGAATTTGACATTAATCCATGCATCATGAATACTACGCGCTTTCCCTTTCCTTCTGAAGAGGATGAAGAAGAAAAGGAAAATTGATCACCTAAACGTTTACTGCGTTTCTGTATACCGTTTGGAATACGGAAAAGATCCAAAATATATCCATCTTCAGTTTGTACCTCGAATGATTCTACTGGATATCCATAGCTTTTTACCATGTCACTCTGAAATTTAATAAATTAAGTGTTATTTGATACTTCCTGTTGGTTAAATAACCAGTTTTTTCATTTTTCCAATTTTTCACTAGTAAAAATCGTTTACTAGTAAGCAATCACAAATAAAGCCTTAATCACTTCTTTGTATGTGATACAAATTTATAAATCACCAAGAAGTGTGTGTGTGTGTGTGTGGCAACTTCATTTAATCTTAAATTAAATGGAGCGAGAGGTCTACGACTTTGTACCTTATTTACGTATTATTTTTAGTATATATAACTATTTATAAATTGTATATCATTACGTTTTTGATTGAATTATGTAAAATAACTTCTAAACGGAGCAAAATATCGAAAATCTCCAATTGACAAAAATGTTTCCAAATTAATTAGACATTCTACGCAAATAATCAAAATTTACTAGTGGCCATGGGCGTCCGCTGGGAGTTCAAACCGGTTCTTTGCCTCCTCTGGAAAAGTTTATTTTTATTCATGTATGTTTGAAATGTCCAAATATAGGTTTCATATTTAAAATTCTCGCCCTAAACAGTTATTTTATAAACAGTATTTTCGACGAGTTCGGCAAACATCCAAGAATCCAACTATTATTTAAAAAAATCTAGAGGAAAAAGATTATTATGTTGATTTAGTTCTTCATAAAGAGCTAATTTTTAATTTATACAGTGTGTCTTGTTTCAAGAGCGATCAAATATCTTCATTATTATTAGGAATGCGATTCAAATTCTAGTGACGTATATAATGTTACAAAACGGCTTAGTACTGCTGAAAAGGAATTCCATCAAAATACGCACTTACTACGATAAAGAAATAAATGTGACTTTTGCAAAACCCATATTAGAGATAATTGTACGGTAAATATGGTTTCAGAATTATGTGTTCTCCGTATTAAAAATCCCTTGATACTGTTTCTTAAAGAAAAATTATATATATTTTTAGTGCATAGATAATTGAATAAATAACATAAAGACCATATATTTTTAACACATCCTTGATTGAAAATAATTCCGTTTTGTAGCATTATACACGTCACCAATATTTGAATCACATCTCAATTATAATAACGAAGTAATGAGAGTGGTCGGACTTAAAACGGATACACTGTTGAGAAGAAATTGTTTTTTTTTTATTAAATATTATACAGTCTCTCATTTAAAATGAAAACACCTAGTTATTTTCGTAATTTTTTGAAATTCAGATTTGAGCTTTGGCACAATTGTATAAGATGTACATTTCGAGGGAACCAATTTAAATTTAAATAAAAAACTAAGACCACAGCAGTCCGCAAATAGGACCCATTCCCGATATTTTTTCTTCGCGTTGAAGATATCGAAAAAAGTTATTAAAAAAAGTTATTCAGAATCTAATTTTGAACCCCAGTACCAAATTTCAATATGAAATTCGCTTTTTTAATTTTTTTCAATACTTTTCCGCAGTTTAATAGGATGCCATGGAAAGAAAAACTATGATTAAATGTCAGTCTAATAAAACTTTGAGTTATATTGTGTAAAGTTCTAGTTCACAATCGTAAAATACGTCTGCATTTAAGGGAAAAAATCTATATTACTCATGGAACTGCAACTGCTATAAATGCTCTTTTCAATGAAACTGGCAGTGTTATTAAAAGACCTCAGAATGATCAACCTCGTCGAATACATTCGCATCCTGAAGATAACGTAATCTTAGCTGCAAATCAAGCAAATCCAAGAATGAGTCTATGAAATTTAGCATCTCAACTGATCATCGATAAGGAGAAAATTAGAAGATGTTTCATACGTCATAAAATCAAGCCTTATAAACTAAAATTTCTACATACTTTCAAAGAAGGTGATGAAAATAAAAGGTTAGATTATTGCTATTGAGCCCAGGGAAATTTTTTTAGACGACGGGGATTTTCTAAATCTAATTTTGTTTACTGATGAGGCTACATTTTCTACTAATGGAGTGGTATCTTCTCAAAACTATAGATACTGGGTTACAGAAAATCCTCATTGGGTTATTAATTGTAAAGATCAGTATTCAGAGAAAGTTAACGTATGGTGTAGAATTTTAGGCGACCGAATAATTGGTCTATTTTTCCTTAATAACTCGTTAAATGCTGAGCGATTAGTTAACTTGTTCGATACGGAATTATGGGATGCAATTGAAAATCTTCTTCTTAATGTGTGACAATAGATGTATTTCCAGCTAGATGGTGCGTCAATACATAATTCCAGAGTTGTTCGTCAGTGGTTGAACGAACATTTTTCAATGCGCTGGATAGAAACAAATAGTCCTTTTGAACTCTGGCCTCCTAGGTCGCCCGACATTACACCATTAGATTTTTATTTCTGGGGAACAGTGAAGAATAAAGTTTACACAACGAGGCCCAGAAATAGAAAAGAACTTTGTGCTAAAACAAGACGAGCCTGTCGCGACATCAGCATTCCAGAGCTGAGGAGAGTAGCCAATCATAATCGTAAAAGAATCGAGGTGTATTCAAACTGAAGGAGAATTAGTTGAGAGAGGCTACATCCGATAATTAAAATTTGTATTTAAATAAATGTAATGAGTAATTATCTCAAAAACTGACTGTTACTTTAAACTGTTGTTTTTTACGTATTTCAGTTACCAAAATTGTTTTGTTTTCTTTTCTATTAAAATGTGTTTTTTTGTAATATTATTTTTAAAATTGTCACCAATTGACTGCGGAAAAATATTGAAATAACTAAAAATGCGAATTTCGTAATAAAATTTGGTATTGGGGCTTAAATTTAGATTCTGGAAAACTTTTTTTAATAACTTTTTTCGATATCTTCAACGCGAAGCAAAATATAGGGAATGGGCCCCATTTGGGGAGCTGCCGTTTTCTCAGTTTGTTACTTATTTTAAGTTGATTGCCTCGAAATGTACGTCTTATATAGGACTACAATTGTGCCAAAGCTCAAATCTGAATTTCAAAAAATTACAAAAATAACTACGTGTCTTCATTTTAAATGAGACACACCGTATATGTATTACCTACATTATTAATGTTTTCACGGATTTATTCAAGAAAGATTGATTTTAGCGTTATTGTTTTGAAATAATAATTTGCTTTCTTTTTATAAACAAAATATTTCTGATTTTTACTATTTACATTGGACCCGTTTGTTTATATTATAAAATTAAAAAAACATTTTTGTCATACCGTATACGTTGACCCCCTTAGTTATAGATCTGCGACGCCCATGCCAGTGACGTAGTATAAAATATAACAATAGTGCTACTTTTCTGAAAATTACATTAGAGTGGAATTTGACAAGAAATGTACGTTTTTTTTCTCGCCCTGTATTATTGCTCCTGTACATGGGAAAGTCCTACGAAAATATCCATGCAATAGTCCATAAATTACCCTTATCGAGTTTTTCCCCATTGTAAAAATCCGTTAGGCAGTTTTATTCTTACGAAGTTTTAAAGTCGAAGTACCTAATATTTTAATGGAGTATGACAAAAAATTCACGTTTTTCTTTTTCCCACTGTGTTATGGCTACTGTGCATAGGAAGGTACTACGAAAATTCCCATGCAGTAAGTAGTCTTTCTCCGTTTTAGTAGGTAGCGTTAAAGTCACCAGGTTTTAAAATTGAAGCAAAATTTCTACCTTAACGTTTTAGTTGACGATATTAAAACGAAAACTTATAATTATTTGGTCAATATTACATATTAAAGGAATTATGCCATTTCATAAATGGAAGAAAAAAATATTATTTGTGCTGTAGCTCAGAAACCGTAACAGGTAAGTATATCCAAATTTAGACATTACTTTTTATTTAGGGTCTAAATAGTATCCTGCATTTACTTTTCAAGAAAGTGGTCATAGGAGCGGTCAGGTTCGGTGTATTAATAAATATTTTTGAATTCGTTAGCTCTATTAAAATATGGTTCTTCAAGCATTGTTACAGAAAAACTATATAGAGGTCACATTTTGATAGGAATCGCCATTTTTCGCGAAAATCAACTTCGAAAGTCTGATTGCATTGCAGGCTTCTTCTAATATAAAAGTATAGTCAGCTTGAATATCTTTTCAATATTAAAGGCATGTCTGCAAGTTCGTTAAATGTAAAATTTGCTTCCGTTCCTTAAAATGTTTAAGGGTCCTAGTCGGGAAAAAGCTTCGGATAGCTGTGTCACTCTCTAGAAAGTTTTTATACATGCGCCGCTGATTAATTTTGCTCTTGACTATACCTTCACTGGACGTTTTATTCACCGACTTCATTGAGGTGCGATTCCCGATAGAGGTAACACTTCCTTGCCCCATTTATAGTGACAAAGATACTTATTTAGAAAATTCATTTTAACCAAGTAGTATTGAATAAAAGTTTGAAACTTGCTGAGCATAATTATGAAGATTCATTCTAGAAGACATGTATGAATTTTACCTCGAATCATAATTCAGGAGCTAATCACGTTCAAATTTCACTTATATTTACAATATAAATTTTCTCTACATAAAGTGAAAATTAATTAAAATAGATATACATGTACCCTCTAGTACACTTTCAACTACTGATCCTCCAAATTTGGTGTAATTTGACCAAACCGTATGGAAGAAATAAATTTTGAAAAATTACCTTACTGGTTCGATTAGCCCTCTTAAACATTAAGTGGATTTTTGAATTTTGACAAATGTTAATTTAATGAATGCTTACTGTACTTTATAATATTCATTTATACTAAAAAGAAGCCTGCAATTCAACCAGACTTTTGAGGTTGACTTTCACGCAAACGGTTAATTCTATCGAAATATGAATGGTGTATTCTTTTTTCTGTAATAATAATTGAGAAATCATATTTTAAAGTCAAATTTGCAATAGAGCTAACGAATTCAAAAATAATTATTTATACATTCAACCCATATCCCATGTGTACCGCCCCTGGCCACTGACTTGAAAAGTAAATATAGCACACGGTTGACATCCTAAATGAAAAGTAATCACTAAATTTTGATATACGTATCTGTTATGCTTTCCGAGTCACAGCACAAACAATATTCTATTTCCTCCATCTTTGAAAGGGTGTAACTCCTTTAATATGTATTATTGCCCAACTATTTACAAGAGTTTTCGTTTTATATTGAGCTCTACTACTTACTGTAAGAGTTTGGTTATATAATTTTGGTACACTAGAGTAAACTAGATAAAAAGTCTATAACCGGAAATTATTTTCGAATATACAGGGCGAGCCAAGACGAAATCACCGGATCAAGTACTTTTTTTTAAATGGAATGGTATGTATATCAATACATTCTTTGAAGCCTCCTTCTAGACTCTATTCATTCCTATATTATTATTGACTATCTCCGAGCCACTTGGATGTAATGATTTTTTTTGTTGAAATAATGCCGTCTGCAGATACATATTGAAAAAAAAATCACCAACGTCACAATTATGGGTTATAGGAAAAACTTATGAGAATACTAGTTACAAGACATCTAATTAATGTTTCTGAATCATTCTTACTTCCTAAAAATGTACAGGGTGGCCAAGAATTATTTTTCAATTAAGAACTTTTTAAGTTGAAATTTCTCAATTTTTTCAAATGGAGCAACCTGTATATTGTTCAACGATGTGATGTAGAATTGAAAAACGAATATTTTTGTAAGTACTTCCCTCGGTACTTCCTTACGGCTAATTGCAACCATTTTCGTTTTATTGAGCAATAAGTACAAAATTCAAGAATAAACTTAAAAATAAAAGGTTTCTTCAAATAATTCATTAGAAAAAAATTATAATAAGTGCTCCACATGTTGCCCATTTTGATTGACACACATCTCTATGCGCTTCTGAAATGAGGCCATTTAGTGGGACCATTTCTTCCAATCCATTAAAGTGGGTAAATAATATTTAACTGGCCCCTTACTGTAAGAGTTTTTTTGTAAACTTTTTTGCTGTTTTCGTTATTCGACAAGCGATAAAACTTCAGTTTAGTATAAATTGTCTTGTATAAACGAACATGTATCGCTCTCATCGGTCGTCAGTTATCATTTGTATTAAATTTAAAATATTTCGAGTTTTACAAAATTAATTTTAATAAAGTTGATCTTGTAGACATGACTTTATTTTGTGCAAGTCAGTCAGAAATTGTTTGCTTGCCAATATAATTTATAAGGTATCCTGAAAGAAGGATTCCTGATGTTGCAGCTTCCAAAACCTTCTCGATAGATTTGTGGAAACTGGAAATGTCGAATGTAAAAAGTGAAAGAATAAAACGTATAATAATAATAATAATTAAATGCAAGATGTCACCCTGTTCAGTAATGTTTTATTTATTATATTATTATGAGGCAACTTTTCATAAAAATAGATTTGTTAATAGGCACAATTTCCATTATTATGCTTCGGAAAATCCTCACAGGAAAGGATAATAACTGCTTCTATCACACCGGCAATTTTAGGAACAGTAGAAACCTTCTTTCAAAAGCGCATAGAGACGTGTGTCAATCAAAATGGGCAACATGTGGAGCACTGATTATAATTTTTTCTAATGAATTATGTGAAGAAACCTTTAATTTTTATTTTTAAGTTTATTCTTGAATTTTGTACTTATTGCTCAATGAAACGAAAATGGTTACAATTGGCAATAGGGAAGTACTTACAAAAAATGTTCGTTTTTCATTTCTACATCACGTCGTTGAAAAATACACAAGGTGTTCCATTTAAAAAAATTGAGAAAATTCAATTTAAAAAGTTCTTAATTGAAAAATAATTTTTGGCAACCCTATACATTTTTAGGAAGTAAAAATGATTCAGAAATATTAAATAGATGTCTCGTAACTAATATTCACATACATTTTTCTTAAAACCCATAATTGTGATTTTGGTGATTTTTTCAATATGCATCTGCAGATGGCATTATTTTAACAAAACAATTCATTACATCCAAGTGGTTGGGAGATAGTCAATATAGAAATGAATAGTCTAGAAAGAAACTTCAAAAAATTGTACTGATATACATACCATTCCATTTAAAAAGAGGCACTTGATCCTGTAATTTCCTCTAGGCTCGAAAATAATTTTCGATAGACTTTTTTATCTAGTTTGCTTTTTTTTATTTCTAGCTATCATAGAACTCGAGATATCGAAGTTCGACGCACTATAGCCCCACCCTGTATATTATATATAGTAACATATTCAATCGGATCATGTTAATAAATTTTAATAATATAAATAAATAAGCGCTAAAATCTAAAATGCCAGAAAAGTGCTTTAGAATTACAAGCTGGTAGAAACTTACTTATAGTACCTTTATCACCATTAACAAAAAATGTTGCTTGGTCCCCTTCCGATAAACATGTTCCAATTGTCAGAGAAATAATCAGTTAATGAAGATATTTGCAAATAGTATACTTACAAAATCAGTTGGAAAATTGCTCTTCTTAATTTTAATTGCCTCTAGCGTAAAGATGCAACAACACAAGATAAAAAATGTTTTCATTTTGATACCACTATGTATTTCTTATTGAGTATTAATAATTTATACTAAATTGAAATTTATCAGTTTTGCTTTTATATGAAAATAATGCTGCATTTGCTTCAAGAATTGCTGATAGCTACTAAATTTATTAAAATGTTCTTGTAGTTACACAATGTCAAATATTTTGTTCACATTTTTATTCTTCAAACACAAATAATAATATTTAATATTTAACTGTATATACATGGTGTTTCAAAAAACATCCGCCAAATTTTAAATGATTTTTTGACGGAAAATTAGTCCTAAACTTCATATGCATTTATGTTCTAAACGGCTTCGTTTATAAGATATAGGGTGTTGAATAAAAAAAATCTATTTTTCTGAACTAATCAAAAACACTCATGTTAGTACCTATCGTATAAGTAGGCCTTCTTATGTACAACCAGATTTTTTTTATACCTCCACCAGTGGCGTGCGTAGGACCAACAACAATAACAGTTTTATAGACAAATATGATACGGCACTGTCGTTTATTCAGTTTGTAACGAAGTGATTTTATGTTATTAAGTTAAGTTAGGTAGCTAGGTGTTATTTGTCTGTTGGAAAAATATTTTATCCATTATGTTACTGCGCTTGTAAAGAATAACAGTTTAATTATTAATTATAGATAGGAAGTATGGATATGTTTTGTGAACATTCCACATAGGTCGAATAGCTGGCAGTCCGCGAATCGCGACACACGAGGCGCGCATCGTGCCCCGGCACTCTTCTACCCGCGCTATCATGAAGGAGCCTGAGACTGAAAATAATTAAATTAGTTTCCCTCCAGCTACTCAACGAGGAACCACGCCGGCCAGCACAGTAAGTAAACTCGTGAGTATAAGGATATATTGGTATCTAAATTTCATGCGAAATTATTCTAAGTCGATGAACGGGTGACGTAGTTGTAATATACCGCGCATGACTACCGTATCTCATCCTACTCCTGCGTTAGCAGTATCTGGTAGCATGAGGATTTTCACAATCAAGTTAGTCTCCGTTTGACCGCTACTCGAAGCACCACGCCGACTTGGATAGTAAGTAAATTCGTGAGTATAAAGAAATAGGTAATTAAATTTAATGCGGAATTATTCTAAGTCCACAAACGGGTGACGTAGCTGTAATAAACCGCGCATGACTACCGTATCTCATCCTACTTCTGCGTTTTAGCAGTGTTGAGTAGCATGAGGATTTTATCATTAAATTAGTTCCCGTCTGAGCTCCAACCGAAGCACCACGCCGACTTGGATAGTAAGTAAACTTGTGAGTATAGAGGTACATAGGTATCCAAAGGTAATTGCGAATTTTTCTAAGTCGATAAACGGTGACGTAGTTGCAATATTTCGCGCATGACTACCGCGCTCATCCTACTTCTGCTTTTCGGCAGAGTTTAGTAGCTTGTGGATTTTGCAGAGTATCCGAGACGAGTCCGTTGCTGCCGCCCGTACCGTCCAGACGTGCCGACCCCGACCGCTCCAGAGAGGAAGCCAGCACAGGATCCGGAAGTAGGTAGCAAGGTTTGATAAAGGTTTGGTAAATAATCGGTATTACTTGGCTGGTGAGTACTTTCCGGGCTTTATTTTTTTTAGAGTTAGTGAACCGCGAGCGCTAAACGTATCCGCCTCCTATCCTTCCTTAGAACGGGAGAGCGGCCGAAGGTTGGAATTAGAACCGCGTTCCACCGCGTTACACCGCGTGTTCTCCAGGCCACCTGAGCACGTAAAAATTCTGCAGGGTGACTTGGAGATACTAGCATTTGATACCGCGTGTCCTCTAGGCCACCTGCGTCCGTTTTTTTGGCAGGGTGATTTAGAGGGATTTCCGTAACCGCGTGCCTGCCAGGCCACCTGAGCACGTAAAAATTCTGCAGGGTGACTTGGAGGTATCGTCCGTAATCGCGGGTCCGCCGGGCTACCTGAGCACGTAAAAATTCTGCAGGGTAGCTTGGTAGCTTTGACCATACCGTCGTCGTCTTAGATTTGCAACCGTTCGGCTTGCCACTCCTTCCCCCCTCCAACTTGAACCGCATTATACCGCGTGCCCTCCAGGCCACCTGAGCACGTAAAAATTCTGCAGGGTGACTTGGAGGTACTGTCAGTTGCCATCGCGTGTTCTCTAGGCCACCTGAGCACGTAAAAATTCTGCAGGGTGACTTAGAGGTACTTCCGTAACCGCGTGCCTGCCAGGCCACCTGAGCACGTAAAAATTCTGCAGGGTGACTTGGAGGTATCGTCCGTATCCGCGGGTTCCCCGGGCTACCTGAGCACGTAAAAATTCTGCAGGGTAGTCTTGGAGTTTGACCATCCCGTCGTCATCATCAATTTGCCGCTGTTAGGCTTGTTACTCCTTCCCCCCCTTACCGTAACCGCATTCAACCGCGTGCCCTCCAGGGCGCCTGAGTCCGTTTTCTTTGGCAGGGCGCTTTGGAGATACTCGTTGGCATATGATAAGACCGGAACCATCCATCAGCCAAGCGATAATAAGTAACCGCGTTAGATAGGCATAGTTTGCTTGTATTGGCGCTTGCTTCCCCTCCTGGTATCCGTCCGCCGTCTGCTCGTGACCGATTAAGTTATTGCTGGTTACCGTTTCACCGCTTTACCGTACCGCTCCGCTTGACCGCTCGCTTACTATCCCGCTCGCCCGTCGTTAAGACATCGCTGCTCACCGTTTCACCGCTTACCGTATCGCACCGCTTGACCGCCCGCTACTGCCACGCTCGTCCGTAGTTAAGACCGTAGTAGTATAAGACCGTAGTAGTATAAGACCGTAGTAGTATAAGACCGCTTGTAGAATAAGACCGTTTGTAGGTAAGACCGTTGTAGTATAAGTTGTAGTTATTAAGGTGTGTATAAAGTGTAAATAAGAATTATTGTGTAGAATAAATGTACATATATTGAATGAGAGTCTGTTCCTTAAATGTAGTGTGTAAGTTCCCTTTTTCCCGACCCCTGGCTTAGCCGTATCTTCACTGCAGTTGCCCGGCCTCTATCGTCCCGCCGATAGAGTAAAGTGGTGTTTCTGCACTCTAAACAGAAACTGGCGCCCGAGATCTCCGTACAGTGTGCACCGCCGTAGTGTTGGGCGTCAAAGTGACACTTCCGCTCTTGGGTAGAGCAACGAAGTACGTCACAAGTTACATAAAATGTTTTGGTGAGTCAATAATATCGATGCCTGAAAAATACAGACACTCTCCGCGAGGGACAACTACCTCTGGAGAATGACTAGACTGCTACGAAGCCCGTTCAAATCGGTACCAACGCTGGTTAAGAACGGCCAGACAATCATGAAAGACGCGGACAAAGCCGATGTCCTAACAGAACACCTTGCGAACATACACACTGTACAACTTGACACACTACCGCTTCACGAGACAGTAAATACGGACGTCGGCAACCTCCTACACCAATATCTCATTTCCTCCCGGAAACTTGCCAAACTCTTAACCTCTCCCAGTGAAGTTAAATCCATCATCAAATCCCGACTCAATAATAACGTCCCAGGCCCCTTATTTCCTTCTGAAACAACTTCCTACCAAAGCCATCCTTGTCTTAACCTATATCATAAACGCAGCTATTAAGCTGCAATATTTTCCCCGGTACTGGAAAAGAGCGGTGGTAATTCCATTCCTAAAGCCAAATAAAGACGCACAAAGCCCAAATATCACTATTAACAGGCCAATATCACTATTAAATACTAGGGCAAAAATCGCCGAAAAAATAAATTTAATAAGGCTCAATAAATTTATTATAAAAAATAATTTAATACTGAAACAACAATTTGGCTTTAGGAGTGGACATAGTACCGCTCTGGTACTGTGCAAGGTGGTGCAGGACATCACCACCGGATTTAATAAAAAGCAATGCACCTGCCTGCTAGCACTAGACATCGAAAAAGCGTTCGATGCAGTTTGGCATCAAGGTCTCCTGTATAAGCTAAAAAACACGCATAACCTCCCAATTCATATAGTAAATCTAATTAGGAGCTATATCTCAGACAGACAAATTGTTGTAAGGGTCAACGTCTCGGAGTCACCGCCCAGAAATATACAGGCAGGAGTTCCGTAAGGAACAACTTTCTCGCCAATTTTGTTCAGCCTATATATTGCAGATATACCTACCTATCCTAACACCCAAACCATCCTCTACGCAGACGATACAATAACTTACGGACTCGTTTTACGCTGAAACTGCAGTTCAAAAAGTGCAGTACTACACTCAACAGCTAACCAAATTTTACAAAAATCGGAACATTAAAATAAACGTAGACAAGGCGGAGACAGTAACATTTACTAAGAAATTTACAAACATCATAACAAGGAACAAACTTAAAATAAACGACAAGACTATTACTGAAAGAGGAACAGTCAAATATCTAGGGGTAACCCAGAGTAACCCTAGATAAGAGACTGTTCTTTAAACAACACATAACCAATACGATTAACAAGACGTACACGATAATGAATAGACTGTACCCTTTGATAAGTAAACACAGTACACTCAATGCCGACAATAAATTATTATTATATAAAACTAATTTTAGACCAAAATTGACTTATGCCTGTGCGGCCTGGAGTCATATATCGGACACCCAGTATAAAAGACTTCAGGTCACACAGAATAAAATACTAAGACTGCTAACAAACAGATACATCCGACTGGACGACTTACATAGGCAGGCCTAAGTGCCCAGAATAAAGGAGCATATAGAGGAGACTACACAAAAATTCCTTAAAACAAATATAGGTAAATCGTAGTTAACAGCGAATATAATGCAAGTGAGAAGGTACGATGCAGTCCCGCACGTACATAAATACCTCCATGAGCGTCTGCCTATGTACGACGAACGACGGTAACGCAACTCACACGCAGACAATCCCCATTTGCTATACTCCTACATAACCTAAATATTAACATATCCAATAACCCACGTTTCCTAGCAATATATGGGCTGAACAAAATACACATAAACTAAAATACAGACACAGCACAGTCGAAATGTCGAGCAGATTTTTGTCTATATTTTCTGTATATACCAAAGTCACCCACTAATCCGTAGGTATTTTTGTTAATAAGAATTGTCTTACATTAATGTAATATTTTAAACAAACGCGCTACCGCAAGGGAGAGCGGCCTATTCACGAAATTAATTGAAAGATGGGTAGGTTTATGTGGCAGAAACACCTGCAGCTGGTGCCACCGCTCGAGCGGATCATGGCCCCAGTAGAGATAACATTGTTCACAATTCTCAAATATGTATTTATTGTAAAATAAAATATGTATTTATAAATAGCATAAATCAAATACCTTTTTAAAGTATAAAATGTATTTAATTTAAATAAAAATGATTAAATTGGCATTGGCCTGAACGAACGAATGTTTGGTCTACTTGGAGACGGTGGTCGGGGAGACCGATGCGATGCTTAGAAATTATATTGAATCAGTATTAAATTGTATGCGTATGCATAATACAGTTATAGTTAACATACAGCGTGTATTTAATTGATCTTACATTTAAATTTTCTTACAAATCAGCCAGTGGAATGTTACCAAGTAGAGCCCACCAAACCACCACAAGAAAATAATATTGACAAGGAAAATTAATGATTCGATCATGAGTGATATTGCCAACATAAGGTACACCCCGGAGGATGAGCCTTCCACGTCAGGGAATCGTCGGAATATGTCATCTAAGAAAGCCCTGACTAAAACAAGAAACGGAATGTAAAAGTGTGAACGATCAAACGATCGCGGAAGTGATTAATGTGGAGAAACTATTTTGGTTATAATAATAATAATAATAATAATAATAATAATCGGGGGTGCTAAGGACCGGCAACCTCCACGTTGGTGCACCCTGGACAGGCAGAGGCAACTCTGCCTGACAAATGCCGGCCGGGAGTACCAGGGCTAACCACCCTGGTACTCTTACTGCTATGGGTTACATATAACCTTAGAAGGGCCCCTCACATTAGATCTCAGTCAGATGGAGGTCAAGGACAGATGGGAGGGGCCTTACCGGACGGTTCTAACGATGACGACAATGCTATTGCACATGGACGCTTTAAGTGGACGAGGGAACTTCGGGATGACTTGCTGACCTGCCGCGAGAGTAGCGAACCTGAGCGAAGGGGATACATGGCGCGAATGCATGCACTTTGGTGCGAAATGCATCCAGAGCATCGCGCCTTCTCTCAACAACATCTGAGAGATCAAGTATCCTTTCTGCTTAGGACAGGTTACGTAAGGGCACCCCATCAGCTGGAAGAACTACCAGCCGCAGTCCCACCGCGGCAATTACCAGCTGATGGGGAACATCCTTTAGAGTTCACCGGTGTAGACTTAAGGACGAGGGTTAGCCTTAACACCAGGGCTAACCTAAAGCCACAAGACCTGGCTAGAATGGACGCGGTCATCGATGAGGAAATTCCAGAAGATGTAGACATCTGGCAAATCAACTGTGCCGTGTACAACGCCGCGAAGTAACTCGTCCCCCGTGAGAGGTCAACCAATCACGGGGTCGATAAAGCCAAGCAGCGTGTACAAAAAATCGAAGGCAAGATACAGTCGGCCAGACAACACGCTTCTCGGATCCAGAGTGTGGTGGAATATAAGACGACTGGTAGAGTTTTTACTCCCAGGATCCGGCGCATAGCTGCCGGATTAAGACGTCAACACCATACTCTAAATCTGACAGTGATGCTTACCATCAAGCAGCACTGTCTAGATAGGATCCGAGCGCTCATGGCGATAAAGAAAACATTGAAGAGGCGGGTGAGGAGTATGGAACAAAACAATTTGTTCCGTACGAAACCTTCCCGCCTCTTTCAAGAGCCACAGCGTGTTGTCGAGAATCCGCCGACTGTAGAAGATGTCGAAACCGTCTGGAAGGGAATCTACGAAACGACGCGTCCATTCAATAGCGACACTCCATCAATTGCACACTTTGAAGCTTTGTGTCACAGACATCTTGAAGAGCCAGAAGAAGTGTGCCCGGCAATCAGTACGGAGGAAGTCCAACAAGCACTTGTTGGTACCAAGAACTTCGCTGCCCCGGGCCCAGACGGCATTAACAACTGGTGGTGGAAGAAATTTCCTTCCACTCACCGCCGTCTGGCGCGAGTTTTCAACTCATGGTTGAACGAGGGGCAGCAGATTCCGGACTGGTTCGTCGAGGGACGTACTGTGCTTATCCCCAAAAGGGGGATCTTTCCGGCCCGAGGAATTATAGGCCGATCACTTGCCTTAACTCCTGCTACAAGATATTTACACGTATCTTGTATGCTAGGACGCTAAGGTCTGTTGATCCGGTCTTCCAGCAGATACACGAACAGCGTGGTGCCAAGAAGGGCATGGCAGGTTGCAAGGACAGTCTGCTGATAGACCGCTGTATTACACAGGATTCTGTGCAATACAAGCGGAATCTATCGATGGCCTGGATTGATTACCGCAAGGCATTTGATACAACATCGCATGAGCTATTGTTGTACTTGCTCGAATGTCTTGCGGTACCAGCATCACTAGTGAGATGCATAGAACAGCTGCTGCCGCTCTGGAAGACCCGCTTCTCCATAACATCAGGTGGGTCACGACAGAGCAGGTGGCATTTAGGAGAGGAGTTTTCCAGGGTGACTCCCTGAGTCCTCTCCTCTTCTGCATCTCACTGCTGCCGTTGTCTGTTGGGCTCCGCCAAACCCGCGGATATCAAAGTGGGCCACCCAGCGACCGGAGGCATAAGGTCACCCATCTATTTTATATGGATGACCTTAAACTTTATGCCTCCGGAGAGCGCGAATTACAAAACGCTCTTACGGTGGTCGAAGAATATACGCGGGCAATTGGTATGGAGTTCGGGTTGGACAAATGTGTAGACGTCCACCTCAAGAGAGGACGATGCGGGGAATTTCCTGAAGATGCGCAGCTCGCAGACAGAAGCATCCTAAGACATCTGGATGCCGGAGAGACCTATACATATCTGGGTGTGCAACAAAGGCACATCCAGGATGTATCACAAATAAAAAGATTCTCTCCGCGGCAAGTGCAGACACCGCCTCCGAAAGATTTGGTCTTCCGAACTTTCGGGGAAGAACAAGGTGTCTGCAACTAATATGCTTGCCGTTCTGATTCTACTCTACTCCTTCGGAGTAGTGAAGTGGAGGGTAGATGAGCTGCGTCAATTAGACAGAGATACCCGCAAGATGATGAATATTCACAGAAGTATTTATCCTAGATCGTCCGTTTCTCGTGTGTACCTCCCACGTCAACGGGGGGGCCTAGGACTCTTGAGCCTGGAGTGTACGCATGGCAGAGTAGTACTGAGTATGACATGTAACATACTCAGGAGCTCAGATCCCCTCTTGCGGTTCGTAAAACATCACGAAACTGTAGGAGTGGGAGCAGGATTGTTCAAGGCAGCAAAAAGAGCCGCAGATGAACTCGGTCTCGCATTTGACATCAGGCGAGGAGGCCGGCGAGGTGCTGATGTTGAGTCAGTCACCGAACTTCAGCCAAATCGTCTGAAAGCCCGAATTAGAGCTGCCGAACAGGAAAATCTGTCACGTCGATAAACCCCAGCATGGTGTCTTCTATAAGAACATCGAAACACTAGGTTTATCGACCAGGCTGACCTTCGCCTTTCTAAGGTCAGCAGGGCTTAAGTCGGAGACCGAGGGATTCATTATGGACTGCCAAGATGGTGTTATCAACACCTTGGTCTACCGTAGCCGCGTGTGGCGTGTAGAGGTTCCTGATATCAACTGCAGGACCTGCCATCAGGCGCCGGAATCGCTCATGCATTTACTTTCTGCATGCCCCATATATGAGATTTCGATCTACATCCACCGACATAACGCGGCCTTACGAGTGCTATACTACCATCTAAGGCACTCGTACGGGGTAGACCAGACACCAGTGCTGCTTTACGTCCCCGGAGATATTGAGTCCGTTGTCGAGAACGAGAAATGCCGGATTTACTGGAACTACTCGTTCCCGACTGTCAGGCTAATCCAAGCCAACAAGCCTGACATAATCCTCCTCGACCATCAACTCAAGGTGATGTATGTCATCGAGTTCTCGGCACCTGCGAAGAAAAACATCACCTTGAAGGAGGAGGAGAAACGGACCAAATATCGCGATCTCCGGTACGAGCTCCAAGTGCTGTACCCAGGCTACTCGGTCAAAATGGTCGTCCTTATTATCGGTGTACTCGGAGGGATAAAGCCTACGCTGCTCTCGGAACTGAAGATCATACCGGCCTGCCAAAAATCAGCCGAGTGGCTGGCAGGCCAAATGCAGAAGGCGGTCATTCTTAGTTCTCTCCGTCTGCTTAGGACACATGATTCTGGTATCTACAGTCACTAACCCTGCGGGATGTGGGGAGTGGCTGTAGTTGATGCTCCGGCGCGACTCCCGTGAGGCGTCGGAGGCCACGGGAGGACTGACCGGCATCGAGAAACCGGAAAAAAAAATAATATTTATTTGCCCAACAGAAAATCCACTTACAGGACGAAATGTATGAAATACAATAAAGAAAAAATTTATGTTGTAAGGATACATAGTAGACTTAACTTAAACAAACTAATACATATAACTATAATAATATAGCACTGGAGGGTGACATTAATATAAAAATGACAGCAGTTTAGATCGAGTTATAATAATAATTAGTATTCAATAAAGTAGGTAACATAACAATAATGCTGGAAGAGTTAAGCTATGGATGAAAGTGTCTATGAATGGTTTCTTTTCAGGATAGAACTGAACAGAGATTAATATCACACAGATCAGATATACAGTTAAAATTATGTGACATAACGTAAATAGGCGACTTTTTAATGACATTGGTTCTTGCATTAGGTGTGTAAAATGTGATATTTTGTCTGGAATTGAAAGTTGGCACTCTAAAATTAAGGAGTTCAAGAAGTGGTGAGCAACCAATTTTATTATGAAGCAGATTGTGGAGAAAAATTAAACTGTTCATAATCCGTCGAGTCTTTAATGATGACATCTCGAATCTGGATAAAAGTAATTCGTGGTTGAAGCCTCGACCAGGATATACACGATCATTTTTATAAGCTAAGAATTTTAAAAATTTTCTTTGGATAGATTCGAGATGAATGGTTCTCATAAATTGGGTACCAAATTAGAGATCCATACTCCAATTTGGAACGTACAAGTGAATAATAAAGAACATTCAACGCAGCGTCGTTAGTGAAAGATTTACAATTTCTGATAATGAAACCTAAAGTTTTTGAGGATGATAGTCCTAGATTGTTTATGTGTTCGGCAAAAGATAATTTGTTATCAAACAGTATGCCTAAATCTTTTGTTGAATTCACTGTCTAATAGACACAGGAAGTTCTAAAACAATAATCAAAGAGAGTGTGAGTAAAAAAGGCTAAGATTACTGCTAGAAACAAAGACTACTATACTGCGGGGTTTCACTGGAAATGAAATAATAAGCAATCAAATAGCAAGGCTACACGTGAGTATTGGTGACGGAAGGGCGGAAGTTTGTGTGATAAGCGTTAAAGATTCGAAAATGCTTTACAGTCACATTAATTAAAAGTAGACAGGATATAAGCGTTCGATTCATCGAATCAAAACAAATAATTAATACGTCGAGTGAAGTGTTTCGTAATGTAAACTTTGGCGAAATTCCTGACGAAGTTAAACAAAAATGTTTAAAATTATTTAGTGACTTTGCAATAGCCGTTTACTACATTATCAGTGGAGATTTACTCTGAATAACACTTAAAATACGCATAATAACATTAATGACTAATATGTTCCTTAAAATGCATGGCTTTTTCAACACAAATCGACACTGATTTCTGGTTTTGAAAATATTTTATTTAGACTTGCAGCAGTCGATTATATTGGAGAATAGCAAAAATACTCCGTCATTTATGTCTTTCTGTCTAGGCACGTATAATTACGAACACGTGTATTCTAGTAAGGTCAATAATGTTTAAAATAAGAAATATTTCACTGATACTATAATAATAAATAAAATATCATAGTTAGAGGACTGCTTAGGTCTCGAATATATGTATACCTATTATTAATATAGTTCCTCTTGAACAGTAAAGTTGTTTCAATTATAAAATAAACTTTTAAACATTTATAGTTGTAATTTAATTATCACCTAATACCCTTAACTCTGCCAACAGGTTATGGGCCCAGGTGATAACGTGATTGTTGTGTTAATCTAAATAAACAATAGTTTTTGTGTAACAGTAATATTTGTGTAACTAAAAGTGGGTGTGAACATTGAAAAATTGATGAGCGTCAACAGCGCAATATAAAACCATTCAAATAGCGTAGAACACATGATAGAGAAATAAACACTCCTTAGTGAATTAGATGTCTTGAATATTATAGACACTAAAATCCATATAAATCAAGTGCTGAATGGCTGAAACAAATTTAACGGCTCGCAATGCGATAATAAATAATAAATATGTGATTCGCTCTTAAATTTTGCTCAAGATTCGATTTATGCCAACGAAATCTTAAGTAACTTATATGTTACTTATGTGGGGAAAAGTCTAGTTACGCAATTGGCTTGCCGCATAAAATTATTGTGCTTTGAATTGAAGGAAGACACATTATTAACAACGCAATTCTACAAATTTGATGAGAACTAGCGAAAATGCTCGCTGTTAAGCGTGATTAAATGGACAAAGTGTCACACCTGCTAAAACGACCCTTCAAAATGCAAACAATTAAAGGGCTCCTCATGCAGTGTAACCATTGCGTCACAATCAATCACTTCAAACGGGATGAATGGAAACTAAAGAAAAAAAAAAAACCAGCACAAATCCTGTCGAATTATTTTTATCCTGGATTCTGGTGCTTCGGAACATATCCTGAATAATCCTGACGTCTTTACCGAATGGGAGGATTTGAAGACACCGTTGTAAATGTCCGCTGCTAAAAATGGATCACCTATGGAAGCTACAAGGTGTGGTGTCATTGAGTTAACAACCAACCTGGGAGTCCATGGACGTTTAGAAAAGGTTTTTAAACTTCAAAGACGTACCTCTACTGTTAGTACACCGCCTCCAAGACAATGGGATGACCATCATATTTGACCATACAAGGGTAACAACTAAAAAAAAGGCAAACCATAATAACAGGTAAAAAATTAACCTCTTTATTAATACTAATCTAATGAATGATACAAAAAAAAATATAATTTGTGGAATAGGGCATATTTAAAAAAAAAAAAATTAAATTAAAATTTGCCAAATGATTGAAGATATGAAATATATTGATTGTGAATCATTAACAAAGAAGATGTGTGAGGGCTGTCTTATTGGTGAAATGGCGACTTTTGCAAAAGGAAAGTCAAACAGCCTTAATTATTATCCATTCAGATGTTTGTGATAAAATAAAAGAATCAAATTAGACAATTAAAAATTATTTTGTATCATTCATAGAGAAATTAACATATCCTACTATTTATTTTATTAAAGATCAATTATTTATAGGAAACTGTCACAAGTTATAATTTATTTTTATTAACTTGTGACAAGCAGGACTGTAAAAGATGCAATATATTGAAATGTTGTTTATTTAAAAACTACAAATTAAACATATTAAGTAAATGTTTCCAAAGAGTAAAATGGGAAAAACATTTTAATTTAAAAATCGCAAACCTGTATTGTCATAATAAGGGCGAGTCCACTCAAACAAATATAAAAATGTTTGTGCACAAAAAGGTATAACATACCAGCTGCCGTACGCCTCAGCAAAAATCAGTAGCTAAGCAGATAATGCAGGGCAATTAAAAAAAATTAAATTAAAAAAAAACAAATTTGACTTAACCAAAGCAGATAATGCCCGGCAATTAAAAAAAAATAAATCTGACTTAACCAAAGCAGATAATGCACGGCAATTAAAAAAAATTAAATTAAAAAAAATAAATCTGACTTAACCAAAGCAGATAATGCCCGGCAATTAAAAAAAATAAATCTGACTTAACCAAAGCAGATAATGCACGGCAATTAAAAAAAATTAAATTAAAAAAAAATAAATCTGACAACCAAAGCAGATAATGCCCGGCAATTAAAAAAAAATAAATCTGACTTAACCAAAGCAGATAATGCACGGCAATTAAAAAAAATTAAATTAAAAAAAAATAAATCTGACTTAACCAAAGCAGATAATGCCCGGCAATTAAAAAAAAATAAATCTGATTTAACCAAAGAAGATAATGCACGGCAATTAAAAAAATAAAATAATAATAAATCTGACTTAACCAAAGCAGATAATGCATTGAGTGTGCAAATTAATAAAATCTGACTTAAAAAGCAGATAAATTAAAAAAAAATCTGACTTAAACAAAGCAGATGAATAAAAAATCTGACTTAAACAAAGCAGATGAATAAAAAAATCTGACTTAAACAAGACAGATTATGAATTAAGTGTGTCAATTAGAAAAAGCGAACGGGTTAAAAATTTACAATTAAAAGCAATAGTGTAATGTCAATCACCTAACTACAGAACTACTATATGCCATTACAATAATTGAAATAATACCCAAATCTTTTTGAAATTCAAAATTAGTATGATCGCTTAAGTGAGAACAAGCCATAAAATAAGAACTGATCTCACCTCACACAAACAGTGCATGGTCGCTTCATCAAAATAAAAATAATACGAAATAATAATAATAATAATAATTGTGACAAATAAATGTGAACTCATTACATAATAATAATGGTTAGAAATAAATGTATTTATTAAGTTAATGTATACACATACATTTAACAGAATATACAGGGCGAAGTTTACACGTAAGCCTTATATAATAAAGCACAACAAGTGTCAAAAGGCTTTAGTAAGTAATACTTAGCCGATTATAAATAAACATATGCACCAAGTGCTAGAATTTCGACGCCTTTTTAAAAAGGAATTCTATATAAAAAATATACATGAAACCCCTGAAGGGGTAGAGGTCAAAGGTGACTATGTTTGTAAATTAAATAAAGCACTTTATGGCCTTAAACAATCAGCCAGATGTTGGTTTGAAATGTTTGATAATATCATGAAAAATGTAATTTCAAAAATTCAGAAGTGAATCGTTGCCTGTACCTCAATAATGGCCATATTAATAAAAAAATATTTATGTAATATTATATGTTGACGATCTTGAATTGCTACTGGGAGCCTGAGCACGATGACTAATTTGAAGGCATATCTAATAAAGCAATTTGATATGGTTAACTTAAATGTGATAAGGTAATTCCTGAAAATCAAGATTAGCTAACTGAAAACAAAATAACACTTGACCAAACTTCCTATTTAAAATCAGTTTTTGACAACATTTAAACTGAACGATTGTAAAAGTGTTTTTTACCAATAAAATTGAATTATATAGCATTATAGTATATGGCCCACTGCTGACATACGTGAAAAGTGATAGTCAAACAATGGTTGGATATGTGGATGCAAATTAGGACAATGATGAGACAACTCATTAAAAAAAAAAATAACTGACTATTTATTTGAAGTTTTTTTTGAAACTTGCAATAACTGACCACAGTCCAATTTATAAAAGTAATTAAGCAAAGTTGTATAAGTATAGTCGCAAATCCGACAAATCACAAAAGAACAATACATATTGACATTAAATATCACTTCACGTGTGAGCAAATTTAAAAGCAAATACTAATATTGTAATATATTCCAACAGATCAGCAATAGGCAGACGCCTTCACGAAAATGATTACACCGAAGAAGTTTCTTCAAATCAGAACGAAACTTAGTCTAATAGATTAAGCTTCCGTTATATTTTTGAGGGCGAGTATTGGAGAATAGCAAAAATACTCCGTCATTTATGTCTTTCTGTCTAGGCACGTATAATTACGAACACGTGTATTCTAGTAAGGTCAATAATGTTTAAAATAAGAAATATTTCACTGATACTATAATAATAAATAAAATATCATAGTTAGAGGACTGCTTAGGTCTCGAATATATGTATACCTATTATTAATGTAGTTCGTCTTGAACAGTAAAGTTGTTTCAATTATAAAATAAACTTTTAAACATTTATAGTTGTAATTTAATTATTACCTAATACCCTTAACTCTGCCAACAGATTATGGCCGGCTATCAAATTTCATTTTAATACGATTTCGGGTAGTCAAAAATTTTCTAACGAACGGGCTACATGAATCACCCTGTATATCCATCAGGTAATTTATTATATTTTACTATATTCTGATGCAAAATCATTATTTACGAATGCCTCAAAATAAGCGGTTAAAAATTCGTTGATAAAGTACCTATTGGGAGAATATTGAAACTCATACAAATATCCCACAATATATTTTTCTGGAGTTAGTTGATTTTTGTTTTGATTGTAGTTATTTCTCATTTAATAATAGCTTTTATTTTGAGACTGCAGTGGGTAATCCAACGTCGCTGATTTTTGCAAATATTGTTTTACATGACCTAATTTCAGGGTACTTGGAAAGATTACGATTTTACAAACCTTTCTTTTTCTATATGTTAATGACATTTTATGAGCGGCACAAGATAACTGTATTGAAATGATTTTAAATTAATTTAATTCATTCGATAACTATACATTAAGTTTACTGCAGAGAAAGAGGAAAATGATCGCATTTTTAGATATATTGTTGGTAGGCAAAAAAGAAATCTTTCCATAGTTTGTAGATATATATGCAATGAGGCGCATAATAGACTCAGCCCTAACCAGGACATGTGCAGGGTTGTATTTAACCCACCTTTACAGCCTACTTCAAGAACAAGAACAAACTGTGTGTAACTTCGATTTCAATTTTTTTTATTTTTCATTTAATTCTTAGTTTCCACAACCAGTACTTTCTAGATCATGGCCTACTGTACCTTTTTAAACTATAATAAAAAAGCAAAATCAAACATGACAGGCAGTATTTATTGAAAGATAGTTGATAGTTTTACGTAAATTATAACTTTTCAAATATTTATTATTTACGCAAATCGTTATCAACATTTCATTCATAGATTAAAACAAAAACGCTGAGGAGCATTTTACATTTCAATGTTTTTTTTCTAAAATATGCATATTCAAAAGTTCAAAGGTTAATTTTAATTAGAACAACTCACAAACGGTTATCACGACATGCAAGTAATTAATTATTTGTACTGAGTCTGTCATTTTTTGTTTTTGTGTTTTATACATAAATTTTTTAAGTTTTTTATAATAAATTTAAAAAAAATTAATTTCATGAATCTTTAAATTCTTTTAAATATCAACTTTTAGTTATTTTGTAGTAGCGTATTTGTTTTTTAAAATATGTCCAAATTTGTCAATACACCTTTTTTTATATTTTGTATACAGAGTCTTGACGATGATCTAATTGTAAATCGAAACGTCGACTATAAATAAATTGGTTTCTCTATAACACCTGGGCCATTACAGAGATTACTTTAAGAACTAATGAACAAATCAACACCATATTTGCATGTCTAAATACATTTAAAACATTATTTTAATTTGCCTTTCGTTTTAGGACTTCGTTAAACCTCATTGGCTGGAAACTTTTCAAATACAACAAATTACTTAAAACTAACTGACTGGAAACAATAAATAGATGCTATTCTTCTGACATAGCTATAAAAAGTTCAACAAATGGTTTTTATTTTAGAAAAAACTTCACATTTGTCAAGTTATATACCTCCTTGGACATAAATTTACACATACACCTTTTAAATGTTTTTACATTTTGATGCTATTACATTGTATTAGCTCACAAGGTGAGTCTCTTTCACTTTTGTAAAGTTTCAAAGTTAGACGATGCACTTACTTCATAGAAATGATTAAAATCTCAGATATCGTAGAGTTTACGCTACCCAAATTATGAAAGTAGTTTATAGCACTTTTTTCCCAGTGTTCATGATTTCTAACTCACTTGTAGCTATTCTGTGACTAAATTTAACATATTTGTCTTTAACAAAGTTTATAATTTTAATTAATAACAATAAAATTTTATTTCTTTCCAGGTTACCCAAAGGTTTTTGTACCTAAAATCAATAATGTTCTGGCTCTGGTTGCCATGCTATACACCATAGTCCTTCTCATGCCTATCCTAAATAGAATAATGCTTTTTCACATTACATAATAACATACAGTTCATTTACCACACGGTAGGTGTTTATATCTAGCGTTTAACAAACATTTATTACAAATTTTACCTATTTAATATGAATACAGTTAACGTAAGTGTCTCTCACTGAAACTGGGCTCTCATACCGCTCAAAATTATCATTTTAATATATATATATATATATATATATATATATATATATATATATATATATATATATATATATATATATATATATATATATATATATATATATATATATATATATATATATATATATATATATATATATATATATATATATATATATATATATATATATATATATATATATATATATATATATATATATATATATATATATATATATATATATATATATATATATATATATATATATATATATATATATATATATATATATATATATATATATATATATATATATATATATATATATATATATATATATATATATATATATATATATATATATATATATATATATATATATATATATATATATATATATATATATATATATATATATATATATATATATATATATATATATATATATATATATATATATATATATATATATATATATATATATATATATATATATATATATATATATATATATATATATATATATATATATATATATATATATATATATATATATATATATATATATATATATATATATATATATATATATATATATATATATATATATATATATATATATATATATATATATATATATATATATATATATATATATATATATATATATATATATATATATATATATATATATATATATATATATATATATATATATATATATATATATATATATATATATATATATATATATATATATATATATATGTTTTCAGGTTTTCGCGGGTGGTGAATGTTAAATTCGTTTTCCGGGTATACTCCCGCGTAGGTGATAGGCCCCGAGAGGGACCGTGGTTGTCTGAACGACGTTTCGGCAGAATCTCATCTGCCATCTTCAGGTTCTAACCGATAACTGCTTACTGCGGCTTCTGGTTACTCGAACTGAAATGACGTTTTCTGGATCTGGCAGTTCTTTATATACTCTACCAATGTTACGCTCTGTTGCTCTCGACACACTCCGGGCGTCATGGTCTGCTGCACCCATCTCCTGATTTCGAGCGCGGCTTCGTGTAATCGGTCCTGTTCGGACGCGCATGCGTGTGTCTGTGCTTATGTCACGGTCTGTTGCACCCATCTCCTGATTTCGAGGGCGACTCCGTGTACTTGGTCCTATTAGATTAGCTCTGGTTGATTCCTCTTCGTGTGTTCGTTGCGTTATGTTTCTTGCTTCCTCATGGACAGCAGCATGCAATACCAGAGCAGGCTTCCATGTGGTAGGTAGTCTTTGGGTGTCATCTCGTGTATTTAGATTGTGTGGTCTTTTCTCTATTTCTATGGCCTCCTTGATGATTCTTGACTTGTAATGCTCGATATTGGCTAGTGTTTTTGTTTTGTCGAAATCAATCCTATGTCCTGTAGTTTTGACATGTTGAGCTAAAGATGATGTTCTCTCGTCTTTTCTAACAGCGTTTATGTGTTCTTCGCGTCTTGCACTTATTTTTCTGTTGGTCTGTCCTATGTATGATTTGTTGCAATCTTGGCAAGGTATTTCATATACCCCTTGACTTTCTAGAGGAATTTTGGTCTTTGGATTTCGAAGAATGGTACTGATTTTCTTGTCGGTCTTAAAAGTTGTTTCTATTTTATGTTTACGTAGAAGTTTGCTTATTTTATCCGTTGTTCCTTTTATGTATGGCAGATAGGCTTTTGCTATGGGTTGTTCGGAGTCCTCTTGATTTCTCGGCCGAGATGGTTTTGACAACTTCTGTATTCTTTGTTGTGTGAACCCATTCTTTCGCAGCGCTTTGTGAAGAGTTGACATTTCTTCTTTGAGGTTGTCTGCATCTGCTAGTCTCTGCGAGCGTGTGACTAATGTCTTTACTACTGAGTTTAGTTGTGCTGGATGGTGGTGTGACTGTGCATTTAGGTATCTGTCAGTGTGAGTGGCTTTTCTATAAACTGTGTGGCCTAGACTTCCGTCTTGCTTCTTCTTGACCAGTACGTCGAGAAATGGTAGCTGACTGTCAGTCTCTACCTCCATGGTGAACTTAATTTTGTCGTGTATACTATTCAGATGTTCTAAGAAGTTAGTGAGATTCTCTCTTCCATGAGTCCAAATCACAAATGTGTCGTCGACGTACCTTAGCCATAGGCTTGGTTTTAATGGTGCAGATTGTAGTGCTCGAGTTTCTAAATCCTCCATAAAGAGATTGGCAATAACTGGAGATAGGGGGAGCCCATCGGGGCTCCTTCGGTTTGTCTGTAGCGTTGCTCATTGTATGCAAAATATGTATTATTTAGGCAATGTTGAGTTAGCCTAAGAATATGATCTGCTGGATGATATTTTCGCTTGATAATGTCGATTGACTCCTCTACGGGTACGTTGGTGAACAAGGATATGACATCGAAGCTCACTAGAAGATGTTCCGCTTGGACGGTCTGATTTCTTAATAACTCAATGAAATGGTCTGCATTTTTCACGTAGGATTTAACTTCCTCGGCAAACGGTTGTAGTTGTCTGGCTAAGTGTCTTGCTAACTGCTGTGTGGGTGACCCTATTGAGCTAACAATTGGTCTTAGAGGAGCTCCTTCTTTGTGAATCTTTGGTAGACCATAAAATTTGGGACATCTTGAAGACTTCTCTCGCGGGATGATCTGGTTCTGTATCTCTTTGTCGATTGGACTGGCTTTGATTTTGGCTTTTGTCGTCTTCTCCAGATACGTAGTAGGATCTGTGGTAATAAGCTGATATGCAGTGTCTCCTAGTAGACTTTCTATTTTTGTATGATAATCGTCGCTGTTCATCACTACTGTTGCGTTTCCTTTGTCTGCGGGTAAGATTATGATGTCCTCATTTTGTTGTAAGGTCTTCAGTGCTTCTAATTCCTCGTGTTGTAGATTCCTCTTTGGTATACGGGCTGTTCTTAATATACGTGACGTGTCCTGGCGTATAGTTTCCGCTATGTTTTTATCTAAATTGCCAATGGCCGATTCTACACCACAGATTATGTCTTCTACCGGTAGACGTGCTGGTGCTATCGCGAAGTTAAATCCTTTGGCTAATACATTCAACGAGGCCTCATTGAGATGGTAACTGGACACATTGTGAACTACTCTTGTAGGTTCTAATTGCTCGGATTTCTTGATGGGCTTTTGTTGTAGTTGAAGGCGGTTAAATTTATTCTTTAACCTCTCTGTAGTTAAATCATTATCTCTTTCTTCCCTGAAATGTGCAAGTTGGTCAATAATGGTCCATAATGTCGGGTCGATAGTTCTGCTTAAATAAAGATGCTGGTCTAGTAACTGTGTATTGATGTTGTCTAATGTCCGTCTAGTGTCGTGGATTGATTTTCTCATCAGGGTTAGGCTCGTTTTTCGGAGAATTCTTTTTGTGTGTTGATCCTTTCTGTGGAACGTCAATTCCATGCATTTCGGAATGATATTTTCATCCCGGCAGCGTTGCAGAAATGCGAGATTGCAAAGAAGTTTCCTTCTTTTTGATAATATTTTCTCGTAGTTTCTTGTCTGATGAAATGTCTTCTCCCCGTAGAGACATATTATGTTGTTTTTCAGGTTTTCGCGGGTGGTGAATGTTAAATTCGTTTTCCGGGTATACTCCCGCGTAGGTGATAGGCCCCGAGAGGGACCGTGGTTGTCTGAACGACGTTTCGGCAGAATCTCATCTGCCATCTTCAGACGCAACAGAGCGTAACATTGGTAGAGTATATAAAGAACTGCCAGATCCAGAAAACGTCATTTCAGTTCGAGTAACCAGAAGCCGCAGTAAGCAGTTATCGGTTAGAACCTGAAGATGGCAGATGAGATTCTGCCGAAACGTCGTTCAGACAACCACGGTCCCTCTCGGGGCCTATCACCTACGCGGGAGTATACCCGGAAAACGAATTTAACATATATATATATATATATATATATATATATATATATATATATATATATATATATATATATATATATATATATATATATATATATATATATATATATATATATATATATATATATATATATATATATATATATATATATATATATATATATATATATATATATATATATATATATATATATATATATATATATATATATATATATATATATATATATATATATATATATATATATATATATATATATATATATATATATATATATATATATATATATATATATATATATATATATATATATATAATATAATATATATATATATATACTTTCAAACCTAATATAACAATAATGAATACCTATAGTTTCCTATATTTCGTACTGTTATTCTTACCTGAATGAACTAGTATAAAAGTTTTAGGTAGATAAATATATCACACACGACATTTTAAATACATTTTATCGCAGAAACTAATAAAAAAACTACTTCATCTAGGAGCAAGATGAAAGATGACATTGGATTACATAATAGTATTTTTAGAGCCGCTACTTTTAGTCTTGGTTAACAATAATACAATCTGATAATAACATGCAAGGAAACCATTGTTGTAATAATGAGAGACAGAGAGAGAGAGAAAGAGACAGTATAATTTGCTTAGTGTTAACCGAGATTGAAAGTGCCGGCCCTTAGTATTAAAAGCAAACAAATATTTAGATAAAATACATATTTACTCACCAATAAGAAAATGAAGTGGTGATTTAATAGTTTCTGAGATAGAATATATTTGAAGTGTTGTGTTTGATTTATTATCCACCTACAACTTTTATATTATAGAACATTCAGATAAGAATGACAGTATGGAATGTAAGAAATTGGAGTCAATATTTTTTAAGCTAAATATTTTTTTGCTTCTAATACTCAGAATACTATTATTTAATTCAATGCCATCGTGCTCCTAAATGAAGTAGTTGTTTTAATAGTTTCTGTGGTAAAATGTATTTGAAGTGTTGTGTTTGATTTATTATCTACCTAAAACTTTTATATTAGCACATTAAGTTAATAATGACCGCAAAATGTAAGAAACTATAGGTATTCATTATTGTTATCATATTAGGTTTAAACTGATATTTATGTATTACCCAATAATTATTTCATTTTTCTATTTTTTTTTCTAGAAATACATATACATATATTTACAATATTGGGCGGAATTTAGCCAAAATGGCTATGACATTCAATTGTACTGTATTTTTTCCAGAATTCATATTTTAAATTATTTATAACAAAATTTTTTAACAAAAATTTCTTTCATATTAGTAATGGTGACGGCCGGTCATTTAGTACTTAGTTTTTATTAATTGTTACGGGTATAATTTGAAAAGAACCCGAACAGGACAAAGCTGTCTGATGGTAAAGTACGTGTACTTATTCCAATGTCACAATCTGCTATCAGAAAAAATAATACGATGGATGTCTTGAAGAATGTACGAGAGCTTATAAAGACGTACTGGGGCATACTCTGAGACATATCGGGATGTTCTAAATATTAACAGTGGATATACTTGGATGTACATCTGACAATTTCAGGATATTCTTACCTGAGCACTATATCGTCCTGATTTTAAAAAATTTAAATATGCAAAAAACCAATTTAAAGCGCATATACATATATTCAAAATAACCGTAACGTTATTACGTTGAATATCTGCTACTTTAGTTGCTGACAGTGGAGGTGAACCTCCAGAACATGGAGGATAGCGATTGAACACCGTTACTGAGGGATATATGGAGGACAGCATTAGCAATAAGTAAGGACTTTTATAGGATCTTCAATCAGGAAGTAAATGAGGCGCCTTTTCAATAATTTTCTGTGAACAGCAAACAGCATCAGGCTTCATTATCACTTCCTGATCTGCAATCCTCTACATCTGTTAATGTATAATCATGTGGTATAATATTTTCTATGAACGATATTTGTACAATTAACATTTATACTGATAAATTCAATACCTAAATAAATTTTTGGTCTATGTTGAAAGTTGTTTCTATGAAGAAAACTGTTGCTATTTGGAAAATTTTCACATTTCTAAATGGAAAAGTGTGCAGAAATATTGTACAGGGTTATTCATTATAAATTACCCACCCCTTATCGTTATTATTGTCTATAGAAAAAAAAAATTAAATAAAAGTTGTGTGATTACTGAATTTTGTTAAAATGCTATTAAAAGTACAGTAGCGTGCAGATTTCAGGGGATACAAAAAAATAATGTTTTTTATTAAACAGGATACCCTGCATGTTATTAAATTTTTGGACTAATCCTTTGTTCCTGATTTCAAAAATATACCATATGTTACCCCTACCATATACCGTTTTTGAGTTATTAAACGTCGAATATTTTAGTTAAAATAGTTACTGTAAATATGGAAAAGTTAACATTATTAAAGTGAGCTATGAAAATGACAACTATTATGTTTGATAAGTGACATTTCTTTAATGAAATAATCAAAATGGTTTACAGTGAGGACGAAAAAACCAAATATTTATACAAAATAGATAACAAAGATTTATTTAGAAAATTTAAAACTCATAAAAGATGTTCGATGTGTCCACCATTATTGTCAATGCATAATTGATAACATCTTATATTTATAATTACACCGGAAATGGCTTCATTATTTACATTCAGATTGTTCGTTTCAAGTCGAATCCTGTCTTTAATGACTTGAATACTATTATTATTATTATTGACAATGTCTATTAGAAATCCCCAAAAAAATGATCCATAGGGATCAAATCCGCACTGCTAGGTGGCCATTTAATAGGTCCATTATTCCCTTTCCATACTGGGAATACATTATTCAAATGATCTCGAACGGGTAGGACACTATGCGGAGTTTCCTCATCCTGCATCCAAATCATATCATCAAGTTCGGCTTCCGGAAAATTCTGCAAAAGAATATTTTCTGCTTCTTGGAAAATTATTTCCAGATAGATAAAGTACCACTTTTCTAAATGAAAAAGCGCGTCTAAATAATGTACATTTCCGTCTAGTATGCAGAAAACATATTTTTTAGATTTATTTTCCCAGATTCCACACTTGGCAAGGGTGATATAAAAATAATTAATTTGCATGAATCAAATTTTATATTTTTACATTAATAATAGATAAAAATTTTATCTTTCAGAAACAGTACCAGAATCGTACAGTATTTGTATAGATACAATTCTAAAATACATAATGTAGAAGGAAAAATTTACATCGTTGGTCAATGCCTAGCAAAAAGACTAATAACTTTATTGTAAACAAGAGTAGGGGCATTAATACCATAAGTAAAATCTAAATGGTTAAATGAATAATCAGACAATAAAAATTTTGCTACACAATTTCCCATTCCTTGGCAAAGTCTTTCTACATCTTTTTCTCCGGCCAACCAATCATTACGGCTGTATATTAGATAAACTGGGGCAGTAATTTTCTTCAAATCGTAGTTAGGTGGAGACATTTTTCCATATTCTTTCAAATTTTTTATCGTTCCCCAGTCATACTGTCGGAATTTACCTAAAAAAACAGAGGTTTATAAGAATATAAGAATAATTCTAGTACTTAAATTATAACGCACTGCTTAAAATTAACGTATTAGATTAGATTCCGTTAATTAATATTAGGCCGATTTCATCCACCTTCATTCGTATAAAAATTAAGAATATAATAATTACGCTGCATTTCAATTCTAATAACCCCGTGCCGTACTACGACACTGGTAGTTTTTTTGGAAATTTCTTGTACTGTTAAAATCGCACCAGGCGATTAAAAATATTGATTGTTCGTTCAGTAAGAATGTGTATCTAGTGATTTAAACTAAAATATATTAAATTTCTCGTTTTAGACGGATATAAGTTTAAATTCATAAACAGGTGTAAAATTGTTGATTATTGAATATATTGAATTTACATCTGGAATCGTATCTACGGATTCTTGATTTTGCGATACATATTAATGTTTAAAAACGCTTCTGCAATAAGGATTCTGTGCTAGAGGTTCGTATAAAATTTATTGTTAATCTTTTTTTTTAAATTTTGAGATTAAATTAATAAATCAGAATTCATTTTTAATCAGTGTAAACTCATGTACATAAATGTGGAATTTATCGTGCTATCTATTTTTTTCTTTCTTTTCCGTTTAGGCGTTTTTGTTCCCCTCGTGTTTTTGCATGGTTTTTACTGTGAGCGAAGGAATTGAATTCAGCGTAATTTCGATTTATGTAATATTTGCAACCCCGAGCTGTTTGTCACTTTTGAAGAAGACGTCTAGGACTAGGCCGTCCGACAAAGTACGCCGCTACACAGCACCAAGCGTCCTGCCTTCGCTGGAGCCGGCTAAGTACCCCATTGTGGGAATTTTCTATAGCAGTTTTTTCGTTTAAAGCTATTTAATTACATAGTCTTATTGATAAAGGCTATCATACAGAATAAACTTATTTTTGTATATATATATTGCAGAAAAGTTTCAGAACTAATTATTTTATTAATACGTAATTAGCAACCCCGTATGTATATAATAATATTAAGGGTACGTATATTAATTTACAGTTATTAATACCAGCAAATATTCATACTCTAGATATATCCTAACTTTCTATATATAATTTTTTTTGTTCCTGAACTCGGACAAAGTATTTTTCCTATACTTTCATCCCAGTTTGGTTACTCTTGCAAGAGCTAGATTTTACATAATTATATAAATTTTAATATTTATATGCTCTCTCAAACTACTGCATGTGTTAGCCATTTGACAGCTATTCTAATTTGTTTCAAATAAATTCTAAATTAAATATCATTTTATATTTCTCTTTTATTGAAAACTACAATTATTGCTTACCTGCTGGCTGGATACTATAAAGAGACAATTTAGTAATTTGGTGTCTCTAGGTTGGTTAAAAAAAAAGAAAAATACATATTTGGGAGAAATAAATTACTTGGCGCCCTGTAAAATATAAAACTACTCCCACGCCCTAAAGCCGCCGCTGAGTGAACCAAGGGCCTTATATGTATAAAAAAAAATGTTACTATCTATTCTAGCCAAATATACGTAACAGGTATTTTGGCGCCTAAGTACGTGAGGCCTAATTGTGAATGTAAAGTAGTTTTTATATCTTTTGTCATAGTTTTTGCTACACTTGAAATACTTTTCTTTACAATTTGATGAAATTTCGATATGGAATGTGCATAATTTAAGTTATTTGAAGAATAATAATTAATATAGAATCATTCTTATTGTTGCATTAATTTTTATTATGGTTATTGTTATTAAGAATATTATGTATTTGTTGGTATTACACATTTGATATTTGCAAGGTATATTTTTACTGTTTTTTTTAACGTTAAACTTTAACGTAGATAGCGAGACCTTATCTTTTAGGAAAAAAACTCTTTTTTTGTTGCTACAAAGGAAAGGTATTTGCTTCAACTAAATAAATTAAACGGATTATTTACAAAGTAAATATTGGTGTTTTTACAATAGGCATTAATTTATCCAGTGCATTATTTTTGATGATTTACTTATTAAATATAGGGTGGACAAATAAAATTTGTATATTTTTATAGACATCATCTTATTCTTTTAAATTACTACTGCTTACGTAAATTTTCTAATGAACGTTTGAAACATATCTATATATATATATAAAAAAAACAAAAACTGATACATAAGGATAAATAGGAAAACATTCTGGATACTATTTTCTGTCTATTAAAGTATGGTTAACTTTGTTGGTAAGTTATGTAACTAGGTGTTATTGTCTACTAAAGATAATTATTGTGATCTGCTAAAAATAACACATATATTTTATTTATATTGATTGATGTTTAATATATGTGGATGCATATTTCCTGAAAGTCATAGAATAATGATATTTCCGCAGTAAACTATAGATTATACATGATCAACTGCTGAATCTTTTTTTTTTGCATTTTCCTATATATACTAGATACTTTCAAGGATTTGCCTGAGGTTTTAAGCGTATTATACAGCTGTGTCCTTATACTGACAAACACATACTTAATATAATTTCTCGATGATATTGGTTTTTTGTAAGATATAATTTTTTTTTTTTTTTTTTTTTTTCTACGTTACATAGTTACTTTTTTTTGTAAAGTTACATGAAATTTATTGTAGGTTAAGAACATAATCTATAAAAATTATATTTCGAGGTTTGGTATCTCATTTCAAATAAATTTATATTTAGGTGTAAATACTTTTTTTTTGTACGGTAATTAATTATGGATCCACAATATCTTAAACGAGATGAACTTGAATATGAACTTTCGGTACGAGGTATTACTGAATTTGGGGCAGAAACTTTACGTTCTATGCGTCGTTTATTAAAGGATAAACAGAAAAATGAGGGTTTTGGTAAGATTGCATGTCATAATTCGTTTGATCCTGACATTGGAAAAGAGATTGATATCTGTAACAAAAAGGTAGTGGACTTAGAACGATTGCTAGAAACTTTTCAGGGAGAAGCAGAGAGTGAAGAGGCGAAATATATTTTTTCTGTATTACAGCATCTGTATGGCAGGTTAAATAGGTTACATATTGATGATGATATTGAGGATGCAGAGACGTGGAGAGATTGCAAAAACAATTTATTGAGACAGTTGGAATCTCTTGAAACTACTATGGATAGGAAATGTTTTTCTTTCAGGTCTTTTGCTTCTTCTTCTCAAGGACGAAATAATGTTTATTTAGAGGACAACCAAGATCAATCTACTGTGCTGCCTGTGTCTACATCTACAGTAGTTATTCATCAAAATCGTACTCCAGTAAGTCAGTGGGGTATAACTTTTGATGCAAAGAAAACTGGTCTGAGTGTTAGTGCATTTCTAGAAAAAATCGAAACTTACAGGGTGGCTCGTAACGTATCAGAAGAGGAGTTAAAAAATTCTATTATCGATCTTTTAAAGGGTGATGCTTTAATTTGGTACACATCTATTCGTTCACAGGTAGATTCTTGGCACACATTTGTTAACTGGTTTAAGGAAGAATATCTGCCGCACGATCATCATGAAAAACTGTGGGAGTTGATTCGAGCTCGCAATCAAAACCAGAATGAGTCTATAGGTACCTACTTCGCTTGTATGACCAATTTATTTAATAGGTTAGGAAATCTAGTTTCGGAACAGGAGAAGCTATATATTTTGAAAAGAAATATTTTACCCTATTACATTCATCAACTAGGTTCGCAGGGAGAAATTAATTCAGTGGATGAACTTAGAAAGTTATGTAAAAAATGGGAAATTAACAGAGAAATAGCTTCACGACCTCGAACGACTCTTAATGCAAATATAAGCGCACTGGAACCAGATTTAGCTGGCAATCCAGGACCATTTAATTTTATTAACCGAAATCGAACTGCAACTCCTGTTAACTCGGTTACGTCGAATGATAAAACATGCTGGAATTGTAATGAGTTAGGTCATCGTTTTCAGAACTGCAGAAAAAAAAGAGAACGTAAATTTTGTTTCAGGTGTGGTAAAGCTGGCGTTACTAGGTATACCTGTAGTAGCTGTTCAAAAAACGCTCCTGTAAGTCGACGTTAAGTCGGACGACGACTTTAGGAGTCAGGAAACCGGCTAATGATTCGTGGATTGCATGGTTAAATTTTGTAGGTACTGAATATCGTCGTCAACGTATTTGCAGTATGTTTACTACTAGGGAAGGTGACCCCCGTCCTTATTTAACCGTGAAAATATATGGACTTACATTTGTTGGTCTTTTGGATTCTGGAGCTTCACGTACAGTGATAGGTAGTTCCAGTTGGGCTAAATTTCAGGAGTTAAAGTTAGATTTAAAATTAGAAAAAAATATTTCTGCCATAACTGTTGCAAATGGTTCAAGTTGTGATGTTTTGGGTGTTGTACAGTTACCAATCAAATTAGATAATAAAATTAGGTTAATTAAAGCTGTAGTAGTATTAGGTATTAGCAACAATATTATTCTAGGTGTAGATTTTTGGAAGGATATGAATATTTTACCCTCCTTAACTAATAATTCGTATACATTTGATGAGTCTCCGCAAATTAATTCCATGGTATATCAAAATAATTTGAGCGCGGAACAGTCATTAGCTTTACAGGAATTAACAAACCACTTTTTCAGTAGGCAAATTAAATCATTAGGTTGTGCGAGAAAGGTATGTCATACAATAGATACAGGAAATGCTGCTCCTATTAAACAAAGGTATTATCCTGTTTCTCCTTATATGCAAAAAATTATTAATGATGAGGTGGATGAAATGTTAAAGCTTGGCGTCATTGAACCATCTAATTCGCCTTGGTCTTCTCCGGTTGTCGTTGTTAAGAAACCCAACGGTGAGTATCGTTTCTGTGTAGATTTCAGAAAAGTTAATCAGGTTACAAAACGAGATGCATATCCTCTCCCATACATAAATATGATATTAGATAGATTAAGAGGTGCTACGGTGTTATCATCTATCGATTTAAAAAGTGCTTATTGGCAGATACCACTAGATGAAAATTCCAAGGAGAAGACAGCCTTTACAGTCCCGGGCCGAGGTCTTTATCATTTTAATAGAATGCCGTTTGGTCTTCAGAATGCTCCAGCTTGTTTTCAGCGATTAGTAGATAATTTAGGTGCAGATTTGGAACCCTTCGTGTTTGTATATCTGGATGATATCATTATTGCCACACCAGATTTTTCTACTCATCTAGAAATATTAAGTAAAATGTTTGACAGACTTTTGGATGCGGGTTTAACTGTAAATAGGGAAAAGTGTGAATTTGTTAAAAGTCAGTTGAAATATTTAGGGTACATTGTCGACAAATATGGTTTAAGGCCCGATCCTGGAAAAATTGAATCTATGGTCAATTATCCAACTCCAAGAAAACCAAAAGATGTGCGTAGATTTATCGGGTTGATCTCCTGGTATCGTCGATTCGTGGACAACTTTGCAACTCGGGTGTCTCCTTTGACACGCCTGACAAGGAAAAACCAACCTTTTATTTGGGATGATGCGGCTGAAAAAGCTTTTTTGGACATTAAACAATGTTTAATTTCGGCACCGATTTTAACTTGTCCTGATTTTTCCCTTCCTTTTACAATTCAGACGGATGCGTCACAGGTGGGACTTGGTTGTATCTTGACCCAGGAATTTCCTGAAGGAGAAAAAGTAATCGCATATGCAAGTCGATCTTTGACGTCGCAAGAGTCGAAGTATAGCACGACCGAATTAGAATGTTTATCTTTGGTATTTGGAATCGAAAAATTCAGACCCTATATCGAGGGAGTACACTTCACTGTCATCACCGATCATTATAGTTTAAAGTGGTTACATAATTTAAAAAATCCGAGTGGAAGGTTAGTTCGTTGGGCTCTTCGTCTTCAGGGTTATGACTTTACCATAATTCACAGAAAAGGGACCATGCATTCTGTACCAGACGCACTATCACGGGCGGTGTGCTTTGTAGATGTTACCGAAACCGATCATGACAATTGGTATTCTAAACTTCTACAAAATATTCTCGAAAAACCCCACCAATACCCAAAATTTAAAATTGAAAATGGTAAAATTTATAAATTAGTAATTTCAGGCTACCAACAATATAATAGTGAGTATGACTGGAAAATTATTGTCCCTAAAAAGTTACGTGGAGCGGTTCTGTTAGAAAACCACAACGACGCTTCTGCGGGACATCTAGGTTTCTTTAAAACTATGAAGAGAATAGCTTCTCAGTATTACTGGCCCAGAATGAATGTGGATATTGCTCGGTATGTGCGAGATTGTCAGGTGTGTAAGTCTCAAAAACCGGAACAAAAAGTTTCTCATGGTGTTATGTCACCTCGTGTCATTGATTATCCATGGCAATATATTTGCACAGATTTAATTGGTCCTCTTCCGATGTCTAAAAAACGAAATCGTTTTATCTTAGTTGTACATGATATGTTTACTAAATATTCATTATTGCTTCCTCTTAAAACTGCAAATAGCTCAGCTATCACTAAACACATTGAGGAAGATGTTTTTCATGTTTATGGAGTGGCTCAAAAAATAATCTGCGATAATGGTAAGCAGTATGTGAGTAATCAGTTCCGCAAAATGGTTAACTCATACGATTGTCAATTTATATATAATGCAGCTTATCATCCGCAAGCAAATCCTTGTGAACGAGTGAATAAAACTCTTAAAACTATGATAAGATCTTATATTAATAAAAATCAGAGAGAGTGGGACGAAAATCTGTCAAAATTAGGGTTTGCGCTTAGAACCGCGGTACACGAAACCACAGGTTACAGCCCAGCCTATCTAAATTTCGGTAGAGATCCGTTTATTTCTGGTAAAATGTATCGAGATTCTGGGAATACTTCGAATAATTCATCATTTCAATTTTCAAACAGAGACAAATTAGCTGAACATGTAAAAATTTTAAGGGATATTTGTGAAAATGTTAAAGATCGGTTACAAAAAAGTTATCAACAAAGTTCAGCTAGGTACAATCTAAGACATAGGCCAATGTCATTAGAACCAGGACAGATAGTTTGGAAAAAACAATATACTTTGTCAGATGCTGCCAATTACTATTCCTCCAAGTTAGGTCCAAAATTTGTTAAATGTCGAGTCAGAAAGAAAATTAGTACTAACGTATATGAGCTTGAATCCTTTGATAACCATAAATCTATTGGTTCATGGCATATTAAGGACATTAAGTTGGATTAAAAAAAATAAGAATTTTTTTTTGTGGAAGTAAGAGGAGAATGATACGTATAAATTATTTAATAAAGATTCGTATAAAAATTAAGAATATAATAATTACGCTGCATTTCAATTCTAATAACCCCGTGCCGTACTACGACACTGGTAGTTTTTTTGGAAATTTCTTGTACTGTTAAAATCGCACCAGGCGATTAAAAATATTGATTGTTCGTTCAGTAAGAATGTGTATCTAGTGATTTAAACTAAAATATATTAAATTTCTCGTTTTAGACGGATATAAGTTTAAATTCATAAACAGGTGTAAAATTGTTGATTATTGAATATATTGAATTTACATCTGGAATCGTATCTACGGATTCTTGATTTTGCGATACATATTAATGTTTAAAAACGCTTCTGCAATAAGGATTCTGTGCTAGAGGTTCGTATAAAATTTATTGTTAATCTTTTTTTTTAAATTTTGAGATTAAATTAATAAATCAGAATTCATTTTTAATCAGTGTAAACTCATGTACATAAATGTGGAATTTATCGTGCTATCTATTTTTTTCTTTCTTTTCCGTTTAGGCGTTTTTGTTCCCCTCGTGTTTTTGCATGGTTTTTACTGTGAGCGAAGGAATTGAATTCAGCGTAATTTCGATTTATGTAATATTTGCAACCCCGAGCTGTTTGTCACTTTTGAAGAAGACGTCTAGGACTAGGCCGTCCGACAAAGTACGCCGCTACACAGCACCAAGCGTCCTGCCTTCGCTGGAGCCGGCTAAGTACCCCATTGTGGGAATTTTCTATAGCAGTTTTTTCGTTTAAAGCTATTTAATTACATAGTCTTATTGATAAAGGCTATCATACAGAATAAACTTATTTTTGTATATATATATTGCAGAAAAGTTTCAGAACTAATTATTTTATTAATACGTAATTAGCAACCCCGTATGTATATAATAATATTAAGGGTACGTATATTAATTTACAGTTATTAATACCAGCAAATATTCATACTCTAGATATGTCCTAACTTTCTATATATAATTTTTTTGTTCCTGAACTCGGACAAAGTATTTTTCCTATACTTTCATCCCAGTTTGGTTACTCTTGCAAGAGCTAGGTTTTACATAATTATATAAATTTTAATATTCATATGCTCTCTCAAACTACTGCATGTGTTAGCCATTTGACAGCTATTCTAATTTGTTTCAAATAAATTCTAAATTAAATATCATTTTATATTTCTCTTTTATTGAAAACTACAATTATTGCTTACCTGTTGGCTGGATACTATAAAGAGACAATTTAGTAATTTGGTGTCTCTAGGTTGGTTAAAAAAAAAGAAAAATACATATTTGGGAGAAATAAATTACTTGGCGCCCTGTAAAATATAAAACTACTCCCACGCCCTAAAGCCGCCGCTGAGTGAACCAAGGGCCTTATATGTATAAAAAAAATGTTACTATCTATTCTAGCCAAATATACGTAACAACCTCATTGTTCTATCATGTGGCTATAACTCGATTCACAGTAGCTCTCTCTACTAGACCATTGCTTTTTTCATTTTTTTCAGAAAAGTATCAAAGTGTTTTTCAGCAGTCATATTTTTTCAGCGGATTCTCTGAATAGTTCCAACACTCCAAAAGTCCTAGTTTACGTGCAGAGTGGTAAAGATAAACATCAATAATTTACACCTTTCCACAAAGTTAAAATACAACTTAAATTGCTAGCAGAAACGATATAATTTAAAATCATTTTGGGATTCTCAGTTAGAACTACTTACAGTCAAAATAAATACAAATCTGTTTTGCAAGGAGAATATTAAGTCCCGTGTTGCAACATTATCCTTATTACCGATAGTAATAAACATGCCTTTTCCTTTGTATTCAGTTAATACTATGCTGATAATAAATACCAAGCAATAATTACAACCAAGTATTTGTAAAGTTCGTTTTTCTCGGACTAGACTAAATCACAAAATCTTTTAAAAGTATTTAATTTTGGCCACTGCAATATTATTCCTGTAACATCGTCTTTATTAGAGGATTATGTATTAGCTTAGGCATTTATTATGGCCTGCCAGGATGATATCAACACTTTGGTCTTCCGTATCCGCGCATGGCATGTAGAGGTTCATGATATTACCTGCAGGACCTGCTGTCAGATGCTGGAATGACTCATGCGCGTACTTTTAGCATGTTCCGTAAATGCGATTTCGGCTTACATCCACAGACAAAACGCGGCGTTACGAGTGTTGTATTACCATTTAAGGCACTGGTATGGGGTAGACCAAAACAGCAAAGCTGCCTTACATCCCCAGAGATGTTGAGTCCGTTGTCGAGAACGAGAAATGTTGGATTTACTAAAACTACCCGTTCCCGATGATCAGACTATTCCAAGCTGATATAATTCTCCTCGACCATCAAACCAGAGTAATGTATATCATCGAATTTTCGATCGCAGCCGAGAAAAACATCACTTTGAAGGAGGACGAAAAGCAGCCCAAATATCGCGATCTCCGGTATGACCTCCAAGTGTTGTATCCAGACTACTCGGTCAAAGTGGTCGTCCTGATAGTCAGTGTACTCTGAGGGATGAAGCCTACGTTGCTGTGGCTATTAATAACCATGCCAAAAATCAGCCGAGTGGCAGGCAGACCAAATGTAGAAGGCGGCTATTCTAGGCTCTCTTCGGCTGCTTAGAGCACATGATTCTGAGATCTACAACTACTAACCCTACGGAATGTGGGAAATGGCTATAGTTAATTCGCTTGCGCTATTCCCGTGAAGTGCCGGAGTCCACGAAGGACTGCCCGGCATTGGTTCTACCGAAAAATAAAATCGTCAATATTATCTAACTAGGCAACAAACAAATCATATGTTTCTTAACCATAATTACAAGTACTAACTAATTGAAGAAGAAGAAATATTAATCAATACAAAAGGATAATATCGCAATACTAATAAGGTGTTGAATTAAAAAACTAAGTATCAGTCTTATGTATTATTAGTTCATTCTACAATTAAAGATCCCTCTGTTACTTTATTAACTAACCTGAATTTATTTCCTGTGCGTAATGGAGAAACTGTTTTGTAGCAGCTCCTGCTGGTGTATGTGCCATTATAGTTGGCAACATAGTAACGTTCATTTCATTAGGGCTAAACCCACAAACGGCAAACAACGCGTTTTTACACAGAACCTGACCTGCACCATTAGAACACATAGCCTCGCTTAACATACTTAAAAATCCCTCGCTAGGAAGAAATTCGTCCATTCCAATAAGATCCAGTAATGCCTTAATTGAAAAATATATATTATCACAATTAAATAGAGAAACAAGTAAGTCTAAAACAGGATATGGTATTGCAACTTATTAATTAATTATTCCCTAAGAAATAACTTTTTAAAACGAAGTCTGTTTGGATAAATGTGTGTTCTATTATCCTACGAATATATTTTTTTCAATACTACTTACAGATAGGGGTTTTTGCCAGAAAGCCATAATCTTCATCAAAGGACTCGTCATATGATTCATAAACCCAATGGGTGCCAAACTGACCTGGGCTTTAATTTTTGAGTTATATTCCGGCCTTGACGAAGTCATAACAAAGAAGGCCGTAGTTCCTTGAGAATGGCCAGCATAATAAACTCCGTCAGCTCCTGTTTGACTTAGCACATAATCAATCATCGTTGGAAGGTCAATAAGTCCTATATGGTGCCAACTAAATTGCCAGAAATCGGAGTTACGGTCTGGATTCAAACTGGTATGATTCCGGGAATAGCTGTTACCTCTCACGTTTCCCATCCATACGTCATATCCCTCATCGGCGAGAAGATATCCTAATTTAAAAAATGTATACTTTTAGACTGCGAGCAAAAAATACTTCTAAACTGTGAACAGAACCAGAAATTTTATTTTTTCTGTAACTTTTTTATTAATTATTTATTAATTTTTACGTGAAAGATTCATTAAATATGTTATTCCAATTTTTAGTCATATTTTTAATACAGGTAATATTAAAAATGGCGGACACATGAAAAAAAATCCATTTTTGAAATGTTGATATTTAAAGTTGGCGCAATGGGATTATTTCCAGTGATGTTACCTTGAAGATGTAAAATAAGTAGAGGGGATAGAAATAATTAACTGTATTTTAAAAATGAACGCAAAATGCAACTCATAGTTCCTGTAACTTAGGCACTGCTTAATGTGAGCGTAGTTACACAACGTCATTAAATTGCGCGACAGCTAGAATACCAGAGCCAACCTTTAAATTTTGTAAAGCCAAGTTTACATTATCCAGTGTAACAGATGATTCAGTTAAGGATAAATCATTATCTCCTTCAATAGCATCTGCTAATATACTGTAGTTCTCATGTATAATGCACAAATTGCCTCAACATGTGGATATTTAAACTGTTGCTAACTTTCCTGATAGATTTGGACTCTTTGAGATTGAATTAGGAAACGACAGATTTAACTTCGAGGAACTGCTTATTATTAGAGCTGTCCGATGTGCCTGTAGTACAGCCACGGTCTTGCGCTGTCGTCACACGTGCCGATTTAGAAGTGATTTACGCTGCAGTTTTATTTGAAAGGTTAATGCGTGAGGTTGTACCTACAAATTATACATAATGTCAAACGCGCCAAAGGGTAAAAAACGACCGTACGCGGACACAGTGAATAAATTTATGCAAAATAATTTGAAAAGTTTGCAATCAAGACTTAATGTGCTGGCACAAAACAGATTGTCGTCGTCATATCAATACCGTGCAACATCAAAATAAAAAAATGGCATGCCTTTGACAACTCAGTTTATGTTTGATTTATTGTTAATGTTAATAGCCTGTAATATTCCGCTAGACATACTGGATAAACAACCATTTCGGGAGTTTTGGAATAAATACAATCCCCAGGTGAACTTACCAAGTCGTACATCGTTATGTAGATATATTCCAGCTGTTCGTGAAGACATTGTAAATAGGATTAAATGTAGATTAAAAAATACACGGCTCTGGTTATGTATTGACGAGACGACAGATTGTAAAAAAAATTCTATTTTAAATATTATAGTACCTGTACTGGACCCTCTTAAACCAACATTTCCACGGCTTTTTATTATGCTGAATATTTTCAACAAATAAAAGCTGTGATACTACAGTTCAACCCTAACGAGGCTGCAGCTATTAGGGAAAGCCAGACAAGCTTCCAAGGCGTTTCCCTTGAAACAGATTTAAAAAAGTATTAATAACAATTATAGGGGACTACACGACGCAATAGAAAAATTGCAAAATAGTTCGTTGTCGTTAGTGGAATCGCTGCAAATAGTGGACGACGTAAAAACACAGCTACAGGCTATAAATGACGCAAAAAATAATCGCGTTAGTGAAAAATTCGAGAGTGTATTACAGAAAGATCCTGATTTTAGCAAATTAAGACAAATTTGTGATGGTGCATCTACAACTTCGTTAAGTGAGTTCATAGATTGTTTTACTTATGCCTGTATTACATCCGTAGATGTCGAACGGTCATTTTCAAAATACAAACATATTTTTTCACCAAAGCGAACATCGCTGACAGAGACAGCTGTAGAAACATACCTGATGCTATTACACTATAGATCTTCCCCACTTTGTGATGACGACAACCAAACTACTTCATAAATCTGCTTAAAAGGGTGAGTTTTATACAAATTTTTATAAAATGTAACATTATTGTTAAAATTTATTTCCATTTAATATACTTATTCAAGTATTATGATATGATGTAAACATATGAGTCATATGACGGCTCTGGCGGCCAGGTGACCTCGGACAGCTCTACTTATTATAGATAGATAAATAAATAGATAGTTTATTTGATCACGTTATATACAGATATGTACATTTGTAGCAAGTCAGAAAACAAATGCTATCATATAGTAGTATAAATTAGAAGCTGAGCAGTGTATAATTAGTGCAAAGTGTAAATAAATACAAATATATAAATATTGGACAAAACAGAAAATAAAATTTATGATAAAATACTAGAACAAAAGAAGATTAAAACACAGGGGAAAACTATATAAAAAAAATGATTTAAAAATAAAAAAAGTAGTTAGAAACCAGGTAACTCTGCTCCAGGTCAATGTTAAGCACCTATTTTTATGTACTAGTATATGATTCGTGATTATAAAATAATTTCTGTCTGAAATGGAATTAGCATAAAATCATCTACGGAATAATAAAAACAATGTTTGAGTATAACTTTTTTAACAGTTTTTTTAAACGGATTTAAATTTAATAATTTTATGGTACATATTATTATACATATTTAGATTCAAGGAATTATTCTCAGATTTTTTAATCTAAAACGAGGTGTCGTTAGTAAATTAGCAGATCTTGCACTGTAATTATCTATATCAGAATTGCTGTTTAAGCTACTAGCATTTTTGTATATTTCAACTAGAGAAAGAGAAACACGTCGACCTTGTTTCCAAGGGGGGCATATTTTAATGTAATTCTTGTATACCTATCATCATCTCTCTACCCTACACGGCCACCCCCTCAAAAAAATTCAAATGGCAAGGGGGGGTCGAGTGATACAGCTTTTGAAAGGTCTTTCAATTCCCTACATAACTGTTTATTTTTTTTTACTTTTATCGATTCGTTCTTAAGAAAAATAATTTTATTTTTGATGATTACACACAATCGAAATCATTTAATAAATCTAAAATACACGGCACTGGTTATTGAAATTTATAAAGAAAACTACATTTTTTAGTGCTCTCAAATCAACACGAGTTTTTTCGACCAAAGACACTTTCCTTGTCCGTTTAGTTTTAAAATAATAAAAGACATAAGTATTTGATAGTCCTTGAACATTAATTTGTTCACAACCAAATTTAAATCGAGATACATTTTACCAGAGTGAGTTCTCAAAATGGTTTATACCCTTCAGGAGAGAATAGAAATTGTCAGCATTTATTTTAAAAACGATAATTGTGTTAGAGCTACGGAGAGCATATTCAATAGAAATCACCCAGATAGAAGGGTTGGTTCTCAGTATATTTTACAATTATTGACACAATTTATGGAAAGAGGTTCTGTAGGAAACAAAAAGCATGAACCTCAGCGACCGATTAGGAATGAAGCAGTCGAAGTGGCAGTTCTGGGTCATTTGCAGATGGATAATACTCAATCGATCAGGAAAGTAGCTGAGGCTTCCGCTGTATCACGAAGCAGTGTTCATCGAATTGTAAAGGCCCACAAATTTCATCCATATAACTTTAAATTGGTACACGAATTAAACGAAGATCATCCCAATCGTCGGCTTGAATTCTGTGAGATTTTTAGTAAACAATTAAACGGTAATGCCAATCTACTGTACAATACGTGTTTTTCTGATGAATCGACATTTTAGTTAAATGGGGAGGTAAACAGGCACAATTGTAGGTATTGGAGTGAAACCAATCCACATTTGTTCATGGAAACTCATACCCAAAGGCCTCAGAAGTTAAATGTTTAGGCAGGAATCTTAGGGGATCACATTGTCGGGCCATTTTTTATTCCTGACAATTTAAATGACGAAAGGTACCTCGATCTGTTAGAAAATAACAACGGCCCAATGATTACCCAAATCCTCGAAGAAGACGATAATCTTTTAGAGGGCGAACTGTTTTTTCAACAGGATAGGGCACCCCCACATTTTGCTATAGCAGTCCTTCAATTTTTGGATAATCGGTTTCCTGAGCGATGGATTGGTAGAAGAGGTCCTGTGGAGTGGCCCGCTAGGACACCCGATTTAACTCCCTTGAATTTATTTCCGTGGGGACATTTGAAATCGAAGGTATTTGCAACAAAACCCGCATCTCTGGAAAAGTTACGTGAAAGAATTGTTCGAGAATGCCGTTTATTGATTTCAGATGTGTTCAGAAATGTTCGTACAGAATTTCAAGACAGATTATACTAGTGTATGGAAGTCGGTGGGGGTCATTTTGAACAATACGTACGATAATTTAAACTGCTTCTTTTATTTTTATTTCCCGAACCTAAAATAATGAAACAATTATTTCTCAGGAACGAATCGATAAAAGTTTAAAGAAATACGAAGTTATGTAGAGAATTGAAAGACCTTTCAAAAGATGTATCACTCGACCCCCTTTGCCATTTGAATTTTTTTGAGGGGGTGGCCGTGTAGGGTAGAGGGATGATGATAGGTATATAAGTATTACATTAAAATATGTCCCCCTTGGAAACAAGGTCGACGTGTTTCACCAATTTTTCAAAAAAATTTTTATCTCCAAAGTTATTCAGGGTGCCTACTTTTGGTTTGGTTAGGACACTATATATATATATATATATATATATATATATATATATATATATATATATATATATATATATATATATATATATATTTTATTGTTAAATTCGTTTTCCGGGTATACTCCCGCGTAGGTGATAGGCCCCGAGAGGGACCGTGGTTGTCTGAACGGCTTCTGGTTACTCGAATTTCAGTTCGAGTAACCAGAAGCCGCAGTAAGCAGTTATCGGTTAGAACCTGAAGATGGCAGATGAGATTCTGCCGAAACGTCGTTCAGACAACCACGGTCCCTCTCGGGGCCTATCACCTACGCGGGAGTATACCCGGAAAACGAATTTAACATATATAGATATATATATATATATATATATATATATATATATATATATATATATATATATATATATATATATATATATATAAAGATATTAAACTTTCTGTATAGAGGTTGTTCTCTAATATTATTAATTCCAGCAAGTACTCTAATGGCTCTTTTTTGGAGCCGAAAAATTGTTTGTGCGTGACTAGAATTACCCCATAGAAATCACAGCGTAGGTAACACGTGAATGAAATAAGGTAAAATATGTAGAAAGCAGGGCGTTAGTACCCAAAACTAACCTAAGTTGGCGTAACAAATAATTTATACTTGCGAGTGATTTTCCCAAATAGTTGACATGACCAGACCAACTTAAATTATCATCCAATATAACTTCTAGCAACTTAACACTGTATCCTCTAATAATAGCATGGTTTGAGGATAAAAGTAGATTATGTAATTTATAACTGTTGATTTTAAGTTAAGTTTAAGTTTAAGATTTGCGACAAACCATTTCTCAGCAGTTTTTTCAATTGTTTCTAATTTATTAAGTTTAAGTAATCTATATCCGAGGTATAGTTTACCCAATGTCAGTTTAAAATATTATAAATTCAGCGTCAGTACTACGTGTATAATTAACGATTTTTAAAATATTGTAGGGCATGTATTGAAGAGCCTTGAATTGGATAAACTATAATTAAAGTTGTATCATCGGCGAAAAGTATACAATTATAGGGATGAAGAAAGGAGCAAATATCATTAATGAATAAAATAAACAAGAGTGGTCTCAAAACAGATCCTTGGGGCACTCCATCTAAAACTAAACATAAATTTATATTATTGGTACATACGCATTGTCTTCAGTTAGGTATGATTCAAAAAGAGTCAGAGGTAACCCTCTTGTACCATAGTGAGATAATTTTATCAGCAGCAGATCCTGAGGAACACAGTAGAAAGCCTGGGAGAGATCACACAATGCAACACCTGTATGTTTGCCCTCCTCAAAATGTTCGACTATGTCACCTACTACTTTCTGTACAGCTTGAGTTGTAGAAAGTTTGGATCGAAAATCATATTGACAATTCGAAATTAAGGAGTGATTTTCTATGTACTGAGACAATGATATTTTAATAGAATTTCAATTAACTTACCAAAAATAGGGATAATTGAAATGGGTCGGTAGTTGCCCATTATCCCCGTTTTTATAAAGTGAGATGACTTTCGTTGTTTGTTTAAAAGAGTCTGGAAAAACTCGTCACTAAAACACCCATTTATTAGTAATGTAAGAGGGTATGATTATATCTTTTTTTATTTTATTATTTTACTATTCAAATCATAGACATCAGTACAGGAAGAATTTTTAGTGCCTTAACCGCATCGAAAACTTCAAACGTAGTGACTGGCTGAAGAAGAAAAGAGCCAGCTGCAACAGGAATTTTTTCTAATATATCATTTATATTTATATTGCTATTTTGAAGCGAGGCAAGAATATTCTCTACTACAGTACTAAAGTAATCATTAAAATCTTCCTGTGATAAAGTAGGATCCAATTGAGTCGAATGTTTATTATTTCTCTCATAATTTATTAATTTTTAGCTGTATCTGGCTTTGTTTTCAGAGTTTGCAATATACTGATCGAATGCTACTTTTTTTGGTCTCGTTAATTTCTGTTTTATATTCTTTCTGTACATCTTTATGTATCCGAAAGTTAGCAGGATTCTTAGTTACATTGCAAATTAGCTTAACGCAAGACAAAGTGTCATGCACTTTACGCAAGGACTTATTATACCATATTATTGGTAGCTTATTATTAATTTTAAGTACATTTTTTAAGTGGGAAATATTTCTGCACTAAAGACATATAATTAGTAAGCAGGCAATTTGCTAGAAAATTTACATTGTTTTCACTATTTGAAAAAATGTTCCAATCAAATTCACTTAGAGAAGCACGTAATTTTACCATACCATTATTTGTAATAGGTCTTCTCAACACTTCTTTAGGAAAATCAACACTAGCTTTCACAGTGATATATTGACCCAGATGATCAGAAAGGCATGGTTCAATAACACCTGCATCATAATCAATAACTTTTAAATTTGTCAGAAAGTTATCTATACAACTAGACGACTGTGCAATAATTCTTGTGCATTCTGTAATAGTGATATTGAGAGCAAAAGAGTCAAGAAGTGACACTAAGTTAGTCAACTGTGAAGATTTCTTAGGGAAGTTTATGTTGAAATCGCCCACACGTATAATTTTACACCGTATAGCATATTTAAATAAAAAATTTTGTAAATTTATTAAAAATACATTAAAATCACCGGAACAAGATCTATACAAGGTAAAAACTAAAATTTACTAATAGTCAATTCTGTTCCACAGAATTCAGTTTTAAATTCACTACAGAATTCACTTAAATCTAAAGCTACATATGGGGTTACCATAAAGTAAGGGGTCTATTTTAAATTCTTATATAGTTTTAAGAAATTATGCTAGTAGCAGAAAGTAAACAGAATCTAGTTGCCTCAATAATTGGATTTTAGTGTATCTATGGAAAACAAAAGAATTGTCGTGACAACTATTGATAGAAGTGTCAAACGAAATAATCGTGATTTAGAGAATTGTTCTCAAAATAAAACTCGCGTAACGTAAATTGTAACAATTTCAATATGGATCTGCAAACAAGAATTGGTTTACTGTAATGTTATTATGAAGGCGGTAAAAATTACACGAAGATTTCGTACGAAAATGGTTTTGAGAGCAGGGCCGTGCAAAATGAAGGCGTATCGTAATTTGGTTAGCAAATTTGAAAGAACAGGGTCTGTAAAATACCTTCCAAGGTCAGAAAGACTTAGGATTAGTGATGTCCAAGTTGCAGAAATTTTTCAGGAAAATCAAAACGTAGCCAATACCAATCCGCTAGCAATCAGTAGTGTGAATGCGATATCAACACGATTACAAATGCCATACACCACGGTTTGGAAAATTTTACAGAAAATCCTAAAAATGTATCCCTAAACTGCAACTGCTGTTTGAATTAAAGGACGCAGATTTTGCTCTCAGGTACGATTTTTCATTACACATATTGGTTCAGATGGAAATTGAACCCGAATGGTTATTCCGTATTTGATGGACAGATGAGGCCCATTTCTTTCTTAATTGTGGAATTAATACTCAAAACTGTCGAATGTGGTCAACAGAAAATCCACATGAAATCGTTCAGCAAGGCCTTCATGACAAAAAAGTCACAGTTTGGTGCGGTTTCACAGCTAATTTCATCATTGGTCCATATTTTTCGAGGAAATACAGAATGGGGAGGCCTTATCTATAACTGTTACTGGTGAACGATACCTGTAAATGTTAAGGGATTGTGCATTTCCATAGTTGCAAAACGAGCACGAAGGAATTGAAAACATGATTTTTATGCAGGATGGAGCACCCCCGCACATTTACCGACTAATTAAAGAATTGTTAACTGCGGTTTTTCAAGATAGTATTATAAGCAGACATTTTGCAAATTCATGGCCACCAAGATCGCCTGATATTAACCCAGCGGATTACTGGCTGTGGGGTTATTTAAAAAATTTGGTGTTTAGAACACGGCCAACAACGCTGGAGGAATTAAAGGACAGTTTTAGAGAAGAAATTCGTGCAATTCAACCAGAAATGTTGAATAGTGCTGTATACAATTTGGAGGAACGGTTGGTAATTTTACAACAACAAAATGGAGGTCATATCTAGCATTTGCGGTAACTAGTGTTTGACATCAGAAATCCCATTATGGAAACAACTAGATTCCATTTACTTTTTGTTATTAATTTGATTTGTTAAGAATGTATAATAAGTTGAAATATATCCCTTACTTTACAATCACCCGTTATTTAATGATTTTTTAAAAATATTGATACACCTCTATGTATATTTATTGACCTACTAAAGGAATTTGCCAAATAATAGTCATCCAAATTTATATATTTCAGAGAATCTTCGCTCATCCAGTGCTCTGAAAGCAAACTATATCATATTTTGTTAGATAAACATTGATTATTGATGTTGAACAGACTTACCGTGTCATGTCAGATAAAATTACAGTCGGAAGTACTGTGATTAAAAGTCAAATTATTAGAAATTAATCTCTGCGTTTAGTGTTTTTGGTTTAGCTGTTACACCGTTACCCAAGAAAAAAGTCTGTTGTTGAATTTCGTCAGGGTTAACCAGGTCAATGAATACTTTAGGAGCTTGTGGCTCTTCGGCACCTTGAGGTCCTGGATCAGGTCCGCGTAGTCGTAGAACAGGCTCAGAACATTTGTTTATTTGTGTATATACGTCACCAGGAACCCTCCGGTCAATTATAGGAACCTTATGAGTAAGCCTGGCCAAGCGATAGTAGATTCAGGGTCGCGCGCTATACCACTACCATCGCGCGAGTTACACGTTGTATAAATACACATTTATGCTTATGTATGGAATTTGATACCTCTTTATCTATTTGCATTATTTTCAACTGTAGAACTTTATTACGATTGTAAGTTAGTTATTAAAACAGCATTGTATCGTACACTTGCGTTTTACGTTAACTCGTGTTAAAAAAAATATTTCTTTTTTAAAAAATTAAATCTAAAGATTTTATATTTTATAACTCGCGCTTGTTTACGATGACGATGACACGACACACTCCAGTTGTTATCTGTCGGTCGATGCATAGAGTACAAATAAATAATAAATAATGTTGAGTGTAAAGAGTAGAAAACGACCGTACGCTGATAAAGTGAATGAATTTATCGGTGAATTTCCGGATTTATTCTGTGATGGATGTAAAATAATTTGTAAAATTTGTGATCAAGACTTAATGTGCTGGAATAAATACGGCTGCAAAATTCATGTTAATAGTAACCGGCATAAAAATAAAAAAAATGACGTCTTCTTTGGAACCTCAGTTTATGTTTGATTTACTGTTAATGCTGATTGCCTGTGATGTTCCCCTGCGCATATTGGATAAACTAGCATTTCGGGAGTTCTGGAATAAATCCAATCCCCAGGTGAATTTACCAAGTCGTTCATCGTTACATAGATATGTACCAAGTGTTCGTGAAGACATTGTAAATAGGATAAAATGTGCATTAAAAAATACACGGCTGTGGTTATGTGTTGACAAGACGAGAGATTGTAAAAAAAATTCTATTTTAAATGGTATAGTACGTGTACTCGACCCTATTAAACCAACATTTCCACTTTTACTAGCTAGCAAAAGACTAACTGCGTGTACTGGCGAAACAATTACGCGGGTGGTGTTGTTTTGAAAAATTTGAACTGTCAACAAGTCGAGTGTTGATGTTTGTGACCGACGGTGCTGCGACAATGCGTTTGGTGGGCCGTTTTCTTCAAAGAAACGATTGTAGGTTTTTACATGTTACGTGTAAAGTGCATGCGTTCCATCTTGTAGCAGAAACGATTAAAAATGTTTTCCAGAGGTAGATGCATTAATAGCAAATACAAAAAAAGTATTTCTCAAATCTCCTAAACGGCTTCGAGCATTTTACATACTGTGTCCTGGTATTCCAGAACCACCGGAGCCGATTCTTACACATTGGGGAACGTGGTTGAAGGCAACTTTTTATTATGCTGAATATTTTCAACAAATAAAAGCTGTGATACTACAATTCAACCCTAACGAGGCTGCAGCTATTAAGGAAAGCCAGACAAGCTTTCAAGATGTTTCCCTTGAAACAGATTTAAAAACAATTTATAACAATTATAGAGGACTACACGACGTAATAGAAAAATTGCAAAATACTTCGTTGTCGTTAGTGGAATCGCTGCAAATAGTGGACGACGTAAATATACAGACTATAAATGACGCAAAAAATAAGCCCGTTATTGAAAAAATCGAGAGTGTATTACGGAAAGATCTTGATTTTACCAAATTAAGACAAATTTGTGATGGTGCATCTACAGCTGCGTTAAGTGAGTTCACAGAGTGTTTTACTTATGCCTGTATTACTTCCGTAGATGTCGAACTGTCTTTTTCAAAATACAAACATATTTTTTTCACCACAGCGAACATCGCTTACTGAGACAACTGTAAAACATATCTGATGCTACACAGTTATTATAGAAGTACTCCAGTTTGTGATAACGACAACCAAGCTACTTCATAAATCTGCTTAAGAAGGTGAGTTTTGTACAAATTTTTATAAAGTGTGTCAGTATTAATAAAATTTATTTCCATTTATATTATTTATTTATTTATTTATTATTAGTTATCACTTAGATGATATACAATGTACAGTTGTGAACGTAATTTAACAGTTTAATAATAATGTGCAGCACTAAGCTTACAAAATATAAGGAAATACATAAAAAAGAATTTAAAGCGAACGAAATAGTACAAAAACATACATCACAATATATAAAATATTTTTGTTTTTATTATTGTACTTATTCAAGTATTATGATATGATGCATACCCAGTACGTCTCTGTAGGATTAATGACCTTGGCCAGGCTTACTCATGACTATCACAGTCACTGAAACTATTGTCTTCAACACGAACAAATGCTAAATTTTTGTTTGGTTTTTTCACTGAACTAGTATTCACAAAATTTTAAGCCACTACACGTTTGCTGACTTTCCTCGAGTTCTCGTCATTAATTTCTACATAAACAACATGACCTTCAGTATATGTATTAAATTTAGATAGAAAGTTATTCAGTTTATTGTTAAATTTAAAAATATGGCTGTTTTTTTTAAGTTGCTATTATTTATATGTCAGTAAAATATGGAGGAAAACAGTACATTAGCGTGTGTGCACATTTTCAGCTTACTGTAAATAAGTTAAAAAGATGGTGTATGTTTTTTATTAATGTCATTTGTACCCCCATAATAATTACGTAATCTTCTAATGTATAACCTTCTATCAGTGCTGTCATATTTTCCATAATTTGACTTAAAAGTGCACCAGATTTCTTAATGGAAATTACCTCAATGGCGTTTTGATCTAACAAGTGCCTGGAGTGCCATATAATGTCGTCGACCACAAGTAGGAGAATGCGGTTTTTATTTGAATTAGACGCTATGTCCGAATGGTCCTTATTTTTATAATTTCTAGAATTATTATGATTCTTTGAATTATTTGTACGTATGTTTACATTTTTTTGCCACCCAGTACGGCTAGAGGTTTATTGTTATCAGCAATTTCATGCCCGTTGTCAATTTCACAATGTTTTTGTGTATTTTGTATTGTGTTTTTGTTAGCCTCAGTGAGATTTACTTCAGTGCAGGAACGTATATATAATTGTTTCAAAATTGTATTTGTTGCTGTAGATGCGTTTTTTTAATTGTTGTATTCGTTTGTGTACCTACACTTTCTGCTTTTGTTTTTGTTGATTGTGGTTGTTTATTGAGGTTGCTTATCTGCTTTTTTAATTCATTGATAATTTTTTCTTGATTTTTAATCAGTTCGTTCATTTCTTTTTCTGATTTTAATGCTTCTTCCAACAGTACCTTATTACCATCTTTTAATTTTGTTATATACTTATTTTCTATTACAATGTCTTCTGTAAGTTCATTGACTATTTTTTTCTAACATACTTTTTTCTTCGTCATCATCACTGATCATATAACTATCATCTACCATTTTATAACACACAATTTTATTTTCACTAACGAAACAAATACTATTTTTAAATCTTGAAATATAGCAATTATGAAAAACACTGCAGCACTTAATACAAATATAATATATACATGGTTTTGTTTCACATTTATAATTAATTATTTGAGGGCTCCTAGAGCTGAAGCTGTTGCCGCTAGCCATACCTGACACTCAATAAATAATATATAATAAAAAGCTGCCTGCAACCAAGTCCCTCATCATGTTAATAACAGTTGTGGAGGTTCACTAATTCATGGGCATGCTTTGTGAAATGCTTTAAAACATTTTGGTGATTTAAAAAATATATCTGCGTATTGCTATTAATTTGTCTACATCCGGATAGCTACTGCGAATTTTTTCTGCCCCAAGGTGAAAGGCATGAAGTAAACAAGTTATATGCATAAATTAGAACAAAACTTTTTTTAGTGATGAACATGCTTTAAGCAAATACGTAGCTGCATTGGTCATAAACATTTATTGTTATTTCTTGCATCCATGGTTTCATCAATATTTATCCACAATTTTTTTGTTAAATAATTCAGACATTACAGTATTTTCAATTATTTCTTTAACACGAGGAATGTGACGTCATACTTGTCCTTTCATTGTTAATGGCCATTTAGGAACATACTTCCTCCAAAATAAACGGAAATGTTCGTCAGCGTAAATATCATACAAAAACGCCCAGTACAGAAATTGTGGTTGGCGATTTTTCTTATGACTTTTACTTTAAATATGGCTATTACAATTACTTGAATTCCAACCAATCAAACTTGACTTGCAAACAGGGCATCATACCATCTCATATTAAATCGGAAAATAATCTTATAAATTTACAAATGTAATGCAAAAGTGACAAAGATCACCGAGAAAGTGCTATGACTAGCTAGAACGGTGCGTACGTTCCCTACGACGACTATAAACTACCACGAATCAGTCGTTAGTGTCGGAATTATGACTTGTTTGGGGTCCCAGTCAACCGTGCGCCACTGTGTTGAATCGCATTGTGCCAACTCTATATATATCGTATTCACCTTGAACATTTTATTATTTAAAATTTGTAGTATTATCTGTTGTGAACAATATGAGTCAAATAAGCCACTTTGCAATAACATGTTTAGAAATTACAATTGTTTAAAACTATTCAAATTTTTAACATATGGCATAAAAATAGTCACACATTTCTGTAACAGGTAACAGGACGATACAAACGTGGTTTTTATCAACCTGTTATCCGTTTCATTTTTATAATTAATAGAAGACTACAATAATTTCTTATATGGAATCTTGAAAGAGATATAATTGACGTTTTTAATTTTAAAATTTTATGTTAGACCATTATCTTAATAAGAGCAAATGAAAAAGTTTTTCAAAAGTTTTATTTAACGATTTTTGTGATAAATTAAGGTGGCCAAAACTGGATCCATAGAAACGTGAAAATCTAGTTTTGGCCAGGTCTCTGGGCAAAACTGGAGTTAAGTAATTTTAGTTTTGGCCATCTTCGTCTTTGCACTCTTATCATTCCACATTTACGTGGAAATGATTTTATTTTTCCGTGATTTTTTTCCAGATATCCAAAAATTAGCTCCCGTTCCTACGATCAGAACAAACTACAAGCGGCTTTGTCTGCTATCAGAGGTGGTATGACAATTTTAGGGGCAAGCAAAGCCTACAATGTTCCAAGTACAACTCTTAGACACAAATTAACTGGTCGCGCACCAGAAAATATAGCGAAAAGGGGACCAGAATATTTGTTAGGTGAAAAACTGGAGTCGCAACTTACCAATTGGTTGAAAGAATGCGCAAAAATAGGTTTTCCCATTACCAAAGACTGGTTTTTCTACTCGGTACAAAAAATTTCAATCGAAATTTATAAGACAACTGGACAAAAAATTCGTTCGTTGAAAGGTTACCGGGTAAAAAGTGATACAATAATTTCATGAAAGACACCCAGAGTTGTAATATAAAAAATCAGAATACCTCAATAAGGCAAGAGCCAACGTTTCTGAAGAAAATATAAGAAGATGGTTCAAGGAAATTTTGCTTCTTCCCGGGAAAGATTCCGAAGTACTGAAAGACCCTTCCAGATGCTGGAATATGGATGAAACGGCTTTTTACCTGAATCCAAGTGGAGGATGCGTCATTGCTGAAAAGGGAAATCCCGTATATGGAACTTTATCTAATAGTGATAAGGAGAATATCACCACACTTATAAATGTTAACGCTAAGGGAGAATTCGCGCCTCCACTGACTGTACAAATTCGAAAGGATTCCGGCATCATATATCAATACTCTTCCTTGTAAGGATTGGGGAATTGGTAAGTCAAAAATTGGTTGCATGACAGCGGAAACCTTCTTACAATATATTCAAAACGTCTTTCATCCATTTTTGGTGACAAAAAAATACAAACTACCTGTCATTGTCTTTCTAGACAGTCATTTCTCACTTATAAGCCTTCAGTTAAGCCGATTTTCTAAGGAGAAAATGATAATACTTGTTTGTCTCCTACCAAATACAACCCATATTTTACAACCACTAGACGTTTCTGTTTTCTTTCCACTGAAAAATCGATGAAAAGAAGTTAGTTGCCCTCTGGAGATTTCATCATGATAGAAAAGAAAATCGAAAGCAAGATCTTCCGACGTTACTTTACAAAATTATAACTAGAGATAATTTCAATGAAACTGTAGCAAATAGCTTTCAGACTTGTGGACTTTTTCCATTCAATGCTGACAGCGTTAACTATTCTAAATGTATAAAAAAACAAATGAAGAAACGCCAAGAACCAATGAAGACAAACAAAAAGTAATAATCATTTGAAATATTTGGAATCTAAGATTAACTCAGGACTTATGGAAGAATTCAGAATTTTCAATACCAACAACGTCAATCCTGAGAATGAAAGAGCATTATTATTGTATGAAGTGTGGTTGAAATTTTTATTGGATTCAGGCCATGTGGAAAATGATACTGTGACAGTCGGAGATATTGAATTTCCATTTCCCGAATATGAAGAATTTTTTTAACGAAAATAATAGTTTTAAAATGTACCTAAATGAAGTTTTCGAAAACAAGACTATAGAAAAAAAATGAAGAAATGACCGCTGATTATATTAGCAAGGAAACAATGATTAAAGTAACGATACAAGAAAAACTGCAAAACCGACAAAACCAGACTAACAATGAAAATGAAACCAAAGATGACGAAATATTCGAAAATGAAAACCAAATACAGGACCAAGTAATTGTTTAGGAAGATATGACTGTGATACATCAGCAACATGTCTGTGATATAAAATTCCAAGAAGCTAAGGAAGAAATTAAAACTGTACCTGAGATAATAGTAAAGAAATGAGGGTCAAGAGAAGACTAAAGCTGTTACTGATGAACGAAAAGATATTTCCTTTAAAAGAGTCAATATTTTAAGCGACATTTTACTACCAATAAAAAGAGAGGCCCGCTGATATCTATAATAACTCATGAAATGTGGGTCAGAAACAGAGAGATAGAAAAACAAAAAAAGGAGGATATTACAAAACAGAAGAAGGAAAGAAAGAGGAAGAGAAGAGAAAAAAACAGAAAAAGAGAAAAACAGCAGATGAGCAAGAGGAAGAGACAGAAAACTGAAACTAGGAACCCAGGTGAAGTAATTGAGGAAGAATCAAATGGAGAAAATAAAGAAAATGAGAAAAGGAGATAGAAAATGAAACGCAGAACTTAGGAAATAAAAAAGTAATTGAGGATGAATCAAATGGAGAAAATAAGGAAAATAAGAAAATGAAACAGGAGACTGAAACCAGAAACCTAGAAAATCAAGAAGTAACTGAAGAAAAATCAAATGGAGGTAGTAAAGAAAATGAAAAAAAAAAGACAGAAAATTGAAACCGGGAAATCAGAAAATGAAGGATTAATTGAGGAAGAATCAAACGTAGGAAATAAAGAAAACGGAAAAAAGTTGTATTAAATATAACAACGAAAAATTTGAAACTTAATGATTACGTTATTGTTGAGTACGAAAATGATTTTTACCCAGGCATAATATTGGAGAAGAAGAAAACACTTTTCTACGTATCTACAATGACTAAAAGTGGATCGAACTGGAAATGACCTTCTAAAGAGAATAAACTCTTGTATCCAGCGGAAGCAATAAAGGAAATCATACACTCGCCAATCAAGAAAAATAACCGATGTATTTATGCAGTTCCAGAGATGGAAAAATATAAAGACTTTTTTTCATAATAATGTAGGAATAACGATGTATGCTCTCACTTGACCCTATTTACAAAAATGATTTGTAGTGTATTAAGAATAAATAAGTACCTCAACATTTTCAATTTTAATTTTTTAATGACGAAAACTGGTGCTCAGAATGACCAAATGTGGGGATTTCATGGCCAAAACGGGGGGAAACAGGGACTCTTTTTGTGTATGTATTTATTATACCGTGATTTATATAGATGTCCTTTTCTTACATTCAGATCTTCATGAAGGACGATGCACTCTATATCAATGATTGAGTAATCGTTCTGATTTGCTTACTTTTTCGATTCCCAGAAAACTCCAAAATTAAAGACTTCCTTAAGTTGGTCAAAACCGGGGCCCTTACTCTAGATGATATGAGTTTATAAATGCATCGATGCACTAAAGCACTATGTTTAATATCTTAGCTGTTCTCTTGATGATAGTGAGATAACTACAGATGACAAATCATGGGGCGCGTTCAATACCCTCCGTCGATGTTGTTGTCAATAGTTGTCGGTGTAAATGCATATTACACCGCTAAATTTTAAATTCACTGCACGGTGCGATGTTAAAGTTAAGTTTTTAAATGTAAAGTTTTTAAATATAAAGATATCTATCGTTAAATGTTAATTTTGAGGATCACCATTCCATGTTTTTTAAACTTACAGATAACCTCAACATCCTAAAAGCAAAGAGAAAGAGTAAAACGTACAACATTAGCCGGCACTGAACGCAGGCATAGTTGTATTTAAGTCACTTTTCGCACTGAATGTGTCCATGTTTGAACTTAAAGATACCCATACCGATAAACAGCAGTCGAACGTTTGATTAGTGTAATTTTAAAAAATACCAGACCATTTAAAAATTTATTTTGTAATTCAAAATAATGTAGCACGTAAATAAAAAAATTTACAAATCGTAACATGCATACCTAATGATCTTCCACTTCCTGAAATAATCCAATCGGTAGAAGATACTAGCACCCCATGTTGAAGAAAGACTACCTTATTATTGCTTTTTCCATTTTTTTCCTCGTGGAATGCGATGAAGGTTCAATATATATCCGTCAGATGTGGTAACATAATGACTTTCCACAGCATATCCCTCTGTTTCCACCATATCAGGCTGCAATAAACAAATAATGTACTTGACATTTGACGGTCACAATTAGTAACAACACAGATTGACTAAATATACAGAGATTTATAACACAAAGAAACATTTAACTTTATCTCTAAATCGAAACCGATGATTGACTATTAGGTCATGCGGGTCCAATCTCTTTATTAAATAAATAATATTACAATTATAATGTCATTTATCTTAACATTGTCATTTTTTAATCCTTTTTTAATTCCATAGGTTAGATATACTGGGTGATATTGATATAATGCACGTCTCCTCTTAGCTTTTGCAATTTTGAGGATTGAAATATCAAATTTGAAGAATGTAAACAAGACAAAAAGAAACAAATTTTGGACGAAAAAGTACAAGCTTCCCGATTGTAGTTCAATGGTAAGTAGTACCAACTTGATTGCTTTAATGATAACCTCTATTTTTTTCAGTATTCTAATAGACACTAAAATTCTCTACAAGTCAGGTAACAGAGAATTTTAAATCAGTAGAGAAATGGCGGAAATTAAACAATTATGTAGTGTCGCAAAGAAGACTGCGATATGTATTATTAAAATAATTAAAATTACAAGTAGATCTTGGAAATAACTACGCACTATGCAAAATATCTTCTTACGAACGTTAAATAACAGACTTTTTATAACAATGTAAAGTATGTTTAATAGTTGCATCAACGTCGTCATAACACACTGTAAAGCTCTTATTTATTTATTTATTTATTTATTTATTCATTTATTTATTTATTTATTTATTTATTTATTTATTACTATGTATTACCCAACAGATAGAAATTCCATTTATAGGGTAATAATTACAAAATACATTATGTCACAAAGTGAAATACCTAACATAATATAAAAATTGCAAGAATAAAAAAAAATACAATTTGTACAGATTGGTATAAAAAAGAAATAAGTTGTAACAGGCTATTAAATTTCTATTCTGAACACCCTATGACACAAAAAATAGCATTAATTAAATCACTAAAATATTAGGTTATTAATATTGTACTTTAAATTGCTTTATATTAATAAATTATTTCAAAGGTTAAAGAACATTTTACAAACAGAAAATACATAAATAATACCTACTCTACATGTTACTACTCTTTTATAATTCAGTGATACATGGAAATATAAAAATATTTTTCAATTTACTTAACAACTATGTTTGTCTTTTCATATGTTTTAAAATTTTCGTGAACAAATTGTATTAAGAATACATACCACTGTTAATTTCCCCGCACGTACAATCTGAGCCTGGAAATCCTCAATTCCTAATTCGATGAGCTGAGATGAAAGATCATGATCAGTCAATTGGTTTGGTATGACTGAACTGTGAGCTATTCCAATAAACACGAGCACAAAAATAAATTTCATTTTGCTGCTTGTGAATTGAAATGGTACTGTTTAAATCCTAAGTTTCATGATTCATTTATATTTTTCGCTAATCAATCAATCTCTGTTTTATCTTCTGATTATCTGATATATAAATAATTTTGCTATAAAGGCAGAATATACATTTTCATAGAAATTTTCAATCTGTCTGTTTAAAAATGAACAAGACTGACTAGTAAATGTACAATTTTTTAAATTTATGAATCTTTTTCATAGGAGTTCTAAAAATACAAGCAAACAAGGATTTCATGTCTAGAAGCAAACATCTAATCTGCTGCATTTTACGCAAAAAACGGAATATGGAACCTTCTTGCAGAAACGAAAACAAAAAAGTAATGGGATATTATAGAAAATGGGTAAAAATGAGAAACCCCGGTATCTCTTAAACGAATGAAGATATCGCAATGCGATTTGCGCCATTAAGTTTAGTTTGAAAACAGAGCCCTAGATGGCTTAATTACTTTTGGTCTACCTCTTCGAGAAATAGGAGAAACACCCCAAAAGCCTTGAATTTTGTCCACCCCGATTTCTGCCGTAGTGAATTCGAATTTATCAAACGTTAAGCACTCTTTTTGAAGTTGCTGATACATAATTTCAATTAATGGTAAATTGTGTTGAAATTTATATTTAATAAACGTATTGAGTTAAGAGCAAGCTGAAATGGTAGAATTGAATAACCAACAAAATCAGATTCTACGAAATTAATTTTTTTATAAACCGACATCGCATATCGGTTAAACGTCTGCTTTCCAATATAGCAGAGGAATCACATTGGTAGAAGATGTGGTATTATTAAGTATTATGCCTGTGGCGACCCAACCCCTCCCCCTTCGTCTATTTAGTTTATGATTTTATTCCCCTTTTACTAAGTCTCACCTGTCGTGAAGCGACAGGAAATCCTTAATTGATTGGCCTTTTTTCGTGATCGTCTAATTTTAGTAGTAGGACCCAAATTTGTTGTTATTGTAATCTCAGGTACGTTTGTAAAGTTTGGTATTACTTTGTTTCATTTATTAGGTTTAATTTGTTTTAATTTGATTACATAATTTTCACCAATTAATATGACCACTAATCTGCACTGCACTGATATATGTTTTAAAGAATGACTAGTATAGGTAAGATTTGGCTTGAGATTTATGATTACTGATTTACTTAGAATTCACTTTTGTACCTGAAAGTAGAAATAAGTCAAGGAAACTCAAATAACGTTTCACACCATTTATTTCTGTGCTTAGACAACTGTCTATAAGAAATACATGGATATTTAGCTAGTTGAACCAGCAAAGCAACCAAACCTGGTTACCTGCGAGGAAACTTCCGCGTCGTAGTTTAAATAACATATGTAAAACCTTACATATGGTTGCAAGAGAAACTCCACTTGTATGAGGTACCAGAACGTCCTCTGCCAAAGAAGATGGACAGGTGCAGACACCATGCTTTAATTTAATTCGCGGACTCGTTGTCACCGTACAACAGTACCATAAATACAACTAACGCTGCCAATCAATATTCGTTGGGACAACTGTCCATTAATTTATGGGCTTTGTCGAGTGCACCCCGCCTTCACGGCTTAAAGCAAGGTGAAACGAACTACCCTCGTAGAGTTTTGTGTAGTGGTTGGCAGGCGCTAACTGCATTTACGCCACGCGCACGGTAGCGGTGTTCATAAAACATTTAACGATACTCACTGGATGCCGGCCACTGGGCCCCCTGTCGAGTGACAAGACACACTGGTCAAAACACTCAGAGAGTTCAAAAGACTGCATGTGATGGTATCGGCACCTGACCATACTAATCTGCCAGCTGACCGCTCAAGATCCTCGCACAACAGGTGAAATTTGATAAAGTTACAGATATTGCAGATTCAACTGGACACTATTTATTTTGTACATTATCTTATTTTGACCTATCTTGATTTGGAAAAGTGAATGAATGTTTCAACTACTATTACTGATCTTATCTGAATTAATATAGGATGTACTAATTATTAATAAGAATGTATCGAGCAGTGCTTTACAACAGAAATACCCTATCTGGAAATCATTAGGTACCACCGGTCAAGTATTGTTAAAAACCGCGAAGCCCAAGCATATAGAGTCGTACTTTGATTAGCGTTGCCATTTCACTCGGAACAAAGAAATTAAATTAGTTTAACGAATTTTAGTGAGGTCGAGTACGTAGAAAATGGCAACGCAGTATAAAAATTATTTAAATGCCGTCCTTACCAATTCTTGTATACACGGAGAGATCCGCGGGGCCCACTCCCCCGGATTCTTCAGTAACACCTGAGTTAGTCGCCTCCATGTCGATGGCGGCGTCGGTGGCTAGTGCACGCTAATGAAGCGCGGCTCCCAATGCTGGTGGCTAGCTATAACTCCGAGCCAGGGCCACTCCCTTATTTTTCGATCCGAAGAACCAAAGCGTGAAGCTTGGGGCTGTCAGAGAGTTGACCTGGAGCACAACTATATCACAGAGGGTCGTACAATCTCTTCGTACCCGATTCCGTAGAACCAAAGCGTAAGGCTTGGGGCTGTCAGAAATGTGGCACGACTCTGCCACGGAGAGCACAATCTCTTCTTACCCGATTCCGTAGAACCAAAGCGTATAGCTTGGGGTTATCAGAGATGTGATCCAGATCGTAGGAAATCTCGCGACAACTTGTGCTCTACCAACGAAATTGAGCTCAAGATGCTTTAGGTGAAAAGTGATATAATGACTCTATTTATTAGCCTTTGACCCTATTCTTAGTAAAGCTCTTACAACCCTACGTGTTTACGTTGGTTTATTTATGTTATCGGTTCTCGGCTGTAGAATGCTTTGAGATTTTGTACAGTTTTGTCAACGTTTTAAAATATTAGATAAATACTGTGTGTTCTTTTACTTAGTTGAATACTTTAGACTCTATAGTTTGAATGTATACGTTTTCTGCCAAAATTCTAAGGAAACGTTTTAACCTTTTTATGTAATAATTTATTTGGAATTTAATGATATAAATGCTTGGAAATAATTTAGTTTTATGTAAAAATTATAGGAAATTTATTCGCGATGAAGCAGCCCAGGGCTGGGGTGCTTCATGCCTTTTTCAAATAATATACAAATCCTAAGCCTTCTTCTGATAATGGAAAAGGGTGTTTCAGTAAAAGCTGTAGGATTTTTTATTTTAAGTAAAAAATATTTTCACATACTTGTGGCTCTCCTTTACCAATAACACGCCGAATACTTCAAGTGCTTTAATTGTTTGAGGATTGTTGGCATAAAGTTCTCCTTTCATGTAGCCCCAAAGAAAGAAGTCGTAGGAGGTTAGATCGCAACATCTCGGTGTCCAGTTGATATCACTTCCACAAGAGACTACACGATCAGAATACAATAAAGCGATTGTTTCATTTGGTGGCGGCGTCTTATTGAAACCACATGTCATATAAATCCATTCAACCCTTAAAAAGTTTTTTATCATGTTATGATAAAGTTCACTATTCACAGTAATTGCATCGGAAGCATCTTTTCAAAAATGTACGGCCCTATGACGCCACCTGCCCAAGACCCACACCAACTTGTGACTTGAAGTGGCATTCGATTTTAAAGATAGTATAACTTTATTTATATCTTCATCTGTAACTAATTTAAAATGAAATGATATATTCCCATCATATTTTGCATTGTTAGATTTTACAAAAACAGATGCAAAAAAAATCATTTGCTTCTTCAGGATTTTCTAAGTGTTGTGGTATAGAAGGGTTGATTTTAAAACGAATCTTTAGGGTTTTTAAACCTTTCCATAAATCTTTATGAGAATTTTTATTTTGTAAAAAGAAGTTTAAATATGCAGCTTTTTCTCGCCGAAGTGAAGCCAATACAAAATTACGCAAATGTTTATAGTTATTTAAGTTTTCACTGGATGTATTTCTTTTATAAACATTAAGAGCTTTATCAGGTTCATTGAAAATTAATTTTAAATTGTCGGTTAACCAAGGTGCATGAGGTTTACTAACCCGAACAGTTTTTAATGGCGCATGAATGGAAAAGAGGTCTGGAATATTATTTGTCAAAATTAATATCTTTTGGTCTATATCGGGGCTATAAATAATATTATTCCAATGAAAATCTGACAAATCTTCTTTGAATTTTTCTAAATTGAATTGCTTAAAATCACGAAATGTAATCATTTTTTGAACAACTTTTATAAAAGCAACTTTTATTTTACAGTATACTAATCTATGATCTGATATTAAATCTGCATTGACTGTATCAGCCTCGGTTATTAAATTGGGATCACTTATAAGAATAGGATCTATCAGAGATGCGGTGTCTTGAGCTATCCGTGTGGGGTCATTTATGACTTGTATGAAACCTAAATTGTCAAAATTAGCAAGTGGGTTACCCATCATAAATTGGTTAATATTTGCATCACCAACAAGTATCACTTTATCGCTGGTAGTTATAATTTGTGGTAATATGTTGTCTAATACCTCGATACATTTTGTAACAGTAGTTGTTGCCTGCCGCCGATATATCACTCCTAAGGCTAGGTTAGGTTTTTGGATTTTAATTTGAAGCCAAAAATACTCAAGATCACTACCATTCACAAAATCTACATCAACAACATGGCAAATAAACTCATTTTTAATAAAAGAAACCCAATCCTCCGGCACCTCTACCACGATCTTTTCGGAAAAGCCTGTACCCAGGTATGTTAGCAACATCAGATAATAAATATATATTATTATCAGATAATTATATATTATTTATATATAAAATATTTTACGATCTAACGTAAAAGACACATAAAAAAGGCCATAAAAACCGGCCATAAAAGATTCAAAGCTGGCGTAATTACATGCGACTCAGTATTTTAGGATGGAGTTGCGTAATTATATCAAAATAATTTTAAATTATAATTGATACAGGCGTGTTTCCGTTAATTTCTTATTTCAATCATGCCATAACATACTTTACATGAGAATAATGATTTTTTTATGTATTAAGTAATACATTATATTTCTTATTTAATATGCTGAAGAAAAATAAAGCATGCCCCGCTCTACCCTTAGGAGCATCGCGGCAAAGAGATTTTTTTATGTGACTAAGATAGTTGTGGTCTACTTTTACCGAGAAATGTTCGATGGTGACAGCGCATCTCTTCCATCCGACGCGTATAAGCTGTCCAGTTTTTAAAGTTTTCGTTCGCACAGACGGTAAAACCTCAATAACATTTTCAGAATATTTCAAAATTTGTTTTGTTATTATTTTTATATCTTCTAGCGTAGATGAAAGATTATTTTGAGCTATTAAGTCTTTAACAAAATCAGCCGCATTTAAAGTCTATTTCTATATTTAATATTTTTAAACGAGGGTTATATTTCTTTGCTTCCTTTATAGAATATTTATCTCCTACTTTGTCGATTAAATTTGATTTTAGTTTATTAAGCATTTCTTTATTTTCACAGTTTACAAGCAATCCATTTTTTATGTTTTTTATATTTTTTACACATATATTTAATTCAGCAAGGTTAATATTAATACTTTTGATATTTTTTATAATGTCAGAGTCCTTTAAATTAATTTCGTTAGATTTAATCAGTAATATGTTTGCCGACTCTTGTTTATTGTTTTTACGTTGCTGTGAGAACTGTGACGTTTTTACAATATCACTAAAAGATAATGATGACCCTGGCTGACTGATAATGGACAACGTACTTTTTTTTTTTTTCTTTAATGGCATTGGGATAAAATCCATACAGCCAGGCGCAAGTTACTATATGTATACTATTTAACAAAGTTAAAAAAGATTCTAAAACGGATTACTCCACACTGCATACACTACCAACTATGAACCTAATCCTAACCACAATTTATTACTATTTTTTTTTTTTTTTGAAAAAAGAAAAGAAAAAACCAAAGGAGGGACATATACACATTCTTCTCGCCCAGGAGTCTTTCAGGGCCTTTTATTGTAAGACAAACTAGCATAGACTGCGGTAAGTAAGGAATGGGTAACCAAACAAAGGAAAGACATAGTAGGATACGAAACTAATACAATTTTAAATTTTGAGTCCAGAAGTTTTTAAAAAGTTTATAATAACTCTAATCACTCTGTCGTTATTTAATGATAATAAATGTAAGACGTTCACTGGCATTTGAATATTTAGCTTCAAAATGTCTGCATAAACTTGGTCCCGGCTAAGTTTGTATTTATCACAACAGAAAAATAAATAATCCAGGTCACCCACAGCATTACAGGGTTCGCATAAATTAGTTGGTAAAATTCCTATTTTGTTTAAATGCTTGGGGTAACAGCCATGTCCAAATCTCAGCCTGATAATAGTGATGCACCTCCTAGAAGTTTGTAAGACAACGTACTTATGGATTTGCTGTTTGATATTGTTTCTATTTTTTCTTTTTGCAAGGTGTTTACGTATTCCTGTTCAGCTACTAATTTTTTCAACAGTTGCACTTCACGTTTCAGGCACTCATTTTCATTATTAACTATTTGTACATCTGTAAATTCGTGACTTTTACAACCTACACAGCACCAATTCTGTTCTTCTGCTGCGAAATATTTCGCCACTCGTTCAAAACATTTAACATGAAGAACTACAATGCATTTTTGACATCTAATAACATTACTTCGAACAGAATCTTTACAGAAAATACACTTTTCCGTTTTAGAGTCATCAGTAGGCTGTCAAAAATGTCCCGTGGGACAGTAGCGTACGCGAAATTAACTAATACGAGAAACAATAAACTGTTACAATTTATAACAATGTATGTAAAACTTACCCTCTTAACTAGCTTGATGAACTAGCTTGCTTATTACAAACTGGAGAAGATGTGTAGCCATTTTGCAGCATCAGGTATGTTTCTATGGTTGTCTCCATGAGTGATGTTCGCTTTGGTGAAAATATATTCTTATATTTTGAAAACGACCGTTCGACATCTACTGATGTAATACACGCATACGTAAAATAGTCTTTGAACGCACTTAACGGATCTGGGGCTGCACCATTACATATTTGTCTTAATTTGGTAAAACCGGTGTCTTTATTTAACACACTTGCGAACTTTTCTTTAACGCGCTCATTTGCTGCGTCACCTATAGCGTGTAGCAGTAGATTTACTTCGTCCACTATTTGCAGTGACTCCGCTAACGACAACGCATTGTTTTCTAATTTTCTTATGCTTTTATGTAATGGTTTAGTTCTTCGCAATATTTTTTAAAGCTGTTTCAACGGAAATATCCTCGAATTTTGTCTGGCTTTCCTTAATAGCTGCAGCCTCATCTGGATTGAATTGTAGTATCACAGCTTTTATTTGTTGGAAATATTCAGTATAATAAAAAAGCTACCTGCAACCATGTTCCCCAACGTGTAAGAATCGGCTGTGGTGGTTCAGGAATACCGGGACACTTGCTATGAAATGCACGGAGACATTTAGGAGATTTAAGAAACACTTTTTTTGTACTTGCTATTAATGCATCCACCTCTGGAAAACCTTTTTGAATAGTTTCTGCCACAAGATGTAAAGCATGCACTTTACACGTAACATGTATAAACCTACAACCTTGTGCTTGCAAAGAACGGCCTACCGAACGCATTGTCACAGCGCCATCAGTCACAAAACATCAACACTTGACTTTTTGACAGTTCAAATTTTTCTAACGTCTCCAGCACCACCCTGGTAATTGTTTCGCTAGTACACTGACTTAGTCTTTTGCTAGCTAGTAACAGTGGAACTGTCGGTTTAAGAGGGTCCAGTACTCGTACTATAACATTTAAAATAGAATTTTTTTTTACAATCTGTTGTCTCATCGACAGATAACCACAGCCATGTATTTTTTAATTCACATTTCATCTTATTTACCATGTCTACGTGTACAGTTGGTAGATAGTTACATAACGTTGTGCGACTTGGTAACTTCACCTGGGCATTGTATTTATTCCAGAACTCTCGAAATGGTTTATCGAGTATGTGCAGCGAAACATCACAGGCAATCAGCATTAATAGTAAATCAAACATAAACTGTGTTGTCGAAGGCATGCCATTTTTTTTATTTTTATAGTGTACACTATTTACGTAAAGTCCACAATCACGCTTATCCCAGCACATCAATTCTTTCTCGCACACTTTACAAATTATTTTAGCACCATCATAGAATAAATCCCGGGAATTCGCCTATGAATTTATTCACTTTGTCAGCAAATGGCCGTTTTCTACCCCTACGTATGTCTGCCATGCTTTATTATTAAATTAATATCAACAATACAGTACAACAAATAAAATAGAAACACAAAAACAATATGCAATACGCCCAAGTGACTTAACGTGTACACAACTCGAAAGCTAATAATAGACTGGACTGGAGAAAAAGTTTCGCGGTCAAGGTGAATACCAGCGACAGTAAGTACATCTGTACTCTACGACCATGATACACAGAAACGATTTGCAGCTTTAGTCATCAGACTCACCGTCACCGCCTAACATTGTGAACGGAATCCATGTGAATTAACCCTCAACGTTTTGAATTGTAATATTCTTGTAATATTATTTTTTTCAAATTTAGCAGTTTATTTATTTTTTTTCTCACCGTCCTTTGGTATTAAGCCACTGTCCTATAAATTATTTTAAAAATTGTTAAATAAACCTCTGCGCTAGAAGACTTAAAGGTTGCCTTTGCACACAATTTTCTTTCTATCCAAAAATGTCAGTCTTAAAAAAAATATTAATCTAAGAAATTAATTTTTATTATTATTAGGCAGCGGAAATAAGTGCTATTTTTCAGAGCCGGCCTTTAAATAAAAGTCCTGTTTTTTATAAAGAGCCTTCATAAAGACATTATATGCATTATGTGTAAAATATTTTTGGATCACGTTTTATGTCTAAAAAGTTTGAAACAAATGGAAAACTTTTTCATTCATGACTTTTCAGAAAATTGTATTCTTGAGGAAAGTTGCTGCATGGCCTCAAATTAAATACTAATTACACAAATTTGTATTAGTCCGTGTGCTTATGCCAAAAATTCATATTATTTGAAATTAACTCAAGAGTAAATTACCCTTATTATTTAAAATCCCGAAATTTTTTTTTATTTTTTTTTCCGATTTCCAAGTTGTGCCCAAATATAAAATTTGGTTGACCAATTCGGAAAAATTAAGTTTTTGTTCTCCTTACTCCCGAACTGAATTGATAACTCTCGTTTACTTGAGAGAAATATTTTCAATTCCACAACATCTACAAAAAAAAACTCTAATAGTTTACATTAATTAGTTAGTAATAATTTCATTGAAGAAAAGAGGCATCGTTTTTGTTTCGCAAGTTTTCACAAGCTTTGCAATAACATGATAAATATTTTTCCACACTGTACAAACCTATAACGGGTAGGTGGATTGGACAGCAGCACCAGGGACTAATACAAATTACAAATTACTTGAGCGGAGCGGTGTTTGGCATATGGTCCGCTAATCTGCAATACAAGACAATGTGAAAACTATCTGTGTGGTTTGTCCGTGGCAAATATTCTAAAAATCGACTAATATTAGCAGTACTAATTTTAGTAATTTTGGTAATTTTCTTATCATGTTGGGTGCATTTATTTATAAGCCTGGCCATGGTCATTAATCCTACAGAGACGTATTGGGTATGCATGATGCATACCCATAATACTCATAATACTTTAATAAGTACAATAATAAAAATAAAAATATTTTATATATTGTAATGTATGTTTTTGTACTATTTCGTTCGCTTTAAATTCTTTTTTATATATTTCCTTATATTTTGTAAGCTTAGTGCTGCACATTGTTATTAAACTGTTAAATGACGTTCACACATGTATATTGTATATCTAAGTGATAACTAATAATAAATAAATAAATAAATAAAATAAATGGAAATAAATTTTATTAATACTGGTACACTTTATAAAAACATGTACAAAACCCACCTTCTTAAGCAGATTTATGAAGTAGCTTGGTTGTCGTTATCACAAACTGGAGCACTTCTATAATAACTGTGTAGCATCAAATATGTTTCTACAGTTGTCTCAGTAAGCGATGTTCGCTGTGGTGAAAAAATATGTTTGAAAAAGACCGTTCGACATCTACGGAAGTAATACAGTAAAACACTCTGTGAACTCACTTAACGCAGCTGTAGATGCACCATCACAAATTTGTCTTAATTTGGTAAAATCAGAATCTCTCCGTAATACACTCTCGAATTTTTCAATAACGGGCTTATTTTTTGCGTCATTTATAGTCTGTAGCTGTGTATTTACAGCGATTCCACTAACGACAACGAAGTATTTTGCAATTTTTCTATTGCGTCCTGTGGTCCTCTATAATTGTTATAAATAGTTTTTAAATCTGTTTCGAAGGAAACATCTTGAAAGCTTGTCTGGCTTTCCTTAACAGCTTCAGCATCGTTAGGGTTGAACTGTAGTATCACAGCTTTTATTTGTTGAAAATATTCATCATAATAAAAAGCTGCCTTCAACCACGTTCCCCAACGTGGTTCTGGAATACCAGGACACAGTGTGTGAAATGCTCGAAGCCGTTTAGGAGATTTGAGAAATACTTTTTTTGTATTTGCTATTAATGCATCTACCTCTGGAAAACATTTTCGAATCGTTTCTGCTACAAGATGGAACGCATGCACTTTACATGTTAACATGTAAAAACCTACAATCGTCTCTTTGAAGAAAACGGCCCACCAAACGCATTGTCGCAGCACCGTCGGTCACAAACATCAACACTTAACTTGTTGACAGTTCAAATTTTTCGAAAGTCTCCAACACCACCCGCGTAATTATTTCGCCAGTACACGCAGTTAGTCTTTTGCTAGCTAGTAAAAGTGGAAATGTTGGTTTAACAGGGTAGAGTACACGTACTATAACATTTAATATAGAATTTTTTTACATTCTGTCGTCTTGTCAACACATAACCACAGCCGTGTATTTTCTAATGCACATTTAATCCTATTTACAATGTCTTCACGAACACTTGGTACATATCTACGTAACAATGAACGACTTAGTAAATTCACCTGGGGATTGTATTTATTCCAGAACTCCCGAAATGCTGGTTTATCCAATATGCGCAAGGGAACATCACAGGCTTAACAGTAAATCAAACATAAACTGAGATTCCAAAGAAGACACGCCATTTTTTTTATTTTTATGCCGGTTACTATTGACATGAATTTTGCAGCCGTATTTATTCCAGCACATTAAGTCTTGATCACAAACTTTACAAATTATGTTACATCCATCATAGAATAAATCCGGAAATTCACCGATAAATTTATTCACTTTATCAGCGTACGGTCGTTTTCTACTCTTTACGTTCAACATTATTTATTATTTATTAGTACTCAATGCATCGACCGACAGATAACAACTGAAATGTGTCGTGTCATCGTCATCGTAAACAAGCGCGCGATGGCATTGGTATTGCGCCCAACCCTGAATCTACCATCGCTTGGCCAGGCTTATTTATTTATAATAAATAGTATTAGTACTAATTTTTGGAGTGTTAACTCAAACTAACACTTTTAAATTATTTCATACTACGTATGTAACTATTTACAAAAGAGAAAACGTCACGTTTCGACACCTATTGTATCTGGTTTGCTAAGTCAAATCTAACTAATTACCTACTTTGTACTTTATCATGTTCATCGATCGAGGGTTCTAACTTCGAAACCGAGAGAATAATCGATTTGGACGCAGCCGCATTCATCGTGAAATAATTGTGTGCAATTAATTTTTTTTAACTGCTAATATTAGTACTACTAACTTTTAGGAGTCATAATCTATTATCTCGAGATATTTAAATAATCGACTAATTCGATAATCGTATCTTGATTATTACCATTACTATTGCCTACCCATGTGAACTATTTACATACGTACAGAGCAAATCGCACAAATTTAACAGCCACGAATGCAAATCGAATATTACTTGTGACCATGTATGCGATGACGACAGACTTAAGTCATTCCGAATAATCATTGTATCAAGCAGCATAACAGGAGACAGTAAATCTGCATTTACAAAGGTTAAACACTATATCTATAATGTGTTGTTTTTTATATATACTCTGTAGAATATTAGTACCCAATAGTTTATAAAAATACCGCTGTTTTGTAAAATACCTGCCTAATCTTTTATTAGTTTTAATTTGCGACGTTCTATCTATGTTGAAACAATTAAATGAAGAGCAGAATATTAATAAATTTTTCAAGTACCTATGAGCGATCGTAATAAAAATGCAAATTCAAGATGACGTATTATTAGATTACATTTTAAGTAATAAACGTTTTTGACACTTATGTAATTTAATAACTACTTTTCTCGTATTTACCCCTTAAATTGTGCTTACAAATAGTGACTGATGTAGGAATTTTGTACACTTGTGATTTTATACATTATATGATCATACACAATTTTGCAGGATGATACCGAAATAAACCGAAGAAAAATAAAAACTAGAATCTGAAAGGGTGTATAAACCAGGCACGTCACTAGAGGTGAGACTGGGTAGGGCAGGTTCCACCCAAAATATCGATGACCCACCCAGTACAAAATGGTACTACTTTAATTATAACTAAAGCTGGTCGAGGTGGCTGGAGTACAGCCGCGGTCTTGCGCTGGCGTCACACGTGCCGATTTAGAAGTGATTTACGCTGCAGTCTTATTTGAAAGGTTAATGCGTGAGGTTGTACCTATAAATTATACATAATGTCAAACGCGCCAAGGGTAAAAAACGACCGTACGCGGAAACATTGAATAAATTTATCGGTGAATTTCCGGATTTATTCTATGACGGATGAAAAATAATTTGTAGATTTTGCAATCAAGACTTAATGTGCTGGCACAAAACAGATTGTTGTCGTCATATCAATACCGTGCAACATCAAAATAAAAAAAATGGTATGCCTTTGACAACTCAGTTTATGTTTGATTTATTGTTAATGTTAATAGCCTGTAATATTCCGCTACACATACTGGATAAACAACCATTTCGGGAGTTTTGGAATAAATACAATCCCCAGGTGAACTTACCAAGTCGTACATCGTTACGTAGATATATTCCAGCTGTTCGTGAAGACATTGTAAATAGGATTAAATGTGGATTAAAAAATACACGGCTCTGCGGTTATGTATTGACGAGACGACAGATTGTAAAAAAAATTCTATTTTAAATATTATAGTACCAACATTTCCACTTTTACTAGCTAGTAAAAGACTAACTGCGTGTACTGGCGAAATAATTACGCGTGTGGTGTTGGAGACATTCGAAAAATTGGAACTTTCAACAAGTCAAGTATTGATGTTTGTGACTGATGATGCCGCGACAATGCGCGTGGTAGGCCGTTCTCTTCAAAGAGACAATTGTAGGTTTTTACATGTTACGTGTAAAGTGCATGCGTAACATCTTGTGGCAGAAACGATTCGAAAATGTTTTCCAGAGGTAGATGCATTAATAGCAAATACAAAAAAAGTATCTCAAATCTCCTAAACGGCTTCGAGCATTTCACAGACAGTGTCCTGGTATCCCTGAACCACCAGAGCCGATTCTTACACGGTGGGGAACGTGGTTGAAAGCGGCTTTTTATTATGCTGAATATTTTCAACAAATAAAAGCTGTGATACTACAGTTCAACCCTAACGAGGCTGCAGCTATTAGGGAAAGCCAGACAAGCTTTCAAGACGTTTCCCTTGAAACATATTTAAAAACTATTAATAACAATTATAGAGGACTACATGACGCAATAGAAAAAATGCAAAATAGTTCGTTGTCGTTAGTGGAATCGCTGCAAATAGTGGACAACGTAAATACACAGCTACAGGCTATAAATGACGCAAAAAATAATCGCGTTAGAAAAAAATTCGAGAGGATATTACAGAAAGATCCTCATTTTAGCAAATTAAGACAAATTTGTGATGGTGCATCTACAACTTCGTTAAGTGACTTCACAGATTGTTTTACTTATGCCTGTATTACATCCGTAGATGTCGAACGGTCATTTTCAAAATACAAACATATTTTTTCACCAAAGCGAACATCGCTGACGGAGACAGCTGTAGAAACATACCTGATGCTATTATACTATAGATCTTCCCCACTTTGTGATGACGACAACCAAACTACTTCATAAATTTGCTTAAAAGGGTGAGTTTTATACAAATTTTTATAAAATGTAACATTATTGTTAAAATTTATTTCCATTTATTGTACTTATTCAAGTATTATAATATGATGTAAACATATGAGTCATATGACGGCTCTGTCGGCCAGGTGACCTCGACCAGCTTTAATTATAACATATGGTCTACATAAAATTTAGTAGGTAGAAAAGAAAAAATGTTGTAACTTGTTCACCCTTAAAAATAATGGCCCCGGTTATGCTAGCTAAAAATATTTACCCTGTCCATGTAACTGATATAAACAGTTACAAGTTTTATTTGGTTTCCGAAAATTTTGATTTTTTGTAAAGTTATAACACTTTGAAATTTAACTTTTTCATTGTGTAAATTTCAAAATGTCAAAATATCAAAATTTTCGAAAACCAAAAAAAAACGGGGTGATAAATTTTCCTTCTGATTACGAAAAAAAATAGTTTGCAAAAATTTTACTAATGGTCTAGAAGTAATCTGGGGAGGCTGCCCATTTTTGTAACTTATTTTTCTTAATTGTTTGTTTTTCAATCTACTACCAGTAGTTTGTATTTTACGGAATCGTCTCGTGATATGGAAAAGGTGCCATATTGGTTTAGACTCATCAGCCGAAACCCAACCCACATGAAAATATTGTTAATTATTTAGTTTTTGAGTGTAGTGCCTACGCAAAGAAAGAATTATGTGCATTTGTGGTTGAGTGAGGAAGTCCTTTAAGAAATTTCCCGCAAGAGAAGCTTCTTGCAAAGGTAAAATTAAGTTCAATTATCACTCTCCATATCACAGATTTCTTCACTATAATTTATTGTAATAGATTGGGTATCTTTCCATTTTTAAATTGTACAATGCTCACAAGATGTAAATATTTTGAATTCCACATTTTGTATTTGTACGAGTATTTCCACAAAAACACAGATATTTATGAAAAATAACAAATTTAATAATGTGAAAATATGTAAATCAATCAATCAATCAATCAATAGTGAGACAAATATTTTAAGCTATAGTTGGATTCTTTGAAACAGTTGAATCCATGGGTTACTATGTTGTACTTTTCTGGCTGTTACAAGATGTTTAATTGTCGAGTAAAATATTTAATTTTAAAAAGTGAGTACATGTTGATCGGTAGCACAGTTAGATGGTATTTATCTAATGCTATTGGAAAAAGAAAAGAATTGTCGCTAAGTAATGGACTTTGGGATAAAATTTGGCAACACTGCCATAACTTTCGCACACAGTTATCTTCGCAGTAGTCTGTGGCTAGATAGAATTCATTAGGTTAGCGGTAGGGATGGCAATAAAAATAGAATAATCGATTAATCGATCATTTGATTAATCGAGTAATACTAATCGACTTTCGATTAAAATCGATAGAAAATAATCGATTAATTAATCATTCGAATAATCGGATATTGATACTTATATTTTTAAAATACTATGCACAAAACTTATTAAATTTTAATAGACATAGAATTAATGGATAGAAGAAAATAAATAGGTGAAAATTATTATTATTTATTACATAACTAATATTCAAATTACTAATAATAGTAATAATTATTTTTTTTAGCCACGAGTTCAAAAATAGAAGTTTAGACAGTCTCTTTGTAGTAAGTCTATTCCTCTTATTAATTAAATTTGACCTACTTCACGCTCATTGACCTACGACTAGTTGATAAAAAAAATAACCAAAAAGAAATTTCGATTAATATAAAATTAATCGATTAATTACCGATTAATTGAAATAAAAAATATCATATGATTAATCGATTAATCGAAACAAATTAATCGATTTTTCATTCATTTAATTAAATCGCTGCCATCCCTAGTTAGCGGTTCTCAAACAATTTGGTGTATTATTTAAAATATTTTTTCTGTCACTTCTGAGGAACTTTTATGAAGGTAAATTTTTAGCAATCGACTTCTTTTGCCAAGTTCTACCTCCCATTAAAAATATATTCCCAAATTCGTAAACACCCTGTATCATTAATGGAAGAGTATGTCACCAACGGCAGAAAATGTAAACATTACAGTAAGATTTTGTTTGGCTTCACCCCAATCGACCACATAAATGTTTTTAGCTGCTACAGGAGCTAGAACCTTTTTTAGTTTCGGACAAAACAGAAAACAGATCTCGTCTCCATTGTAATCCAAGTAGGATTTGGCAAAATTTCAAAATAATTTTTTTTTGTCTAAAGTAATTATCTATTTCACTGAACTATTTTCTTATGTTAGTTTTTGATACGTTTGCAGAAGCACTTGTAACAGCCTCTGTGGTTCGCTGCCCTAATAGAGACTGTCTGAATATCGTTCTTAAAGGGCGTTTCACGTTGAACGGAATCTAATGCTTTTACGGGTGCCTGTATATCTTCGGGGAAATTCCTTTGTATAACTTTAAACTATCCAATCGACCAATTTATCTTTTTCGTCTTTTGTAAAGTAGGTGCATGATTCTTTTTCGATTTTATTAAATTTTGCACCTAATCTAAATTGAAGGGTCGATCGGGGGATTCCGTCTTTTGCAGCAAGTGTCTTGTTTGGTGTTCTACTTTTATCTCTTGTAGAGCTAGCTGGAGAAGTTCCTCGGAATATTTTTCTGATATTTGCAATATTTATTAATTTTTGACATCTGTAGTGCAGAAATACAACAAAATACAGCAAAAGAAAATAAATATACCATTACGTAGGTATCTTAAAATACTATCTGCTTAGGTAGGTATGTAAAATAGTATAAAAATGCAGTGCCAATAATTGGGTGTCCTTGACCTTAGCAAAAACTAGTTATTGGCCTCCTGTGCCAATATATAGAATTCTAACAAAATCTAACCTAGTTGTTAGCACCCGTTATAACTCATTGAAAAATGCACAAACATTTGCAAGATTACATGAAAATGCACAAATATACCATAGGTATCAGACATGCTAACTCTCAGAAATGTCATTTACAAAAATTACGTTTCATTTTTGCTTGCCAGTTTCTTAAGAATTCCTTTAAGTTTAAACACTCTCTGCATACCGGCACTAAACAGCCACTGCCACTGATATTTTGGCCATATTGGAACACATAGTCATGCGCACTAGCTTTATAGGCAGTTCATGTCTGCCAAATTCTTCAAAACTACCTAAATTTAACAAAAGTATCCTAGGAAAACAGCAAAACAGCAAAAACTTGCCGGGGTGCCAATGATTTATGCAGTACCAACAATTGGGGATTTTACCCCATTTGTTTGCAACAAGTCACTCAAAAGGCTTATTGCGGCCTTGGGTCCGCCTAAAAGATTACCACAAATTTAAAATCATTCTGTATAGCAGTTTCTGTAAAATATTGAAAACAAATTTTATTTTCAATCCAAACAAAACGTTTAATTTCAATATATTTTCCTAATTCTAAGGTGTATGTATAAATTATATACATGTGATAATTCTTATTGTTTTAATTTCAACAACATGTTTTTGACATAATGTAGGTAAAAATAATTTTGACTTAGTTATTTTATCAGCGTATTGTTAATGGAACTGATAATTTTAATGGTCATATCATTTATTCGCTGTTGACCTATGCTAAGGTACTTTTTAATTTGTTATTTTAATTTCTATAGATTTTGGAAAGATAAGATATACTTATTGATTTGCTATACATATTTTTGGCAACATATGTATGTTTACTTAAAATCTCAATACTGAGGATTATTTCTAATCCTGGCGTACTTCTAGTTTTATGTAAGATTAGAATAGGTTCTATTATCACTTCAAAATATTTTTAATTGCCTAATCCTTTCTAAAGGCAATATTTAAGATATCGAAAAGTTATGTTTGTACCGAGAGTTTATAGTCTACGTATTATGCTAATTCTTTATCATTCTTATTTGATGAGGTTTTAGAGCACACTGTTACTAAAGTAGGTATTTTGTTAAGTACAATCACAAAAATATAACATCATATTTTATTATATTGGCCATTGAAATAGTTTATTGAATGACTGAAACGTCATTTTCAATAAGCTCATCAATTCAAAAATAATGTGCGTGTTTCAAAAATATTTATTATTTTAAAATTTATTATTTTCCAAAAATCATGTGAGCGACTAAAACTGAAAGTTACAAATACCTTCAGGTGAAAATTTTGAGTTGGGCAAGTCGATAAATAGTATTATCCTTAAATAAGTTTTCGAAGAAAATTCTAATCAATCAAAATTTTAAAAACTTTAAAAACACCTCGAAACAGTAGCTTACAAACTTATCCAGCAACCTAACTTGTAGTAATATAACTAGATGAGATTTAAAAAAGAACTTTGTTTTATAACAAAATGTTGTCCTACTTTCGAATTTGAGCCTACTATTTTTAACATGTTCATTATGTGGCAATGTTTCTTAATTGTTATGTAAGTCATATAAGTGAAACAATATTTACGTAATATTGATAAAATAATATTTTATAAATCATATGCAACACAAATTTATAATATTTATGTTAATTTATGTTATCAGTGCTAAGCAACGGGTTCCACATTCGATGCATACTTTACCTTGTGACCCAAATAAGATGTTCACAATTGGGATCTCGGAAACGGTAAGAGCTACAAGGTCGGTTAAATGGGATAAGTTTTAGCAAATTCTATGATGATTCTAAATCCGTCAAAAAATCAGAGCTAACTGAAACCGTTTTTGAGATTTTCCAAAAAAATTTTGTGATTTCTCTTTTTGGCTGTTGCCAAGTAATCCTTGGTCACACAGGTTTTAGACTTTTAGATAATTAGGAAACTTTTTGGAGACTAATATTTTGGTGTAGAAATATTCTTTTGTTTTCGAACCTAAGAGTTATTAGTAATTAATATATAAGCATATACGGTAAGTAGAAGTCTACGTAAACCGTAATCTAACAATTGGCGCAGTCGGTAGGATCCGTAAACACTCCAGAATAAGAAGCCTAACCAGTAGTGAAACCCATTAGAATAAGGAGAACAACGCGAGGTGCCTAGTGCAAGTTAACTTCTGGAACAAGAAGCCCTTCCTCACTGTGGTAGCGAATTCTAATCTCTAGGCGGAAGAACCTGCTCCATGAAGAAATCGATTGAGTAAGAAATATTTATAAGAATCATCTCGTATTAATGTTTTTTTTTCCAATTCACAAATAATTCTATTTTTATTAATTAAACTACGTATATATTTCATATACAACTACATTATTTGGCTCTGATATTTCTAACTGTATTCACTCGCTACATATACGTGTGTGGAGGTGAGCGTGAAGTACAGTTCGACTTAAAGACAAAACTAATTTTAATATAAGTGCATAATTATTTATATTATCCAATCCCACTTACAATTTATTCAACAAATAATAAAAACCGCATTATACTGTTAATGCATCATTAAAACAAACCTTAATAATAGCATAATCTTAATTAAGAAATTTACTTAATTTACTATATCTCTGGTATAAGAGATTTTATTTTTAATACATTACAAAATATACTGGAAGCAATAAATGTTCAAAAGTTTTTGAAAAAAACAAGTAGTCCATGGGAAATTTCACAAGCTGTCAGTAGAGTCGGTAAGTCAAGAACCGGAGGAACACAGAAATTGCCGAACAAGGAGACAGGAGGATTACTATTCAACAACCGGATAATCAAAAATCCTGATCAGATCGTATTTAAATACATTATTTTGCAAAATCATAGTTAAATAAAGTCTCGAGCACAGAATTTTTATTTAAATAAGTTTAGTTTAAGGTTTTTAGGTCACTGCTGTTAAAAATTGATTCATATTTAAATAATAACAATAACTCTAGATTTATTGATACCTTTATCACCACTGGAGTCAATAAATTTCATTACATAGCACGAACTGAATTAAGGTCCACTCACGAATAGATGGCGCCAGTCTGTATGTTTTTCCATGTATGTAAGGATAATTTTGTAAGAATTCCCACCTTCCCTAATTTCGTTATTTTTATTGTTACGAAAAAATGGCAAATACAAAAGTTATAGGACTTTTTATTTAGCTTTTAAAAATCATATCAGAAAAATAATGGAAGCTCATACAAAATGGCTACATTTATTAATTTTATTTTTTAAATTAAACACCCTATATATTTTTACATATTTGAATAGAACACACTTTCTCACGAACACAAAAATATAGGAGTTGAGGGGTCAATCTCTAATACTAAGGGAGATATGTGGGAAAGTTTGTGCGAGTCCTACCCCCGTTAACTTTGTTATTTATGACTATATCGTGTGACCCACTGGATGTGAAACTGATTACACTAGTATCTTGGTTATTAGTGCAGATAGAGTATCTCTTAAATGAGCAAAGTAGTGCAGAATTTTAAACCCATTAACATATGGCGTCCAGAAAACAATTGAATTCCAATGGATTTAAATTTTGTTTAAGTAAGAGCCAAAATCGCCATTTTTAAAAGTGCCTTGAAACTGTTTTATTTGTGGATCAATTAAAAAATGTTTAAGATAATTTTGCAATCAATTTTTAAGAAATTTACAGTGACATTCTTTTTATTTATTGAAGAAAATGAATATACATACCATATACATGACGGACCCAGAAACAGTATTCACACAATGGTTAACAGAAATAAATGAAATGCTTTAATAAGATTACAAATAATGTAAATTTCATGAAAATGTATTTCATATAATAATATTACTATTGCTTATTGTATATTTAACTAGTAGGGGTTGGATTTAATTTATTTTTTCAAACAGTAGGTTTTACAAAAAATACATCAACCTCAAAAAATAAATTAGGAATGCCACTGTAAAGTCTGGGTATAAAATTCTGCACTATATTGCTGATTTAAGCAATTCTCCATCTCCACTGTAAGAGAGAGAAATAAATAAAATGAATGATGAGAATGAGAATATGAATGAATGGAAGAGAAAGATACGATAGTAGAGAGAGACAGACAGATTATGAGAGAGATACTATTCTTTTTATTTATAATATTATTAAACAAAGTATTTTACTTAAAGGCCTTTCGATGCGTCAGGGTAGATGTTGACAAGTGTGGTGGCGGACCGTGAAGTCGAGTTGATCCTTGGCTTTTAAGACTTTACAGGTAGTTACTGTAATAAATAAATACATCTGAGCATCCTATTTGCTAGTTAACCCAAGTTTAATAATAAAAATGCATAGTTACTAAAGATATAAAAGGTGCCACTCCAATAAAACGAAGGGCGGCCTTCTCGTCATAATTAGTTTACGTAGACAAGCCCTACGACATCTTAAACAATCAAACATGTGTACTGCTCTTGACACCGAATGCACAGTGCCAACTTTAAGTGTGCACCAGGCCCACTTAAAGAGCTCCAGGATAATACCGGGAGTGCAATGGGCACCAAAACGCGAGGTCCCTCTCAAGTATTACCTCCAATAATTCAACATAAACATAAACCCCTGTGAATAACTCCAAGAGTGCAATGGACACCAAAACTCGAGGGTGCTCCCGTGAGCTACCACCAATAACAAATGATTCACCAGGCGGACCAGGAGTGCAATGGGCACCAAAACTCGAGGGCCCTCCCAAGAACCAACCAAACAACAATAATAATATCCCCGGTAACACCAAGAGTGCAATGGGCGCCAAAACTCGAGGTCCCTCTCATGAGTTACCGTCAACAAAACAACAAAATATACTAGTACTAGTCGTGAATCCAAAATGGGTATCATCTCCACATTCTCCAATACAGATAAACTGTATGGTGAGCAAAACAGTACTCATGTATATCATATGCACGCCAATGCGTACCTGGCTTTCACATTTAAAATTAATATTTAATGACTTTCTTAATTAATCATATGCACGCCAATGCGTACCAGACTATCACATTTAAAATTAATATATAATGACTTTCTTAATTAATCATATGTACGCCAATGCGTACCAGACTATCACATTTAAAATTAATATTTAATGACTTTCTTAATTAATCATATATCTCAAGCAAATACCACTCTCAATACAAATGTATATCAAAGTTATTATGCAAAACTAGTAAGAATGCTCAGTGATAAACTCACCCTTAATTATGTTGCAACAAACTGTACACACGGCACACACTTTAAACAGACCTAATCTTGTTAGCGGGTTAACACTCAAATGAAACCAAAGAAACATTGAGAGCCCAATATCCGTAGTTCGATATTCGTCTTAGACATAACATTACATCAGGCCCTTGGCTAGTGTCGCCCAGAAAGATAAACAAACTTGAGTGGATGGTATTCATTGAAATATTTTAACTGAGGATCATATACAACATTCGTACTAATAAAATAAAATATTTCTTACACCACTAATAAACTTTATTAGTGGAGATAAAGAATTGCTTAAATCAGCAAAATAGTGCAGAATTTTATACCCAGACTACGGATTTGTACCTATTTGTAGCACTTAAAATTTTGGAATTATTAATCATCTCCGCCATCTTGATCGATAAAAATATCAAATTTTCAAATGACGGTTTACAGTTTAATAATAATAACCCACTCTTTCATATAACGTGATACTAAAAAAAAGTTTCATTTGCAGAATTAGTATGTAGTTATATAATATTAAAAGCACCAAACAATCAAAACGCACTTTTTGGGGTAAAAACACTTTAATAAAATTAATAACAAAAGTCGAGCTATTCAACTATCATTGCTTCTGTTTCTATTTTTCATCTGTTACATTTTATTCTTATTTCTATCTAGGCCTCATCGATACGTGACAAAATCAAAAACATTCTTTATAGCTCACATTTGTATATAATATGACATCATCACGTATCGACTTACGTCAATATTGGAAATCAGCCTAAGGATAAAATTATAATTAAAACCTGCGTATTACATATTTTTCTAAAAATATCTAACATCTAAAAGAACGCTAACAGTTCGGCCGACCTGATATTTTTCTCGTCCGCGAGAAACATACAGAGACGCACACAACACTATATGCTAAAACCTAAATACAGTTTACCCTAGGTTACTAGCTAAAGACTAAATACGGTTTACCCTAGGTTACTATTTTTTTACGATAAATCTTATTTCCTTAGGAGGTCACTTCCGTCGAGAACTTGGTCTCTAGCATCTACTGAAGACTCTTCGTCAGCATTGGAATCATCAGATTCGGAGCTGCCCACCCTGAAAAGTTTTAATTTATCAGATGGATAAATACCGACATAGGTACTTTTGGCTCTCGTTGAGCCTGTCATATCTTGAACCACATATCGATCGTGATCCAGGATTTTCGTTATCGTAATGGGCCCATCGTATTTAGGCAGTAGTTTTCTACTAGTGCCATCGTTATGGGGACGTTCCCGCCTAATTAACGTGACTTTTCACGTTCTTGCATTAACCGGAGACGTTCTCCCGCAAGTTGTCGTACGTGTGCGACGTTCGCACGTAGGCAGTAGTTTTCTACTAGTGCCATCTTTATGGGGACGTTCCCGCCTAATTAAGACCAAATCCCCAACCGTATACAATTTCGGTTTGGAGCGTCTTTCGTCATAACGTGACTTTTCACGTTCTTGCATTAACCGGAGACGTTCTCCTGTAAGTTGTCGTACGTGTGCGACGTTCGCACGTTCGTGTGGTTCTGTGTCAACGTCTGACAACAGAAATGCGTCGTGTATGCTTCTTGGTACGTAACCAAATAACATATAAAAGGGACTTTCCCCAGTCGTGTTATTTCTGGTTGTGTTCAATCCCCATTGGACTTTTGCAACCTCGTTATCCCAGTTGTCATCATCGACGGACGTAGCCGATAATGCTGCTAGAATGCTACAGTTATACCGTTCCACTTGTCCATTAGCTCTGGGTGTAGCCGTTTCGTTATGTATAAGTTTTATATTATAATTTTTACAAAAACTAGTAAAACGTTTACTCGTTAACGCAGTACCTCTGTCAGTAATCAATCGTTTTGGTACACCAAAAATGCTAATTATGTCAGAACTGACAAAACTTTCGACATGCTTTGATGTTGGTTGTACTTTTGTATTTCCTATATATGCACTACAAGTTATAGTACGTTGCAAAATTGAAGTTTTATAAATTATTCTTGTAATAGGATCTTGATTTTTACATTATTTAATTGTCACAGTTAAAGGTTCTGATACTAAAATCAACCAAGTATTTTCTTCTAACTCTTGTATATTATAATTTTTTTTTTTGCTAGTACTCAGTTTGACTGACATGTTTTTGGTAAAATTATTGTTTTTTTTTTTTTATATTTGAGCTTCATAAATTGAGTCACTATCAATTGGATATGGTAACACATTTGAAAAAAAGTTTTGTACGATGATCTAAAGTTTTACAATTATTTAAATTCGTCATTGGTATTAAACATCAAAGAATCATCATCTTTTGCTATGTATTTTTGAGAAATACTTAAAATATGAGGAAGTCCGGTTCTGTTGTCTAATTTTAATTTTTAATACAAAAATAATTTTTGATTCTGTTTGAAAAGCTTGTAATTCAATTATTTCAAGATATTGTGCAACTTTTGCACTTGATGCTGTTAAAGGCAAATTATTATTATTATTATTTTTTTAAACTGGGAAATTTGCTGCAATGATAAAACTAAATCTTTTGGGGTTATGATTAAACAATGAATTATTTTTAATCTAGCAAAAAGTTATTGCATTTAATATATAGTACACGTAACTTTCCATTAAATTTTCACAAATTTGTAGTAGGTACTTTTAATTTTGAATTTAAAAATCCTATAGAGTCTGAATTATTTAATGTAGTCGATGTATTATACATGTGTAACTAGTGCCATTGATACTTGATAAGTGTTTCAACCAAATATTTCAAAAATAATAAGACTAGATTACTTTGAGATTTGCATTGCAAGTGTTATGACGTGTATTCGTTTCATATTTTCTTAATTAAATAATTTCTTTTCGAAATTAGATTTAATTGAATCGAATCTTTTCCACCCTTACAATATCAAAATAGATTTTTGTATTATTTGTATATCATCATTAAAAGTATGTTTATCTATTCGTAATTTTTCAATAGCGTCATTGAAATTTTTTATAACAGTGGTGGTTACTGAAATTTGATTTTTCATTAAATTTTCCATTTGATAATTTGTTGATACACTCTGTATAAAATTCGCCGTCTGAAGCGTCTAAGATTCCTGTTATTACTTTCCAAATGGTTCCGATACCATTTAAAATTTCACGTTCATAACGTTTTGTATCTGCGAAAATTTCTTCATATTTTAATTGTAATGAATTTGATAATTGTTATAATAAACTTATGTATACATATACGTTTGTACTTCAGAAAAAAAAATAATTGTGTGTATTTGTTTTAACGTCAACAATATAAAAACACCAAACAATTGATTTCTGACTCTTTCGGGAACGTCAAAGTCAACATTTAAATCTTTTCCCGTTATTACTTCGTATTGTACATTAGTTACATTAAAATCAAAAGTACTTACCAAGGGATCATTGACTGATTTCTCCTGGCATTCATCAGCACGTACTATGATTTGTTTCTCCTTAACATTTAAGGGAAAGTTAGAGGTGTTTGAAATAGTTAAATCGTTCTCATTGGGCTGCATAACGCAACGGCCAACATAATAGGAGGTCCCTTCCCATATTCCTCGTGTAGCTTCAACATAAACCGAACCATCATAGTCGTCATGGGTTGTGACGTTCACATACCCTACAGTCTTCGGTGGAATAACCGTTGCCTCCGTTGCCCACAATGGTAACTTTCTTGGATGAATGTCGTCCACCTGTGGTAAGACAACGTCTGTCTTATTATAAACTCGAACGGAACCATCTCCAATAATCACCACTACGTCAGGGTGATTAATTAGGGGTTGTCCTATCATAATTGGTATCTTCTGTACCTCGTTTGGTACAATAAATGCCGTGACCTCCACTTTGGCTCCATGCACTTCGATAGTAACGTCAGCCTCCCCCAAAACTCGTACAGTTCCTCCTGCGTATCCTCGGATCACTGCTGTGCTTGGCTGTAACTGTATCTTCAAAAATTCTGCATCACCTTGTCGTATCGTTACAGCTCCACTTCCGGAATCTAAATAACCTTTTGTAGCTTTGCCATTTACTACACAATCGACGAAATACAGTTTGTCAAATTTTTCGGTTGCTTTAGACGAGATTATTAGGGTATTTTTCTTTCGTGAGCAGGTTTCACTTTCATGTCCCAGTCGTTTACATATTCCACACTCTTTATGTGGCATTGGGTATGTTGTCGAGAAATGACCTTTTTGAGAACAGTTGTAGCATTTGACACTACTAGTCGAGGCCACCTTTTTCTGTTCTTTAAAATTTTTACCACTGAATGTCCTATTATCATTACTATTATTATGTTTCATTTCGTGATATATTCCACTGCGTCTGTTTCGTCTCTCTTCTCTAGGATGTTTTTCTTGTTCAATAGTAGAAAGAAATTCCTTATATAATTTTCCAGGTGTTTCGTAACGTCCAGCTCGAGCATTATTTTGTACACCCTTGTCATGCAGGCCATCAATAATACAAGAAACTGCTTTCTTGCCTGTGATTTCACATAGGTGTAGAAGTTCCATCTTACTGAAATAATAAGACGCCATTGTTTCATCCTGTAACTTTACCCAGCTAATCATTTCTTTTATTGATGTAGCAAAATCTACGTGAGTAGGAAATGCACGCTTCAAAAGTCGTTTCCATGTCTTCCACGAATGATTGTAATCGGTTAAGTTATTGTACCAGCTTTTTGCAAGTCCGTCCAGTCTTGCCTGCATGTGATAAATTTTACTGCGATCGTCCCAATCGTGCATTTCTGCTAATTGTTCTATTTTATACAGCCATTTCTTCGCAGAGAACTGTGAAGTTTCCGGGCAAAATTTTGGAATACAGTTTTCGCGTGCCACATATTTTACGCCAGATGTGTCGTTGTTTGCTGAATTAGGATTTGAATTTTGAGTGAAACTCATACTGCTCTGTGATCTAATTAAACGTTCAACCAAGTTTTCCAGGCGTTCTATTCCGTCTGGTTCCCCAGATTCTAGACTACGTAGTCGTCTGGATTCTGCAACGCGCGAAGTCTACGGTGACGGCCTCGGCGACGGCGTACAAGTACGGCGTCTCTTGGAAACACGGGCATGGTCTCCGTCGACCGACGATGACGACGGCGACGTTGCACGTTTCTGTAGCGATATAGTTCAGCCAGCACGTATGTGTAAGTTATAAAACAGCCTGCTTCTCGTTCAATATTTACGAATAAAGAATGTCTAACTTACAGTAATAATTGTTAGTCCTATCTATCCAGCACAAAGTCACAAACACAACACAAAACAGTTAATTGTTTTATTTGGGCACGTGTGCTACTATACCCCACACCTGAACTAAAAGCACCAAACAATCAAAACGCACTTTTTGGGGTAAAAACACTTTAATAAAATTAATAACAAAAGTCGAGCTATTCAACTATCATCGCTTCTGTTTCTATTTTTCATCTGTTACATTTTATTCTTATTTCTATCTAGGCCTCATCGATACGTGACAAAATCAAAAACATTCTTTATAGCTCACATTTGTATATAATATGACATCATCACGTATCGACTTACGTCAATATTGGAAATCAGCCTAAGGATAAAATTATAATTAAAACCTGCGTATTACATATTTTTCTAAAAAATATCTAACATCTAAAAGAACGCTAACAATATGGACGTAATTAAGGCCATTTCCAGATAATAGGTTAATAACTCCGCCATCTCAAAATATCAAAATATAGATAGGCCACTCGGCAGGTGTTTAAATTAGCTGAGCGTGAGAACAAGTTGAATAATTAATTTTAATATATTTAAGAAGTACATACACTAATTTTACATCCCCTAAGAGGATTGCCGCCATATCTCGGTAAATGTCACCTTAACAGAAAAATATGTAGTTACCTATATGGGTAAATTTTCTACAAAAAATGTTCAATACATTTTAGAGAGGTATGTCTACTTGTTTCGAATAGGTGCCCAAATATGTGCGAAGATTGGATTTCTCGACATTAAACCAAAACCTACTTAAATGGCTCCATGATGTACGGCTAACACTTAAAATCGTCGCTTTTGATATTTTTAAAGACCCGAGTGCGTCTCCACGGGCCATCAAAAAAACAAGCAAACATTTCCTTTTTCACCTACATGAGTGAAAAATGGTGAATCATTAAATAAACATAAATATCAATGCCTCGTACAATCTATTACTAAAAGCTTACCGAAATTAGCATTATTACCACCAACCAAAGATACAATCACTTGCATTATTTTTTCTCATCAATTTAAATTCAGCAAGTTTGAAGAAAAAATCACGGGGACGGAACAATTCAAAAAATGGATTGAAACAGCCCCTCAGGAGTTACTAAAACACATTTCTTGTAAATGCGCCAAACACTTTAATGCAGATTGTAGTTGTCACAAAGCAGGTTTTCGTTACTTAATAATTTGTCAATTCTGCCAGGGAAAATCTTGTTCGATTATTGCTGGTGTGTATGAATTGAACGAAGCCGAGAAGAACGGAATAGACAACGAAACAGAAAGGCTTTGGGGTATTTCAACCCGTCTCAGTCATCTTCGGAAAATGAGACAGATTATGTAGTCAAATGTAACATAGCATAGTCACAGTATACAAAACAATCAGTAATGAAGTCATCACCATTGACAGAGACTCTGTCATTGATTTGGCAAAGCAAAGCAACGTTCCGCCATTTTGCTGGGCTAATAGTCAGGATCGTAACTGCCCACTTAAACCACGACAGGGCCGTTTTGAGAATATTTTCCATATCAAAAAATTTTAATGCCTTGAAACCAGTCACATTAAATAAGAAATTATGAGAAATTAGACTTTTTTTCTAACTTTCTTTTAGAAATAAATAAAATATTCGTAATTGAATTCTTAAGAATGTCATCACTACTGGCAAATATTGATATTAGATATGAATTAACCTAGGAAATAACTAATTTTATCGTGTTCAAGATATGTAGTGTTTACAAGTACATGTTTGTGAAAAAATATTACATAAAATAAATGACTGCTGAAAATCATGTATTTCATATTTTACTTCTAACTTTGTTTCCTCTATATTTTTGAAATCATAATCAATGAAAAATACACTAAACTGATAGACACCATTAATGATTTCCAAAATTACATCCTTTCTAGTAAGACATTAAATAACGATTATTTGTATTTTATCACTCCAGCCTAGTTCCACTTGGGCGAGATAAGAAAACAACTTTCTTGCTGAAAATGTATGAAATATAATCATGATTTTTTCTAAAGAAGTATATAAAATCATAGACAAATATAAATCTGTAAATTTCATCTTGGTGTTGAGGCTGGTGATTAGCTTATTGATTTTCGGATTTTCTTTCACGTATTCAACAGGCTAATCAAAGATATTTCCATAATTTATTTATTGGTTTCCATATAATTTTTTTATTTTTATTTAAATAGATATTTTAAAATTTCGGTTAACAAACTTTAAGTAAAATATGATCGTAGCCTATTATACAGATTTAAAATATATTCATATGGAAAACTATCGAATGGATGCTTAAATGATAGTTTTATAAATTGTAATGAACTGATTAATAAAATTTATTTTTACAATGATTCCTTCAAATGTATTATGGAAAAGATCTACTAAATTAGAAATAAACAAAACAAAATTATTATTTGGCATATATAAATTTCCAAATGTATCTAAATTTTCATTTTTGTAAGCTTTATAGTGACAAAATAAACTTGTGTCATCAAGTTTCTTATTTTGATCGGCATAATTCAGACACACTGGACATTAATGAATGGATAAACATTTTCTCATTAAATATCTGCAAACATATCTCTTGAAATTCATTTATAAAATATCACTGGATTGATAAATCAGTATCCATCGTAATGTTATTTTCAACAGATGGTATACATTCGGTTTCATCTTAAATTGGCTCATCTGGTACATCGTTAAAATCTAATAAAATATTATCACGATACCCATTACAGTTTTCTGAACCAGAATGTAATAAATTGGGACATAAAAGTTTCTTAAAAGTTCTCTGAAACTGGATTGGTGTAGGATTTACACAATTTCCATTTTGTTGTCTAATGCATCCAAAAAAATTCTCCAGACAATCTTGATTCAACCAACGAGGGAAAACGTAATCAAAATTCTCATTTTTTAACACCTACCAGAGATGAAGTATTCCACTGATTGTTATTCTACAACATCTTAGACTTTTGATTTTATGTGTGATATTTTCATTTGCTTTATCAAAGACCTGCACAGATTTAAAAAAGTTTAAACAATTAGTGAGATACTCTGGTAATCCAATCCCTTGAAGGTTCTATTATATTTTTTTGCTCTAGATGTTGACGAGGAGTTAAGGATAGCAAATAGTGTTTCCATACGGTTAATGAATTCTACTGTTGCTGCGGTATCTGCTGGTAAAACACCAAATCTGATATAAACACTCATACCAGCACAACAGTTGCACTCAGTGTTTGAGTGGTAAATTTAACTTTCATTTTCTCAAAGTTATTTGGATACACGTATGAATCTGTAAGCTTTGGTGCTATCGACGGCCTTTTGACTTCTTTTGACTGAGTGCGACTTGAACATTTACAAATCTTGCCAGTTTTTGTGAGGAACAGAATTTATACGTTAGAGAGTTGTACTGCTCAAGAGAAACATCAGCAAGGGAATTTTCGAATTTTCCCTCAAGTTCTTCAACTCTCTTCTTCAAACGGTAATTTTCGTTTTGCAGATATTTGATGGTTTGCCGGAACTTTTCTCTTCTTGGTGTATGGGCAGATAGAAGATTAGGAGTTTGTGTTGAGCTTGATGGAAAAAGGAGTTGTGGAGTTTTTTCTGGAGACAAGGCTGTCTGGTCAGGAATGTTTATATCAAGTGGTTCCTGACAGGTCCTGAAATTAAGGAAGTAAATTAATATATTGCAGAATATTCTAAAATTATGCAATATTGGAAATGTTTTCTGTTGAAAAATTTCCAATTATTGATGAAAGATTCTCAAACAAAGAATAAAAGGAAAATATTGAATTCTTACTTGAACTGAGAAGAATATCCTACATTATGATAGCTTTTGAAGAGGTACATTCACCAATATTTCTATCCAAATCAGGACTGACAGGTCTCTTTTTACCTTTGTATTTTAATTCTTCGCCCTTTTTAAGTAATAACCATCTTGTCAGGTGTTTGTTCCTTTCCTACAAAAATAATAATAATATCTTAATTTTGAGAAAACATACCTGCGATTTCAAATTTCAACATTGCGAAACAACAAAAATTTTGAATAAAAAATGAACATATACAGTGCATTTCACTTCTCGTGTAAATGCTCATTTTTCTTATTTCATTGAGGTTGAACAATTTAGCTTTATTAAATAAAAATGTTCATTACATTTGGCAATTTTGGTGCTAATTCTGAAATACTGAAATACATTGTGAAATAAATTTCAAATTAACTAATTCTGGAAAACTAGGAGTGATTGCATGAAAGGAGAAACACACTTGATATCATATTTGATTCAATAAAGTCATTTATTTTCAAGTAAAGTAGGTAGGACAGAGGTCCATAAGTTCAAGGGTAAAATTTAGAATTGTTCAACAGATCAATCGCAGATGACGTTTGTGGCAGTTTTTGTTCAAAATAAAGAATTTACCTTTTAAGTTATTTTCCTCATCCTCAGTTGGTCAATGAAGAATCACATGTGGAATGAAGAAACTGTAATTATGGTCAGCAAGTTCACTAGATGATCCTTCTAGAGATGGGAATATTGTAGGCACAGCATGAGGTTGCAATCTATTGTGAAGGTCATTCAAAAACATGTAGTTTTCAAAATGGGCACCACACAGATGATGACTCTTGTTGAGAATATCCAGATTTCCCAAAAGATCATCCCGTCCACAAGCTATAACCCATAATCTTGCTCTGAAAAATAAAATAAATTCAGTGGATACCTAAAAACCAATACTTCCTAATTCATAAAGACTTTTCGGATAACAAATTAGTTATCACCATATAGGACCAAGTTATAATTTGTCATAATCAGTGTAATTCGAGTACAATACTACTACTACTACCCAGTATTACCTAGTTTTAGTTGGTTTTAAATGAAGTATCTACTTGGGTTAATACCAGCAGTTATGACATGACTGCGATAAATGTCAATATACTAAAAAAGCGACATTTATGTTAAACGCATACCACTTAATTAAAATCAATTAATACCATATCTCACTGTTATTACCATTTAGTACCATGCAGTAACCACTCCTTGTCACCCGAAAAGTTACTAGATCGACAGACGAAAAACTCATACATACCTACTATAAAATGTTTCAATTTTTTTCCAAAACAAATTTTTGATTTCACAGTGTATTAATTTAGTCCAATTTAACCTCATACACAGCTAATTTTCAGTGAAGCGTTTAATAATACTTAATCAAATTTAATTTTTATGAAAACTATTTCAACTGATTAAATGAAACTATTGAAGAAGTAATATTGTAAATTTAATTCATTTTCAATAATATTTTTGACTTACCTATTTATTTCTTTAGGGATTCTAAAGAAACTCTTTAGATTTAGACTGAGTGTTAGTGCAATTCCTTGCACAACATACATGCCCTCCTTTCTTTTCCATTACTAATTAATACAATGGGATGGTTAACGCACAAACTAACTTGATTTAATAAAACACTTGGTAAATAGTAAAAATCACAAGACAAAATAAACACAACACCTAATTACTGTCACCCAAATGAAACAAGCCACACCCAAAATAGCCCGGGAATATGGCGGAACTGCGCACGTAGGATGCGCGAACTTTTGGCGCTCATAGAAAATTCATTTAATCATTCATTAGGTACCACAGAGATGTAGTCTGTGTTCATTACTTTACTGATTGTTTTGTATACTGTGGCATAGTGGTATAGGCCTCCTGGAGATACAACATGAAAAAAATACGCCGAATATTACATCTCAAGATGGTATGGAAACGAGTGCACTAAATGAAATGTTTTCTTGACTGGATCTCATAAAATCATGTGTAGTGATAAAAAACATTGAACAATTAAACAGTGAGGTAATTTTCAGTTGGTAATCGAAACGGCTTTTTGTAGAGAATTTACCCATCTCTAACTGATAATTACACGATTTTCCATCAAATTGACGCTAACCGAGATATTTGCAAATATTTCAAAAAAACAAATTTCTCGGAAATTTTACAAGATGGCGTCAAAAGCTCAATCCCTCAGGGGTTACAAAATTTGTATTTGATTACTGAGACCCAATTAAATAGATTAAAATTAATTTCAGCTTATTCGGAATTATGTCCTCGTCGACTAGCCTATAAGTTTTATCTACTCTTTCATATTACAGAAAAATATACAGGGGGTTTATATAAAAAAATCATGTTTTGACATACCCTATATACTTGTATACAGAGGGTGGAAGATTGAATATATATGGAGTTATAGTTGTAAATTTGACCGGTTAAAAATGTGTTGGTCATTAGTAGCCCATACATTACAGTCTTACACACATGCTTTGGATGACAGGTCTGGTCCGTCAGGTTTGGTCCGACAGACCAGTACTTTCATTGCCCACCAGTGGCGGCTGCTCCTAAGGGGCACAGGAGCACGTGCCCCCCAAATCAAATTCAGCTTAGCTAGTTAATTAGTAAATTTCTAATTTCTATTTATTTTTATCCATTTTAACATTTTTATCAACATAATAAACCCCAAAACTAATTTCCGACGCTATCGCTGCGTTACAACTTGAGTTTGCCAATATCTACTTCCCAAAGGGCACAAGATGAGTTGTGTACGGAGATCGCGTCATGTTTCTGCATCAGGCTAGATTTTGTTTACGGCATTGCTATGGAAACGACCCCCCTTATGCTCTAATGCGGGCACAGTTCACTTGTGTACACCCACAGACTACATAGCACAGACTTCTGTGCTACATAGACTTGTTGCAAGGAACCAAGGCATGAAGCCACCGCGGAGCCTGGCCGGTGCCTAGCAGTCGCATGACTCGCATGGCGATCAGTATGACTTTTTCTGTTCTGTGCAGTATGATTTATGCAATCGAGCTGTATAAAGATCTATTGTTAATGAGATATTTGTATGTAATAAAGGGTAAATGTGTTGTTGAAGTGTGTCCTAACCGAAGTGACACCGGTACCAGTGTAAATGAAAATTTTTCCTTTTTTTCAGTAAGTAGTAATTACGAGTTATTTGTTATTTAATTTAAATTTTAAGCTATCTGCCTACGCCATGTGTACCTGCGCTCCAGCATGTTTGCAGGACTGGAGTAGTAAATTGTGTCAAATTATTTAGTTTACAACTCGGTGGTTTACAAACATAAAACTAAGTCGACATTTGTATAAAATGGTATTTTAATGCCATTTTTTTTACCTATACGAATTTTATTATATTTATTTTTATGCATGTTATTATAATACATTTGATTTAAAAAAATACCTCGAATATTTTCATACGGATTTTATTATATTTATTTTACTACATAATAAAAATTAAAATACTTACTTAATATTAGGAAGAATATTTAATCTTATGTGTAAAAGTAACTTATTTTAAATAGTCTCTCTTTTTTTTCTGTAATATCAGACAGCATGGGGGATGGAATAATAATCTAACTAGCCGCCAATTTAAATCTGCATATAAAAAATTGTTGATTCATATGCAAATTAAAGAAACATTCTCTGGAAATTGCATTCCTTTGGAAAATATTTCTATTTTAAATTGTAGTTCTGCAATAGACAAAATAAATTTAACTGCAATAAATTTAGAGCCCATGATATATCTGAAACTGAATATAACTTTAATTTTTCTTTGGAGTTGTCGGAGTACAACGAATATATTATGGTGTATAGTGGCTTTGTGGTAAAATCAATTTTAAAATCGTTAAAATGTAAAGAATGTATAAACGCTTTATTTTCAATAAACAGGGAAAATTTCCATGAACTAATATTTGTGGTGGTCTTATTTATCCGTCATCTGATGTCATACAAATATGTAAGGAAACAGAAAAACATTTAAGACATTTTAAAACTGAAAGAAATATTCAAATAGATTTGAAGCTAAAAAATTAAAATTGTGTAGTGTTTTAAAAAAGTTTCAAAATTCAAATATTTGTAATGATTTAGAAATTCACCAATTGGATAATTTCCCGAGTAATTTCCCTAATAATACCAATCATATTATTGAAATTATAAGGGCAATTTCAGAAACTTACATTAAAATTAGAGGTCATCATTTTACAAAAAATGTTTCATAACTGTTTATGTACTAGATCTTAAAGTGGGAGGACACCTTTGCAAATTTTTGCTTATTTTTTAAGCAGCACACGATTTTGAGAACAAAGAATATTGTGAATGGTTCTCTGGTAAGTTAATTTTAATATACAATTTCAAAATGTCAAATGTGTGCCCCCCTATAAAATTAACCACGCGCCGCCACTGTTGCCCACTAACATGAAATAAAGTTTTGCGGTCTAAGTTGTTTATTAAGTCCGTGGAAGTCCAATACTTTGTGTTAATGGTATAAAACTGTTGAACAATCCCATTTTTTTGCCTGGCCCGTGGACTTTCGTCGAGTCGAAAGTATTATTAAATGATACATGGTAACTAATGTTGTATGTATAAACTACATTATGCATAATTTATATTTACTATGAACAGTGCAAAAAGAAAGGCTATACTCTGTTTAACAAGTTTTTAATATAATACCACAGCGTTACCATCTCATCATATGCGTTACTTTTTTAAATTTCTGTTAACATACTCTTTGGATTTTATTTTCCAAAGACACGGAAAACTTTCATACAACTAAATAAAATCAGTTAATAAGTCTTTAGATAAAAATCTCATGTCTTTATCCGCCATAATATTTAATCGTTAAATAATCGTTATATACTATACTTATAATAAATTTTCTCTTAAGAAAACTGCCAGACAATTCTATCATCCAACCAAACACGTGCACAACACTGTTAAATTATGGGCAGCAATGGATGAAAACGGTCACCGGCTTTGCCTGTTAGACTGATGAGGGAAGGGATGTACCCGTTATAACCCACAGATTAGCAGTATTAGTGAAGGGCAAAGTCTGGCACAGTCCAAGGAGGTCGATTAAGACTGTAATGTATGGGCAGCTATTGACTGGTTCATCCGGACAAGAAACAATTTTCTGAATTTCACCGGATTCGAACTGAACTCTTCAAGTTGGCATTGTGATACCAAATACAGAGCCTTCATAAATTATCGTAAACCACGTGATCAATTAGTACCTTTTAACTTGTGATTTTGGCTGTCATATTACGATAGTACCCAATGCATGAGGACTTTTGCACATACGTATGTGTAAGGAATTGTTTTCAACCATCTTTTGCTGACGGGACGGCTCGACGAGACTGTTAAAGTAACTAATTGGTCACATGGTGTACGATCATTTATGAAGACCCGTTACATAGTTCAAAAATAAATTTTGAATTCTGAATAACGATTCATATTTAACAATTTTTTGCTCAACAATTTTATTTTGGATAAGCATAAAAATAATCGCTGTCTATTTTTTTGCATATATTTGCATTCAACATGTTAGTAAAGCTGGATTTATAAACTAGTCCCCAGCAGTGGCAGTTAGGTTGCAATTGATTCATATTGCTATGGTTTGCAGTTCATAAAACATTGCTGTTGGCCGTTATGTTCTTTAATATTGCGCTCCTTGTTAATTAATTACAACATTAAACTACTTACTTCGTTTTTTACACTTTTTGGATAGAATCGAATTTAAAAAAATATGAAGAGAAGCAATACCAAACAAGTCATATTAGACACTGAACTGGGATCTTGTATGATTTTTTACTTTCTTGACTTGTTAATTGACCAGTTCAAAAATGTTATTTACAACTACATGGAGTTAACTTGAGCGGAGAGGGAAGTCCTTATCTCTGTCCTAAAGGTAAGAGAAGCGACAGATCAGCTAAGGTTGGAAATGAAATATACTCTCACTCTTCCCAGCAGGGAGGAGAGGACTGAAGGAAAAATTGATTTCTCCCCGAACTCTCTGGTGTGCTACACAGACGGATCGTCCTGGTTATTGGGCAGGAGTCGGAAGACTGAATCTTTTAATCAGAGTTCTGACAGGCCACTGTAGACTTAGAAGGCATCTATCATTGATAGGTATTGAAGACCCTACATGTCCAGAATGTGGCAGTGGTGAAGAAACATCTTACCACTTCCTGGGACAATGTGAAGCGTTTCGGCACCTGAGACACAGTATCTTCAGTCCTGAGGTGCTTCCAAGGGAGGGAGATGAGCTCCTTTGCAATGAGTGACATCCTGACCTTCATTAGGTCGGAAAGATTCAACGAAGAAGCAAGAGAAGAACATGGCTCAGGAGACAGCTGAGGGTTGGTAAAAAGGGCCCATCTGCGGCCTACTTGCCAGGCGTGAGCCTCCCCACCATTACCATTAACTTTAACTTCGTTTGGAATATTTTAGAATTATTATTCCTTATCAGCACGTACTGATGAGGAACAATGATTTTGAAACACTCAATAAAAAAAAGCACTAACGTAAAATTATAAATATTTTAATGGATGCTAAAGTAAAACAATTAGTGTGTGAGTAATGATAATACAAAAATGTATAAAAAGCACATGTTAACTAGGCACCAGGCAAAACAAGAGAACATTAATTTCCTGGACCATCATTAGGTTGGCGAATATCATCAATTTTCAGTATCATCTTAACCAGTTGTGTAGCTAACAAAAGCTGTTGCCTTTTTGATCTGAGAGATTCAATAACATGTTGTTCACGCATATTTATGTTCCCAGTTGACATGCAGTCGATACCTAAGGCAGGGTCTCCAGATGAGGACTGCTTTGCCTACAAAAAAGAAAAAACTAGGATAAAAAACTGTTTTTATCAACTTCAAGTGATGCTAATTTAATTGGCAAAATGCCTGTTGATAATACTGCCAAGCATTCTCGTGTTTGTGAAAACTATTAGTGTTAATGTCGTCAGGTTACAGGTTCTAACCCACTTCAGAATTAAAATTGTATGTATTTTATATACACATAATGTGTAACATTTCAATTTTAGCCGAACGTACATTCTATTTGCAATGACATATTTTAGAAAAAAATAAATAAATAAGTTGTCGATGTTTTATCCAGTGTTCCACAAAACAGTGACATTAACTGAACCTCACACTAGATAGCAAATTAAATCGATTTTACCACACATCTATATACTACATCTATAATTGTTTCATTCAACTATTAAATTTGCTTCAAAAAATTTTCTTAAAATAAACAAATGATATTTTTTGTGAAAATATTCCCATAAAAATGCCATTTTTTGATGTTCATTTCAACTTTATTAGCAAAAGTGCAAAGTCTAGCCTGACAGCAATTCCTATTTTTTTTACATAATTGTTTCCTTTTTCTCAAAAAGATACATGTATTTGACATATTATTTATCTCCCTCTTTGTCCTAAAGTGACAACAGTTTTAACCTGATGTATTTAATTTAAGCCCATCTTTGTGTAAAGAGATTGGCCATAAGTCGTACATGTTTTACCCGATTTTAAATTTAATGGTGGTATATGGGCAACTTTTAGTTCCAACGAAATCGTAAGTAAAGAATTGGGTGTTACATTTAGGAAACAAGTTACAACCGATAAAACCGGAGAAACAAAAATCTAGAAAATAGCATCAAAACATGTGATATGTCTTATTATTCCAGATCCAAATATTAGATTTCAGGCATGGATATACCCACAACAGGAATTATCACGTATTTCAATCTAAAATAAAACAGTATAAATTTTAATCTATTAATTTAACTTTTAATATTCTCATAAAACGAATTCACTATTTTTACATGTCAACAACTAAACAACGCAGTCCCTACTGTAACAGCCCACCTCCTCCCTCGATTCTTTTATTATTTTGATATTGTGTCGAGTATTTACTCTTGTATATACTCTGGTTTTATAAATTCGATTATGTAATTGATTCCCCTTTGATATGTCTTACCTTGTCGTGAAGCGACTGTTAATAATTAATTAATTAATTGACCTTTTTTCGTGATCGTCTTAATGGTACGACCCAAATTCGTTATTGTAACCTCACAGGTACTTTAATAAAGTTTGATATTACTTTGTTTCATTTAGTAGATTTAATTTGTTTTAATTTGATTACATAATTTTTTGCCAATTAATATGAACACTAATCTGCACTGCAGTGATATAGGTTTTAAAGAATGACTAGTATAAGTATGATTTGATGTAGATTTATGATTATTGATTTACTTAGAATTCCCTTTTATACTCGAAAGTAGAAATAAGTCAAGGAAACTCAAATAACGTTTTCACACCTTTTATTTCTGTGCTTAGACAACTGTCTATAAGAAATATTACAGTATATGACATGAACAAAACCTTGTTACATGTGCGGAAACTTCCGCGAAATAGTTGAAATGGCATATGTAGAACCCTACATATGGCAGACAAATGCCCACAAGAAATTCATGGATATTTAACTAGTTGAACCTGCAAAGCAACCAAACCTGGTGACCTGCGCGGAAACTTCTGCTTTGTAGTTTAAATAGAATATGTAAAACTTTACATATGTTTGCAAGAGAAACTTCCCTTACATGAGGTACCAGAACAGCCTCTGCCAAAGCAGATGGACAGGTGCAGACACCATGTTTTAATTTAACTCGCGGACTCGTCACCGCACAACAGTACCATAAATACAACTAACTGCAAATTAATATTCGTTGGGACAAGTATCCATTTGTTTGTGGGCTTGCCGAATACACCACGCCTTCAACCAAGGTGAAACGAACTACTCTGTAGTTTTGTGTAGGGGTTGGCAGGCGTTAACCGCATCACGGCATGCGTCCTATAACTGTGGTCATAAAACATTAAACTCACTGGATGCCGGCCACTGAGCCCCCTGTCGAGAGACAAGACCCACTGGTCAAAACACTCAGAGTTCAAAAGACTGCATATGGTGGTATCGATACCTGACCATACTAATCTGCCAGCTTACCGCTCAAGATCCTCGTACAAGAAGTGAAATTTGATAAAGTTACAGATATTGCAGATTCAACTGGACACTATTTATTTTGTACATCTTATTTTGCCCTAACTTGATTTGGAAAAGTTAATGAAAGTTCCAACTACTATTACTGATCTTATCTGAATTAATATAGGCTGTACTAATTATTAATAAAAATGGATTGAGCAATGCATTATAACAGAAAAACCCTATCCATAAATCATTTGGTACCACCGGTCAAATATTGTTAAAAACCGCGAAACCCAAGCATATAGAGTCGTACTTTGATTAACGTTGCCATTCCACTTGTAACAAAGAAATTCAAAATCGAAGGTCGTGGGAAAACAAGCACAACCGAAAAAGATTGGTAAAACAAATAAAAAAATCAGAAAGAAAAACTGTTAGCGTTTGGTGTGGAATTTTCAGAAACAAAATTGTTGGGCCTATATTTTATGATTATACTTTAACTGGAGTTACCTATCTGGAAATAATTGTCCTAGAAGCAGAAAATATTCTTTTGTAGAATTTTCCGGAAGCCGAACTTGATGATATGATTTGGATGCAGGAGATGAGGTAACTCTGCATAGTGTCCTACCCGTTCGAGATCATTTGAATAATGTATTCCCAATATGTATAGGGAATAATGGACCTATTAAATGGCCACCTAACAGTCCGGATTTGACCCCTATGGAATCATTTTTTTTGGGGATTTCTAAAAGACATTATCAATAATAATAACAATAATATTAATAATAATAATAAGAGTATTCGAATCATTAATGACAGGATTCGACTTGAAATAAACAATCTGAATGTAAATAATGAAGCTATTTCCGGTGCAATTATAAATATAAGAAGACGTTATCAGTTATGCATTGACAATAATGATGGACACATCGAACATCTTTTGTGAGATCATTTATTTATATTTAAATTTCCTAAATAAATCTTTATCTATTTTGTATAAATATTTATTTGATTTTTTTCTTCCTCACTGTAAACCATTTTGATTATTTCATTAAAGAAATGTCACTTATCAAACATAATACTTGTCATTTTCATAGCTCACTTTAATAATGTTAATTTTTACATATATACAGTAACTAGTTTAACCAAGATATTCGACGTTTAATAATTCAAAAACGGTATATGGTAGGGGTAACATATGGTATATTTTTGAAATCAGAAACAAAGGATCATTCCAAAAATTTAATAATATACAGGGTATCCCATTTAAAAAAATATATTATTTATTTGTATCCCCTGTAATCTGCACGCTACTGTACTTTTGATAGCATTTTAACAAAATTCAGTTATAACCACACTTTTATTTAAAACTTTTTTTTCTATAGGCAATAATAACGATGATAAGGGGTGGGTAATTTATAATGAATAACCCTATACTAATAGGATATCGATATTTTGTTTTTATAAAAAAAAAAAATTAATATTTTTTAACGCCTTTTATTATTTTAATCTATTTTACTTCCCACAACACGTCAAGTGAGTAGGCGCATTATATATACAAAGAAAAAAAATACGAATATTTTACACTCTTAAATTTATTTATAGAAATTTTAAAACTGGCAAACAAAACACAAAATTAATAATTTGGAGACATCAATAAAGCATTTGTTTCTTTTTAATGCCTAGCTATTTTATTTTGTAACCGTGAAAATGTTTAGCATTCATTATCAATTAAAATAATAAAATATTTCGCATATTATGTATTTTGATTTGTTTATCTAAAAAATCTTCAGATTTTTTGAACATATGTCAAAAAATTAAATATATACACATGGCTGCACAGACAGCAGAAGATATTACAGAAGATTTATTAATAATGGAAGTGTATGCTGACAACCATAAACTGTTAATGGACATGATATATGAAGTAAGTCTTTGTAAGTTACAACAAGCTCCTCATCAATGCCTGTCAATTTTTTAAAATAGGCTAGCTTTACTTTTATCAATTTTAAAATTTTAGATGTTTGGTTAAATCTACTTAACTTGCTGTCTAGTACCCGAGGTTTAAGCCACTGTTTTTTAGACCACTCTGTATATAAATTATTTTCACATTCACCTATCACCAATAACCTATCAAAATCAGAATATTAACATAACATATACTGTACTAGCTTTGTCTTTTAGTTATATTTCGTATTAATATATAGCATCAATGTATATTGATTTATAAATTATTATTCAGTAATAAAACTTACCTTAACTTCACCAAGTACGTGAATTGCTGAAAGACCACTATTTTCTGCAAGAGCCAATGGAATACTTTCTAAGGCTTCCGCAAATGCCCTGTACGCATACTGTTCTAAAGATGCCAGCTGGTCAGCTTGTGCTGCAACGGCCAAGCTGCAAGCTATTTCGGATGCACCACCACCATAGACAACTCTGGGTTCCTAAAAACATTATAAAATAATAAATGTGTTATTTGATTTGACACAATAATGATAAAATCACAAAGTTAGACATGTCATTATTTAAAACATATTTCACAAAAAAAAAACTTTTCTAGTGTATACAAATATAATATTTTTTTTTACAAAACATAATTTTATATGTTCCCCACATATTTCGTTAGTGTGATTGATTCGGTACGTACTAATGAAATATAAATATTATTAGAAATGAATAGAAAACAACTCAAGATACTATAAATACTGTTATTAAACTGAACTGGACACTATTATATTTTATTTTACCTGAACTAAGCTTCTGACAACACAAATGGCATCATGTAAACTTCTCTTAGCCTCAGCAACCAACATTTGATTACCACCACGGACTAGAATGGTTACTGCACGGGAATTGGCACAATCTTCAATAATAAGCATTTTATCTTTAGTAGTACCAAAAGATAACTCTCGGACTAAACCAGCTGAACCCAATTTTTCTGGGCTCAGTTCCTCGAATCTGGGTACAATGCGGCCTCCCGTAGCAATGGCAATGAGTTCGATTTCTGGACCACCCACCTAGAGTGTGAAAAACAACCATTACTAATTTTAGTCATTAAGCAAAAACTAAATATTCATACCATATTTAAAAAAAAAAAGTGGAAAGTATAATACATAGTTTGAATGGCTTGACTAATTGTCACAAAATAATATCAATAAAATGAACAGAAAACATTTTAACTTTTTTTTACACCTTTACGTTTCAATGTTTAAGTTCCTTTATTAAATAAATATTTATTTTAGAACACACTTTTACTGTTTTGGATTGTGGCCTAAGTTCAAAGTCAGACATCGGCATCGGTCATCGACCTATGCTTAAGTATAAACCACGGCAAAACTATGCAATCGGTCGAGTTCTAATCAAATTATCCATAAAAATCAGTTACTGTCTGTAATCAAACATCCCTAGTATTAAATATTTTCAACTTTTTAAGAAAAAGAAAATTATTATTGTAAAACTTTGAAATTATATTGTTTAAACAAATCTTTCATATAATTATTCTTTAATTACCTAGTGTTGGCAGTCACTCAGTCATGGTCACCATGACTAGTCAGGTCACGATTAAGTTGGCCGGTCAAATAGCAATGTGTCCGAGGTGGTCATGGACAAGATCAACTTGACCAGTCAACTTGTCCAAGTTGTCCAAAAATTTTTAATTTCCCGCCATTTTCCTTGAACTTCTAAGCATAACATTTGACAGTTGATGTATAAATATCAATCACCTGTTTTTGGCCCCAGAAACAAAGAAATCCTCAGTAATAAGAGTGCCAAAAATTGGCAAAGAACCCCTCATTTCGGATTTCTTTGAGAGAAAAATAATAATTGGTAGTAAAAAACATGCACAATGCCTATTCTGTGGAATGAGGTATCAAATCAATGCTACTCACATAGTAAAAAATTGCCAAAAATGTCCCAAAAATGTGAAATATTTATTAATTCCCAAAGAAAGCGGAACTCCAAAAATGTTGCGTTAGATAAATTCATAACAAAATCAATGCCCAACGAGGATGTGTGATAAAGAAATATTTAAGGTGAACTCAATTTAGACTACTGTTTCTTTCTTTTTTTTTTGTAGACTAACAGTAATAGCACCTTGTCCATAACTACCCTGATTTACAAAATTCTTAGATAAGTGTGATTCCCGAGAGAAAGATAATAATAATAATAATAATAATTTATTGACCATGTTGAAATACAAAAACTGTACATATGGTAAGTCAAGTAAAAAAAAAAAAAAAAGGTGTATATAAATATAAATAAAAATTTTTCAAGGGTATAAACGTGAATAAAAAAATATATGAATATATAATACAAATACATATACAGTTAACAATAATTCACATAAAAAATTCCTGAACACTATATAAAGACATTTCTAGTAAATAAAGTTTGACACACATTTTAAATTTTTTTAAACAGTTTATATTTTTCAGATCATTCGGTAGCTTATTAAACAAAACAATGCAATTATAGTTTGGTGACTGTTTGTAAAAAGTAGAGATGTGAGTTGGAATACTCAACATATTATTATGTCGTATATTGTAAGAATGTGTACCTCCCAATCTGTCAAAATTATGTTTATATCTATATGTAAAGCACACACATTTTAAAATAAAAATAGATATTACAGTTAAAATTTTATTCTTTTTAAAAACATTTCTGCAGCTATCCAGTGGTTTCAAATTAAAAATTAGCCTTATTATTCTTTTTTGGGAAATTAAAACCCTGTTTATGTTCCTACCGACTCCCCAAGCAAGTATATTCAAAGACTATACTAGACCAAGCCATAGCTCGTGTTAATTTTAGTATGGCACAATGACTTCAGAATATTTCTGAAGTCATTGGTATGGCATTTCTCTTGTTGAAAATGAACACTTTATAATTTTTTTTTTTAAATTGATAAAACCAGCATAACACCCCCCAACAAGAAAAAAGTGTAGCAGGAATGCTTTTAAACAATGAATATTTTCTTATACAGGAATGTATAAAACTTAAATTAAGTAAAGCGGAAAACATAACCCTACTGTCAGATGGTTGGACTGACATTAACGGGATTCCTCTCATTAATATAATTCTGGCTACACCTATACCAGTAATCATAAAATCAATAGATTCAAAAACCGAAAAACAACACGGCAGAATTCATATTCAATGTTCTTGATGATGCTATTCAAGAAACTGGAAGCAACAAATTGTTGCCATGTGCATAGATAATGCACCTACTATGAGAGCTTCGTGGAATTTGCTCCAGCAAAAATATGTGCATCTCATTCTGCGCACTGCATAAATTTACTTGCGGAAGGTACTACTGATATGTATAATCAAACTGACCACAGATTAGTTCATTGTAAAATTAAAGTTAAAATTCCTAAACGTGAAGCTAAAACAATATCTTATAGAGATTTTCGTAACTTCAACATACACAATTTTGAGGTAGATATAAAAAATATCAATTTTAATAGCATTTTAGAACTTGACTCATTAGATAATAAAGTGATTGCCTTCAATCAACAGCTAATCAATGTATTTAACATACATGCCCCAGTTAAAACTGTCCACCTAAAGCATCCATATAAGCCATATATTACAGATTCGATAAAGGAGATTATCAAACTAAAGAAAAAAGCCCTTAATAGATATAAACGTACACATCATCCAGAACATAAATTATACTATCTTGATTTAAAAAATTATTTATCATTTGCCATAAGAAGTGAAAAGAAAGCTTACATGAATTTTGAAATAAATAAAATTAGTAAAAATTCAAAAATACTCTGGGCTAAATTAAACCAGTGGAATGTTCACTCAAAACCATCCAATGAAATTCCTGCCAACTTGAAAAATGTCGATGATATAAGTAAATGTTTCTCGCAGGTAAATCAATTAGCCGCCCCCATTAGTAATACAACCTTGGATTATTATAGACATAATAAGTTTAATGAAAACATATTATTTCGGTTTAGATTCATTACAGAAAATGACATCCAGAATGCTTTTAGGCAGTTAAAATCAAAATGCATGGGAATTGATGAAATCAGTTATGAAATGTTAGAGTTAAGTTTGCCATATATTACTAAATTCCTTCAAAGTGTAATTAATGAATCTCTACAAAATGGAAATTTTCCTAACATTTGGAAAATGTCTATAATAAAGCCTATTCCAAAAATATCAAATGCTCTTAACTATAGTGACTTAAGGCCTATAAATATTCTGTCCATCTTATCGAAAGTTACAGAAAAAATTGTTTTTACCATGATGTCTGAATTCATCTTTGATGAAAATTTGTTGCCCGCTATTCAATCAGGATTTAGATCTAACTATAGTACAGCTACGGCATTAAATAAAGTCACGACCGATATTGTGAGTGGTCTGGACAGATCGGAGGCAGCTTGCTTGGACTTGCTAGACTATAGCAAGGCATTTGATCTGTTAGACCATGAACTTATCATTGCTAAACTGAGTTATTACGGGTTCTCAGAGACAGTTTGCATGTGGTTTACAAGCTATTTGATTGATATAACTCAAATTGTTGAAGTAGAGGGATCTAGATCAAATCCTGTTGTTATTAGACAAGGAGTCCCACAGGGTAGCATACTGGGTCCTACATTATTTAGCTTGTACACTGCAAGCTTACCTGATGTTATAAATCACCGTGCTATACATCTTTATGTAGATGATACGCAGCTTATAAAAACATTTGAACCAACAGAAGCTAGTTATGCTCTAGAGGAAGTTAATGCAGATTTAGGCAGAATATTTAATTGGTCAGAGGAACATGGGCTACGCTTAAATGCTTCAAGAGCTGCTTCTTAATAATAGATACTAAGGTCTTAATAAAGTTAATTTATATAATTTTACCACCATGCACATAAATGGAATAGAAATACTTCGTAAGGATTCAGCTAGAAATCTAGGAGTCGTATTTGATGCAAACTTAAATTATGAGGAACATGTTACCAATAAAATAAGGGTCATTTATATGAAACTTAAATTACTGTATAAATTTAAATTTATTTTCTCTGACAAAATCAAGTACAAGCTAGTGGAATCGCTTCTTTATCCACATATCGACTACTGCATAACAGTCTATTAGTTATTTAACTGCAGAATTTAAAAATAAAATGCAACTAGCCCAGAATTCATGTGTTCGTTTTGCATATGGTATTAGTAAATATGACCATATAACACCTACTTATAATGTAAATTCCATTCTAAAAATCGAGTTCAGGTGGCTACTACTTTTTGGTGTGTTTCTATTCAAAATGTATGCAAGCAAAAAACCTGAATATTTGTATGACTATGTAATACCCAGACAAGAACTGCACAATTTAAATCTGCGAAATATAGTAAGATTCGCCATACCTAGACACAATAGCAAGAAATTTGAGTGTTGCTTTGCATATTTAGTTGTTAATTTGTTCAATAAAAGTGAATTTTATAATATGATGCAAAATAGATCAATAAGTAGTTTCAGAAGGACTTACAAAGAAAATATACTAAATACGCAAAAAAGCATGCAGCATTAGTTGTATATTGTATGTATATTTTTCTGTTTTTTTTTTCACTTCATTTTTGTTTGTTATGTGTTACAGAGTGATGTAAACGTTAGTACTAAGTAGTTTTTTGTAACGGAGTATGTGGTGGCATGGAAGAACGTATATACGAATGTCACCTTTTTGTGTTTGTATAATGTTTTTGTACATACATATAATTCACAATAAATATTTTTCTATTTTTCTATTTATGGTTTCACAATCATGTCTAAATTAACTGCCCTAGCAAAAACTAGCATATAGTTTTTTAAAAATAAACATATAATAAACATATAGCAAGAGAAACACTCAAAAAAAATAATGGTAGACCAAATTGGGAAAGAATCTGTGCTTTTAACAAATGTTGATACTCTACCGAAAAGTCCTTGGAAAGTTTAATGTACAACAAAGATTTTATACAGGCTGCTGTATTAGATAAGAATATTGTTTCAATGCCAGATCTAAAAAAGATTAAATTTGCCATTTTAGATGAAAGCTTTTGGGAGACACTGATGAAATTTAAATACCATAGATAATACAACTGAAGGTACCTCAAGACACCTTGTGTGGGAGAGGGCTACACATTTAGAGACAATGGACCGAGGATCAAACCAGGGATTCCAGGGTGAGAGGCAAGTGTCATTACCACTCGACCACGAAGCCACATGCGTAGAAATATTGGTTCCCCTTTCCAGCAGAAAACTATCAGACTATGTGTCATGGATTTCCATTATTTATAGACATAAAAATGCAAATTCAAAAAAGGTAAAGATTTCTTACCTCAAAGCGAACAAAACAAACTTGAAAAAAGTTTGAGAGCAAGAGAGACATTCCTTCTTAAAGATATCCATTTAGCAGCATATTTTCTACATCCTCAATTAAAAGGAGAAAATTTAACAGACTTAGAACAGGTAACTGCTACTCAGTCATTGTCACTGTAGGGAAAACTACGAATTTAGACGAAGGACATATATCAAGATGTTGATATATCTGCGAAAACTGATATTTGAGTCTCAAGTAATATGGAAAGCGGCAGAACATTGTGATCCAGTAGCTTGGTGGCGCAGGATGTGCAAGAATAAAGTTTTTTCCAAAATAGCTGCAAGAATATTACGTTTACCAGCCGTGTACGTGTACCAGCCAGTGCTACTTGCGAGCGCAATTGGAAACTTTTTTCAAGCATAAAAACAAAAAACCGTAATACATTGACGATTAATAGAACTGGAAAACTTATGTAAAATAGTAAAATACAACCTGAACCTACTAACACCTCAAGAGCTTAAAGAACTACAAATAATAAGAGAAAAGAAACTTGAGAAGAAATGTGTTACATGATTCAGAAAAAGAGGAAACTGGCAAGAATGAAGAAACACAAAATGACTTTAATGATAATGATCGAAGCCAGAATAACACAGAAGTTGACTATGACACTGAACCTACTAACACCCCAAGAGTTCAAAGAACTACAAATGATAAAAGAAACTTGAGAAAAAAAATGTGTTAGATGATTCAGAAAAAGAGGAAACGGGCAAGAATGAAAAAACACAAAATGACTTTAACGATAGTGATCGAAGCCAGAATAACTCAGAAGTTGACTATGATACTGATGGTGGCGATAATAATTCGGCATATGAAATTGAAATTGAAACCGGCCATACGAAAACTCAAAAACCTAAAGATATACTGACAGTAATTCAGAAAGTCTCAGTGAAGATTGTAACGAAGTGATTATTTTATAGAAATAAATTATGTAACTAGGTGCTATTTGTCTGTTTCGAAAGATCATTAATAATAGTTTAAGTGTTAATTATAGACAGGTAGTATTGATCTGTTTGTATAAACATTCCAAATATGCCGAGCTGCAGGCAGTACGTGAATCGCGAAACGCGAATCGCGCATATTGCCCCCGGGACTCCTGTGCCCGCCCTACCGTGAAGGACCCCGAGACTGGAAACAAACAAATCAGTTCCCGTCTGGCCGCCGACCGAAGCACCACGCCGACTAGCACAGTAAGTAATCTCGTGAGTATAGAGGTATATGGGTATTTAAATTTAATTCGGAAAAGGTGACGTAGTGGCAATATTTCGGGCATGACTACCGCGCCCTCCTACTTTTGCTTTTGGCAGAGTTTAGTAGCTTGAGGATTTTTCAAACAAGTCAGTTGCCGTCCAGCTGCTGACTGAAGAACCACGCTGACCAGCATAGTAAGTAATCTTGTTGTGAGTATAAGGGTATAGGTATTTAAATTGAATTCGGGATTTTTCTAAGTCCGTAAAAGGTGACGTATTGCCATATTCCGCGCATGACTACCGCGTCTCCTCCTACTTCTGCTTTTGGCAGAGTTTAGTAGCTTGAGGATTTTTCAGAGCATCCAGGACAGTACGTTGCTGCCGCCAGTACCGACCAGACGTGCCGACATCGACCGCTACAGAGAGGAAGCAGCCCAGGTACGGAAGTAGGTAGCAAGTAGCAAGGTTTGATAAAGGTTTGGTAAATAAAAGGTATTATTTGGCTGGTGAGTATTTTCCGGACATTGTTTAGTGTGCTTGTATTAACGCTTGCTTCCCCTCCTGGTATCCGTCCGCCGTCTGCTTATGGCCGATTAGTTATTGCTGGTTACCTTTTTCGCTGCTTAATCACCGAATTACCGTGTTGCACCGCTTGTCCGCCCGCTTACCGTCCCCGCTCGCCTGTAATTAAGACCATTTGTAGTATAAGTTGTAGTTACTAAGGTGTATATAAAGTGTAAATAATAATTAGTGTGTAGAATAAATGTAAATATATTGAATAAGAGTCGTTTCATTAACTGTAGTGTGTAAGTCACCTTTTTCCCGACCCCTGGCTTATCCATTTCTTCACTGCAGTTGCCCGGCCTCTATCGTTCCGCCGATAGAGTAAAGTGGTGTTTCTACACTCTAAAACAGAAACTGGTGCCCGAGATATCCATACCGTGAGCACCGCCGTAGTGTTGGGCGTCAAAGTGACACTTCTGCTCTTGTGTAGAGCAGCGAAGAACGTCACAAAATGAAGAAAAAGAAAATGAAAACATAAAAAATATGCAAACTTTAAAGGAACTTTTCAAACAGATTCAGGCGAAAAGAAAATATTTTATGTAGAAAGTGTAAAAGATTTAATTGTAATTAATGATTTTAAATCCCAATCTTGAAAAGAAGTGGTTGTTTGTTTAAAGCTTTAAGATTTTTTATTTATTTTTTATTTGTTGCATTTAAAATCTCATATTTTTTTGTGTGATTGTTAGAAGACTTACAAAATCAGTAGCAGTTTTATTCTTAAAAATGATTTTTTATTTTTGTACGTGATATAGTTAGGATAATACCTATAAATCATAAACCATAAATATGATGACAAAAATATGTTTCTTACTTTTTTACCCTGAATAAATAATGTCAAATAACTTTCTAATTGAAGTTTTATTGAAATGACCTGATAAACTAAAATATTTTTGGTAACTGATTTTCTCTCAGAATGACCATTTATAGAATTTATAACTTACAGTTGTCTAATTATTATAAGTATCAACTAAACTAATAATTTTTTTGATGAGAAAATTATGACACATCCAATGGCAGTTTTCTTTAATTTTTAAAAATGACCGGTTTCATGACAGATCTTGACCAGTCACGATGGTCCAATCAGTCACGGAAACATTGTGACCGGTCAACTACCCATCACTAAATAACATTAATAACTGCTACTACAACTTTCACTCATGACAATTATTAAACATGTTAAAAATCACTCTTACCCATCGAACAGCGGGCAATTCTTGTTGAAGAAGTAAATGATTTGCTTCATCATCGAAACCCCACTGACATATAGCCAAGGTAGCCCCAGCCTTTTTAACTAAACCAACCTACAAAAAAATATATATGTTAGTTCAATTTACCATAATAGGCAAAGATTTATGGATAATAATAATTGTCACTATTATTTAATAACAGGTTTACTCCTGGGAATTTTGAATTCTTAAGATATTCCCTTCTGAAAATTTTCCAAGTATTAATTTTACTGTCATATTTCAATGAATGCTTCAGAAATTTTACCAATGCTTGCAGTAATTTTGAATAAGTTTGTATATTTAGATTTTCATATACGATATTGCATCTTTTTCATTCTATCAGTATCAAATTACTGTACTGGTAAAGCTTTTAATGATACTACTAACATTCTTAACAGCGAGCTTGATATATTGTATAACTGGCTATGCAGTAATAAATTGAAATTGAATTCAGATAAAACTAAACTTATGGGCCTAGGTTCGAAATCTATAAGTAATAAATACTTAGTTAATAGTTATGTCGTTAAAATTAATGAGTGTCCTATTGAAATCAGGAAGCAAATTAAATATTTAGGAGTTATGTTAGATCCACAACTTACATTTTGTCATCAAATGAATTACATATGTAAAAAAATTGGAAAGAAGATTGGATTTTTTCATAGGATATCACATAATTTATCACAGTGGAGAAATTACTGATTCATAACACCATAGTCTATCCACATTTCACATACTGCGCATCGTTTTTGATAGCATGTAATATTCATGAAATAAATAGATTGCAAATACTGCAGAATAAAGCAATGCGAATTATATTAAAATGTAACATCTACACTCCTGTGAAATCTATGTTAAACGTGCTAAACTGGTTATCAGTTGAGCAGTGTATTAGAAGAGCTAATTTAATTTTAATATATAAAATTAGTAGAGAAGAAGTACCTATCTATCTACAAAATCTAAAGAAACGTACAGATATACATAGTTACAATACCAGACGGAAAAATCACTATGATGTTGAGTGTGTCAAAAAATCCTTTTTACAAGGTTCATTATTTAATGAAGGACTTCGTCTTTTTAATGCTCTGCCAACTGATATAAAGGATGCACCAAGTGTAAAAACATTTAATAAATATGTATGTAAATATCTCACAAGTAATTAAGTAAAATAGTCTGAAGTCTGAATATATTTCGAATACCTTACAATTTTATATACTCATTCTAGTAGTTTCGGTTACAATTACTTTTTATTTGTTTGTTTTTTTGTGTTAGAAATAGTAATATTACTTAGATTAGATTATTTATGTTTAATTAAATATCTATGTATCTATGTAGCAGACAGTGCTAAATAAAGATCTATCTAAATATCCATTGTTTTCATTGCCTTTCTATTTTCATAAGTGATCTGTCTTACCACGATTTGATGTGAAAATGGAATTATTTTTTTGAACACGATTAAGTCCAAAAGTGAAAAATCAGCAATGAAAAATGAAGTTATAATACAGAAAGAGCATGGTCAGCTGAAGTCACAAGAAGTAAGTTGTTTTAAAATCAGTTGGAATATTCCAACAGTAAAACTTTGCCTTAAAACGAATATTCCCTCCAGCTAAATGTGAATTTTCAAAATTCTCGTCCAAAAATGTTTAGGATAGAACCATAACAGATTAAGATACTCAAAATTGGTTAAGTAAGCAAAATAAAGTACAATTTTTAAAACGTAAAGATCACTTCATTATAATGCATTTCAAAACATACAGGGTGTTTCAGATTAAAAGTGACATAGTGTAATGGGAGATACTGCAAAACAGATGAGTTATGGCGAGCAGTGGGTATGCGCCATTGACCAAATTTCAACATATCAACGTTACATTATAATTCTATTTTTGTGGTTATTTGTTAATTACCTTATGTTGTTGTTTTTATAGTAAATATTAAATAATTACTCATATTAAATGATGTTAACCTATGAAAACACTGTAGTGATTGGATAATAATTATTACTTCTTTATGTAAGTATTTTTGTTTGCATTACATTAATTATTATAATTTACATGCCACTAGTACTCTACCTCAGTTTGTCACACAAATTATCTGAGTAGGGCATAACGATATCTGCGCAACCACTCCCCATCACTTGTTTGTTTTACAGTAGAGCACATTTACCCGAAGTAAAAAAAATATATATCCCCAAACTTACTCTTGAGTTTTATGGTTTTTGGTTAAAACTGTAGTTGGCCATATGTCTGGAATGGCTTTGAATATTTGAATAAAATTTGGTAAAAATATTATTCAATTTTAGTCCAATTAAAAGCATAATTTACTTCTGGAAAATCCCAGGACCAGACTCAATTTTTATGTATATCTAAGTGCTGATAACATTACCCTGTGTACCATTTATTGGTAAATGTTAGTAAACTTTTAAAAAGTCAATGCACCAGTGTGTAAAATAATGTCATAATATTTGATGACACGTTTATGGATACTCTCCAATAAATTTTTAAAAATATTGATGGACCAAATTTTAAATTCTACAAATAAGGCAGTCAACGTCACTATTTTATTAATTTTACTTTGACTCTACACTAATTAAGCATCTTCATTCTTTTGTTCAAGAGATACATATTTATTGAAAAATTAATGATTCGTGCAGGGCTGGACTCGCTTAAAATTTCATGATTAAGTATATTTTATTTAAATTTGTTATTCATATATGTTGCATTGGGGCTGTAACTTCCCAGCAACACAGCTTCAAAAGCTCACTGCTCTCTTTTTCTTTGCGTTTAGCCACGCTTGGGAACCTTGAGTTCTCCACGTTTAAGTGGTGTTGTTACCATAGGATTTAACAACCATCTGCAGTAGCCCCAAGCCCCAAATGAAACTCACTACCACTAAACTCAACAATTTATTTCAAGAAGAAGAAATTACCAGGAATGCCCGTGTAATAACATAAATTGATTCTCTGTACAAAATACATCCAAGCAATTAACTGAATGCCAAACGACCGGCCACTGCCGGTGCCCCAGTGTCTTCTCTTGTCCAGAGAGTTCGAAACGTATTTTTTCCCTTTACAAAGACAACACATCCTGTCGCATCACTCTGCTTTTCGGCTGCTCCACGGAAAAACACAGTATGTGTGAAATTAGAAAATGTTCAGGAAGAGCAATTTACTTTAGTTTATTGCCTCTAGGAGACGGGCGGACATATCTTACTTAAACCTTTACAGTTAACTAACATAAATCAGTGCTTTTTTTGTCACATTATCAAAAATTACTTATTATTCAATATGTACTATTTTAGGCAGTTACTGTGTTTGAAAATGGGTTTCCATAAAATATGTATTATTATTTTTTTTACACGCAGTATCTCAATTAAAAGAATAGTTTCATAAATTATCATTAAAAGCCCGCATACCGAAATAACTTGGTAAATAACAATTAAATTTTGTTTTCATTATCCTGACTAATTGCTTTTGGATTTAAAAGATTTGGAAAGACCATATTAACAAAACTATTGAAAAACACAGTGCATGTGCAGAAACTGTGTTTTATGTTGGAATATGTTCTCATTTTCTTTCACAATCCCAATCACAATCACAGCATCTACACAGTCTTCATAACATACTGTGTTCCTCCTCTGAATAGTAGTTGTATACTGTGTTTTGCATTGTGAAATCTACAAATTTAGTGCAGATACTGTGTTACTGTATTCTATATCTCCATATCCTTTGCAGATAGAACAACCGCTATTGGATAAAAAGACGTGGCACAGCACAGTATCTTCATATGTGTGAAAATCTCTATTTTTAAAAAAATGTTGGTTACTGTGTTTTTCCTTGGAGCAGCCGTTCTCGTCTTGTCACTTGACTCCCCACGTATCCTCCCCACCAAGCTGTCTGGCCTTGACGAAATCTAATGACTTCTGCTTATTTATTTTGAAATTTATTTACAGAATAGAATAGAATAATTTACAGAATAGAATATATAATTATAAAAACATTTCTACGCTCAAAACTTTACCTTACATTTATGTAGATTTACATTATACAGGGCGATGCCAGTTTACCAGCCATGTAGCAAAAACAAAATGCTATAAATGAAATTTCTAAGTACAAAATGAGTTGGGCTTTCCCCAACAATATGACTACCTTCATTGTGGAATTTAAAATTTGGTCCATCAATATTTTTAAAAATTTATTGGAGAATACCTAACCATAAATGTGCCCTCAAATATTATAACATTATTTATACACTGGTCCATTGACTTTTTAAGCGTTAATTAACGTTTACCAAAAAATGATATAGAGGGTGATGTTATCGGCACTTAGATGAAGATTATAAAAATTGAGGCTATTTCTGGATTTTTTCAAAAGTAACATGCTTGTTTGATCTAAAAGAGCCATACTATTTTTACCAACTTTTATCCAAATATTCAAAGCCACTCCATGAGTATGACCGACTACAGTTTTATAAAAACCATAAAGCTTATCTCAAACCGGTTCACATTCAAGGGTGTTTTGAGTTAACAGAGCTAAGTGTGCCCTACCTCCCACAATGCTGACAATTTAAATCTGAAACAGCCTGTATATACGACTTTATTTAAAAATGATGTGTCATACCAAAAAACAGGAGCAACTTTTTCTTGCATAAAAAATAATCAAATGGAATAAAGTTGGGGTTACATTTACCTTCCGCCCCCCTCAGTTTGACGCACCCCTGAACAAAATTTTCAGATGACTGTGATTTCATATTGTTAAGCATAAAAAGAAGGTAGCAGTCACACAAAATTTCATAATAGTCTTAAACGGTTTAATTTTTATTTATTTAATCAAAACCATTCTCAGGGACCAACCATTGTAGCTCCCTTGGGAAACACTTTTAAAACACCACAGGTAATACAACCCCCTGTATCCCTGAAGGTACTTCAAGGTACCTTGTGGGGGGAGAGGGCTATACATTTAGAGACAATGGACACACCCAATGTCCGAGTATGCTAAGATTAATTTCTGGTTTAGAAAAACCTTAGCTTCTCGACCGCGGATTGAACCCGAGACTCCACAGTGAGAGACAAGTTTCCTACAAAAAATGTTATTATGGCTTTCATCATCATTTAACATGCTGTACATGCTCTTTTGGTTACCCATTTCAAAAATTACATGTTAAAAAAATTCAATCTTCAATGCAGTGGGTAGTATAACAACAAAACCTGATGCTGACATTTTGTATCTGTCATTTATTATTTGCTGTTGATTTGTTTGGAAACTTTTCAACTCTACCAATATTTTTCATGAGGTAATATTTCTTTGGGTCCAATATTTATTGGATTGAATGCTATTTACAGTTCCATTAAGAGAAAAAATACAAATACCATATTGCAGAATCTGTCATAAATTCAATTTTCCTATAAATGATACACATAACTTACTATTTCTGTGAATTTGTCTTGTTCATACTGTCTTAGCTGTTTATAGTCTTCTACACTGCTAACATCCAACTTATGTTTAGTCTTTGGCTTTGGTGGTTCAAATGGACAGGTCAAAATTGCTATTTTCACATCTTTCAATTCTTTGGGCATTTGCGGATGAGACATTGTTTTATCGATGACTACTCCTTTAACTAACATGGTGTCTTCTAACCTTCCACCAACCTAAAAGTTAATAATATTTCACTTAACTAATAATGTAACTTGTGTTAAAAACATTTTCCAAGATTATAAAGAGAGATATTGCAGATTTCTTAAAATATTGTTTTCAGAGTAAATGTCTCTTACTTTTATAAAAGCAACGTATTTATCAAAATAAAATAACACAAGGATAAAAGCAGCTCGAAAAGTTGATAAATTTTGTTTTTTTTTTCATCTTCTCAAAGATGGTGAGTGATCTAGATTTGTGTTGAATACGAATTAAGTTACCCTTTTATATTTTATTCATTTGTACTCTGAGCGGAGCACATTTAAAAGTTTTGTTTACAGAAAAAAACATCTTGAAACAAGAATGACACATGGTGACCAAGTGGAACAAATTAGGAACAAATTCAGACTATCAAGTTAATGGTTTTTAAGTGTTTTCAGATTTTTAATAATAGTGGCTGTCACTTTTTTTTAAATTTTTTTACGAATAAGATTTTTTTAATTGTTTTCTTGTAGCGATGGGCAAGGTAAATTAACCATATCGACGCTTAAGAAACAATACCTCATATCTCCATTTTTGTCAAAACTCGGTTTAGAATTTTAAATTAATGTCCACTCCTATGTCCAAAAGTTCCCAAAATCTTATATCTCCAGGATTAATATTGATACCAAAAAACTCTACTTAAAAGAATACCTCGTATAACAGCAAATAATAAAATAACTCGTATCTCCATGACCTCCATGATAAAAATAACATGTAGGTTTCATATCTATTAATAAGAAAACTTAGTTTTTTTCATCTCCTGTAAAACTGCTAATTTGGAGATAAGAGGTATTGTTTCTTAAGCGTCGATATATGATAATCGTCTTTTTTTACCATAATTTACCAGTGTTAAATTAAAAATAATTTACCGGTAAAAAAATCCGACAATTAAAAGTGAGGTTATGGTGGTATTGTATTGTTTATTTTGGCGCACGTTTATCAAGGTAAGAATTTTATTACTAGTAATTTTACAAATTAACTTTCACATTTTAAATGTGCCTGATATAATTAGAAACAAATTTCCTCTTATTGTGTGTTTTGGATGTGAAGCCCATGGACTAAATCTTCTTGTGAAAGATATTTTATCTAGACAAAATAAAATATCAAAAACCATTGCGAACTCTAAAGAAATAATAACATTTTTTAAAAATAAACATATTCCTATACAAATTCAAAAGAGCAAACAAATGAATATATAATCAAAAGAAATTTCACTTTTAACAATGGTTGAAACCAGATGGTTATCAATTAGCAACTCTTTAGAGAGTTTAATAAAGTCAAAAAGAGTCCTTGGCTGCTGCGATAGATTGTTCTGTTAATGAAATTATACCCACAAATATTCGAAAACTAATCTTTGATGAAGAGGTGTTTTGGCCGACAGTTGAAAATATTTTCAAAATATTAAAGCCTATCAGTGCTTTAATAAAAAAATTTAGAAGGAGACGAGCCTCTTCACTCTCGTGTTACCAGGACTGAAGGATAGACAGCAGTATATCAGATAACTTTGAATTTTTAAATGCAGAGGATCAAAAGTGGATTAAAGAGAAGATTAAATCAAGAACAGATTTTATATTAGATTACATCCTTCCCTTAAGACAGAAGAAGAGGAAGTGAGAGCTCTCAATCAAATCTTGGTGGTATGTGAAAAATATGAATTTGACACAGAAAAATGACATGGCTATTTGAAAACAAAATGTGGACTTTGGAATGAAAACATTATATGACGAGCATCCAACTGTATCCCCCCTGACATGGTGGAAAGCATTTTGCAAAGGCCGAGAGTTATCTAAAGTTGCTGATAAAATTTTAAGTATACCTGCAAGTTCAGCCTCTTGTTAGCGAAACTGGAGTGCATTTTCTAACATAAAAACTAAAAAAAAGAAACAAATTAACAATAGATCGATCAAACAAATTGGTTTCAATAAAATTTAACTGAGCTATTTAAAGACAAAGATCTAAAAAGCCGAATATAATGAAATAAAACAAAAAAAAAGCAGAAGCAGAAAAAGAAAATCATACTCGTAGTACAATATAATCAATGATTCATATGATGATGATACAGATGATGACGTTTCGGGGGAAATTCAGTATGAGGATGAATCTGAAATGAAGACTGAAGGTGAAAATACTAAAAATAGTAATATCCCCAAGGAAATTAGCCCACCAGTAAACAGTGTAAACACAGAGTTATCAATTTCAATATAAATTCTGAAAGTAATACTAATTGCAGTATTCCTGAACTCATATTGAAAGTTCCTGGACAAGTATACTTTCAAAAAATAAGAACTAAGCAAAAAAGAAAATAATGCATAATTGCAAATTATACAGTAATATAACATAGCATAAATCTCATATCTCACTTAATAACTAATATAATATTTTTTTATTTATATTATATTCATATGTAGTACGTACATTTCCTTAAGTTTTTTCTATTTATTTGTTATTTCACGTTGTTCTTGTTAAGAATTTTTAATTTTGTTTAATAAAAAATAAACTTAAAATAAACCATAATGCATAATCTCATTATTTTTATCTTTCCTATCTTATCTTATAAATGACCAAAATGCCTCTCACATCTCGCATATAATGAAAAAAGCACATTTTGTTATATAAAATTTTAAAATTAATAATCACAGTGTGTTTGGTACCAAAATGATCGTTTTTCATGACAATTTCAAATATGCAAAAAAAACTTTTTTTACCACCAGTAAAAATGCTCAGTTAATTAACCGGTAAAAAATGTTTTTTTCAATTTACCGGTAAATGCCCATCTCTATTTTCTTCATTTCCTTTGTACAAGCAACTCTAATTATATTCCACCACTCTCTCTTCACTAATGGAATCAAATCTTCCAGTAATGAGGTTCAAATTTATGACACCCTGTATTGAATTGTCTTACCTTTCCTTCCACTTTAATCAGTTCAAAGTTAACATCCTTGTGTTCTAAATCCGCCACTGCCAAAACAGCATTAACAGCAATTTCAGCCATTTGTCTGTGACATTTATTAATAATTTTAGAACCTAAAGTAGTCATAGCTACTTTAATGAGAGGATCAGTATTATCAGCAGAAACTGGAAACAGCTCTGCAATCTTGTCTAAATGTTCAACGGCTGTTTGACAAGCCAGCTGGAAACCATCAGCAATTCTTATTGGATGAATTCCACGATCCAGAAGTGCTCCGGCTTGTTCCAACAGGGCTCCTGCCAATACAACCACACCTGTAGTGCCATCGCCTGTAATTAAATATGTTATTAGTTAACATAACTACTCTATATCAATTTCAATAAACATGAATAAGCAGCTTTACAGAATTGATAAATGTTATCAAAATGTTTAAAACATTTACTTACCAATTTCATCATCTTGTGATTGGGACAACTGTACCAACAATTTTGCAACTTCATGTTCAACATCCATCATTTTCAAAATCGTTGCTCCATCATTTGTAACGGTGACTTCACCTAAAATAAGTAGGAGCATAAAATTTGCCTATAGGCAGTCAATTTTTATAGAACTAACCATCTGGAGACACCATCATCTTATCTAATCCCTTAGGACCCAGCGAAGTTCTGATTGTATTGGCAATTTGGCGTGCGGCCAAAATATGAGACTAAAGAAAACATTTTATATAATTTCAAAACTATTAATGTGTATTTTTAAAAAATATCAATTCACATTATTAGACTTAGCTAATAAATTGAAATATTTGTGAACATACGACTGTCATGAAAACTTCCATAAAAGGTAGTTTCCGTCATAACCTCACCTTCAAAGCATCGATTCCTGTTAATCTCTTTTGTTTATCTTGGTCTCGAAGAATAATAAAAAGGTCTTCCATATTCATCAAAAGCAATGCTTCCTGGGAAGCTAGTCATGTTGAAAATTATTAATTGTCAAACGTTATAGCCGATGATTCAAGATTTTTATAATAAATTTTTCACGGCCCACCCAAAAACCGGCCACAACAAACAAACTATGCGTCGGATTGGAACTCGAGGTCCTCGGCCTCGGTCGGAATTGTCGAAAGAAGCCAAAAGTACCGAAAATTTCTAAAATTACTGCTTCATTTGAACTACTGCCATATGGCCATAAAATGAGTAAGAATATTTATAATAATAATAATAATTTAGTATCGTATTATTTTAATAAAACTGAAATATGTTGCAGGCATAATATAAACATTGAATTAGACGAATTACAAATTTATTCATATAAAACAATAACATTAATATAGGGTAGCTTAGATCTAGACAAAAATATTATTTATGCTGGCAACATATTTCTCGGTAATTTTTGCTTCTGTCCACGAGTTTCTCAATATATTAAGAAATTCGTGCTTCTGTCACAGAATCTACGCTTCCGTTTGTTCCACGTTCTATGTGTTGTCTTTCATCTCTCTGTTCTGTGGTGTTAAGAGCTTCTGTCTTTTTCTGTTCTGTGCTTTACTGTTTGTAGGAAGCATATACTTATTAACTGTATATGGTAGGAAGTGTGTTTGTAATATTTCCTGATTTTGAACATATTTTGTGATTATACGAAAAGAGCACCCGAAAATGGCTGAGGCAATGAAACAAACTGTAGCAACCATGCTTAAAGGCATAGAAAGGTATTTGTTCTTACCAGCGAAGGTTTAATTAACCTAACTTCTTTCTCTTTCAAGGTACAATCCTGACAACTTACCTACATTAGAACGATATGTAGAGGTCCAGTCTCGTGAAAATTCTTATGATTTGGAAGCAAATTTAGCTGTGCTAAAGCTGTATCAATTTAACCCTCATAGTTTTAACACTGATATAACGAGTCAAATTTTGCTTAAAGCTCTTACAAATTTGCCTCATACTGATTTTATTTTGTGCAAATGTCTGCTTAATGAGAAACAGGTACAATATTTCTACATATAATTTGCATTGTCACACGAATTAAATAATTTTTTTGCAGCTGTCAGAAGATCCCATAAACCAGATTGTTTATCTTGCGGATATATTAGAGCAATGTGATTTCCAAGTTTTTTGGACAAGAATCCATACCTTACCTGAACTTACACAACGTATTACTGGATTTGTTGATTCAATTAGAAAATTTGTATGTCATGTTGTTGGAATAACCTACCAAACAATTGAACGTAATCATTTGGCTCAACTGTTAGGTGATGTAGATGACAGTACTCTTAAATTGTGGGTAAAGAAATATGGATGGAAAGAGACAGGCAATTTAATATTTATTGCTAATCAAGATGAAAATATCAAGACTAAGAATATTAATGAAAAAATTGATTTTGAAAGCGTAGGTGCAATCATGGCCTCATGTCGTTAAAAAGATACGTAATTTTATATAAAAAACATTAATATTAAAGAGAATGGTTTTTAAATTTCAGTGGACTTCAATTTTTTTTTCTTTTTACAAACAATTCCTGTTGGCAAATGCATTGTAAAGTTAAATTGGGAGCAATAATCAAATCTTTATTTAGTTTTTATCTTTAGTTAAAAAGAAATGAGCAAGTTTTAAAGGTTCATATATTCTAGTTCTAGAATAAGCTGAAAACTCTGATATTTTTTTACTGTGACCAAAGGTAATATTCACAGAGCAAACATTATCATGGGCATAACTGCAAAAAATATTGACAGTTTGGCCACTAACAATTTTTCAATGGTCAACAACAAAGATATTAAAAAATAGCAGTGATTTCTTGTATATTGGAAAGGTCTTATGTAAATGATTTGGTTCCAAGAAATATTAGGGGAGAGTGTGGTGTTGTTACAGAAAATGGAGTGGGTAGGTAGTTGTGAATAAGTGGAAGTGTTACCGTGGTAATATCAAATACACCCTAGTGCATGAGATGTTGCATGCTCACATGGAGTGAAAACTTAATATGTGGAGTATAGTCCTCCAAACGGTAATTGAATTATAAAAGATCACAAAACCTATAATTGTAAATAAAGATATACCCCGAAGGGTTAGTATCCTTTGTTATCGTTCGATGGTACTGCCCAAGGCAATTAATTGACTATAAAGCTGGCTGCAGTATTCCTTTATTTATGTTTACACAGGTTTTATGTGATTTTTTCATATTTCAAGTACCATTTGGAGTACTATACCGTCCATGAGGTGATGGAATTCTTTTGCCAGATTATATGTACAGGGCTACTAATTATATTCCACATGTTCTGATGGTGGACCAAAAGAAACCCGTTATAATAGAAGCCAGTCAGGATGGTTCGATAGTATGTACATTCGATGATTTGATTTTGCCATATCTGTGTGAGTCAATTAGAATCCGTCATAAGCATAACATCGATTTCGTCTTTCTACCACCCAACTCCACACATTTGACACCACATGAAGTTTTTTTTTCATCCACTCATGGCTGCATGGTGATGATTCGTGTTAGCGTGGAAAATTGGACTAGGAAAAACTGCAGCGATATACCCAAATATACGTTTCCAATACCATTATCTAAACTATTATGTAAAATAAAATCAAATAGATCATCGAATATCAAATGGGATTTATAAAATATGGTGTTACTCTGAATCGTCAAGAAGTTCTAGATATGTTACCTCCAGACTGGGCTGATATTGCTGAATAAGCCGTAGATGATTCCGTTGTAAATTTATTAAAAACCATGAGATACAATGAAATGATACAAGTGACAAAGAAAGAAAATACAAGTTGCCCCGGGAAAAAGTCTTGCTTTCGAAAGCGAACTTGAAGACATTTCTAATGATGATCCAGTATCTGTTAGTGATGGTTCATGTTCACATACAAAACCTGATAGTGACTCCGATGATGTTCCTCTAGTAAGTCTTAAATCAGCAAAAGTTATTCACGCTGAAAATTTTAAAAATACTTACCATAATTGGCTCGGTGAAGTAGTTGGCTAGAGTGCATGATGGCAAATGTGACTACATTATCTCTCTATCGTAGTTGCATGTCCGAATCCCGCCACCGACACTGACAATGTCGATGGAATGGTTGTGTGCTCGCGTTTTTTTATCAATGCAACCTTTGTCCGTGCAGCTTCGGCTTTGTATTCAGAAGGTTGTCTAATTTCTGACTGTGGTGTAAATATTGACAATGATTCAGTCAACATGTGTGATTGGCTGTTAGTAGCCTTTTCTTGATTCAGAATCCTCCAAGGCAGGATCTTCAAAGTTCCTACATTAACATTTCCAGTTTTGAATCTCGATAGCCAATGATTTTGAAGTTTTTTTTTTATATTTGAAAACTACAAGAAATTTTAAGGGGGTTTATCTAGAGTTTTCCCAATGTTCCCAATATTAACAAATTCATTTATGAGCAAGTTATGAGAACACTATTATTGGTCTATTAAATCGCATTTTTGTTAAAAAAATTTGAAGTACTTTTCAACCATTTAATAAAGATTTTAGATGTATAAATGTATTGTTGATGTTCATATTGATTATAAGAACCCATTTACAGTTTTTAAAAATATTTGAAATGTATCTAATGCTCGAGAGTGCTGTATAGCTACTAACAATAAGTAAGAATTACATATAGTCGGGCCGTTGTAAGATTGTAACTTTCATCTTAAGAAGTCAAAGTCACAAATAACGTTATTCAGTTGAAATATCAGCGGTACTCAAACAGTATGATACAATTTATAATACTCTTCGAAGTTCCACACAAGTTAGCTGTTCGCTGTTGTACTGCTTAAACAGGTAACAAGGGTACACCATTTCCTTTTTTGCAGGTGTTATATGTAAACTGACATTCATCTCAAGTTAAATGTTTTCCTTTCGACTGATTCATGATTGTTCTAATATGAATACTTTCATATAAACTAATTTATGGTTAACATATGTGTTACCACTTAAACGTAAACTTGTAAGGAAAACGTAATCTGAAGAATTTATTTATGATTTTTATGTCAAGGATGCAATAGTTTACCTGCTCAAAATCTTTTCTAGTTAAAAGTAGTTATTATTTTAATAATGTTACAAGACTTCAATTTGTAATGTTAATTTTAGGAATAATAAAAAACACAAAATAGATAGTTGAATGAATTTCAAAATAAAAGCACAAATATACTGCCGTGCTAAGGCTAATGGGCGTATCTGACATTGTATCGAAATTCGGTTTATGGGATTTTTACATAGGCAAGCATGTATTTGACTTTATTACTAAAGTTAAAGCGCGTATCTGTATTCTAAATTATCTAAAAATCTTTTTAAAATATCGGATATCTCCACCGCATAGTAATATTGCAAAGCCAAATGGCCGTGTCTAACATTTTCTTAGCCAAAAAAATCGAATATGCAGTGTATTACAGACAGATATAGGTCATATCAATAATTTTTGGGCTAATATTCATTAAGACAATTAGTCTTATATGCATTAATATTAGCAGATACGACTATGTGTATCACAAACAGTTGGCATAAAGAAAAATACAAAACCTTAATTATCCCAAAACTATGTTTTTTGCAGATACGCCCTTTAGCATAAGGACGGCAGTATAATCATCCAGCAAAGTAATTTTAAATAAGTCGCTTATGCATATACCTATACACATTTGGTCTGCCATTGACACAAATAAAATTATTTATAGCTTTGACTCTTTAAGTTGTAAACTTACACGAGCCTGATGATATCTGTATCTATTGGGGGTAGGCCTAAGGGGTAACTAGCTACAGCTTTTTTTTTAATGGGATATTAAATTCTAAATTTAGCAAAATGGGTATCCCAAGTATAGACCCTTATTAGACATATAACTATGCTGCTATTTCTTCAACAACAGTAAATACAGATATAAATCTCCAAAACTATCTATTCATCATGTTTTACGATATTTATTGCTAATTCACAGTTATAAAACAGGAAGAGATGATTTATTTTGCATTACAATTTCTTAACATACATCTAAGTATAAATATATGAATAGTACAAAAAAAAATCAAATTTGAAACTTATTTCGAGTTTATTTCTAAAAAAATTATTTTCTTTTTAAAAAAGTATTAAACTGTTAATTCTTTACCAAGACCTGTTTTCCTCTCCTTTGACCTTCTTGTACTTGGAGAGGTGATAAACCTAAAGAAAATTTTCAATTTAGCGTCTCCTTTCATAATATAATCAGAATTAAATTAATTTTCATATATTTTATCATTTTTAGGCATTAATATTATCTAAGCTCGTATGATTGTTAATCAACATAATCTGGCATTGAACGTTTAATAAAAAACAATTCATTTGATAATGATTTTTTTCTAAGTTTAAGATCTCATTCTTTAGGTATAGGTATAGTATTTCTGAATTAAAAAGTAATGATTCATAAATTATTTATCTGTGAGTCATATCTAAACAGGTTTGGATTAGACACATTTGGATCAAAGTTGGCACCTGATTGGAGACAACTATACATATTTTAGTTTTTTTTTTAATTGTCTCATATATATATATGTTGATTTTATTTCTAAACATTACCAAATTTGTTCTAAGTGCAAGCTCTAAGAACCTTATTTGTATTAGGGTTAGATCAACTAACCCTTGCACTTGGCAAGGTATTAAATTTTTTTAAGAGCAATTTCATTTCTGAAAATGAAAGTAATTGTCTTAGTTATGACACTTGCTAAGCATAAAAAAAACACTAATAAGAAAAATTTATATACAAAACAGTTCAAAATAAAAATCACTTTTTCTTAAAACTATTACTTATTGTTAGTATTCATAAGTCCTATATGGGCATAGCAACAACTCTAAAAAGAAAAGCATTAAATATACCTCGCAAGAGTGAAGGTGTGGTATCAAATTTTCATAGTTTTTATAGACTATTGGCCATTATTTAATTTCCCTGTGTTGTCAATATTCGCTTCAAAACATTGCCTAATAGTATTGATCACAAAAACCATTTTTGACTAATTTTGTTCAGGCAGATTTTAACTTTCAACATTTTGAATTTCAGGCGAAATAAAACCAATTTGATATTTTCCCTTACACATGGTAATGGTTAAAAAGACTATTATCTATTCTGTTAATTCTTATGTATTTTTTAATTTCGAAGAATAAAATTTAATTAAGTTTGCCATCTAGCAAGTATTGGGATTAAACTAAAGAACAATTTGAGAATAGGGGAATCACTCACAATTTTTTCAAAAGAACCTTAAAAATAACAAACATTTTAAAAATGCAGATCAGACCAATTCATGTAAAAACTAGAAGAAATCTAAATACCTATATAAACTTGTCGTCATTGACTCGTCAACACAGTGCGCTCAAACTGTAAGAGTTGCAACCTTAAACTTTTATTAGGCTATTTTTTTCAAAGCTCCCTCTAAAGGATGAATAGGGGGGTTTGTTCCAAACCCTTCCAGACAACGTTGAAATTTGATAAGGATGTGGAATTCAACTCTTAAGGGGGTAAATGGGGATTAAAGTTCTAAAATAGGTCTTCTATCTCCATAAATAATAACAAGTGCTTCACTTTGGAAGATTATCTGAATTAAAGTAATTGTGTAACCTTAGTACATATCTGTACTCGGATCAGATGTCAGATTAGCAAAAGGTTGTAAAATTTTCAAGTGGAATCATATTTTGCAGTACTTCCTCTTCACCACGTAAATGTTATGGTACACAACTAAATAATATAATTTGATTTTCCTATGGCAGTTCCTCAATAGTTTTATGTATTGAACTTTTATTGGATCATTTAGTAAGTACCTACCTACTTTTTAAATGTGGAAAATAATATTACTTTGATTTTATAGAATGACATCAACATTTTTAGAAACTTTGACCAAATATGTATTTTGGTATTTTATTATCATTTTTAAGATATACGGTACCAAAATATAAATTCATAGTCATAGAAAAATTAACAAAAAAAGATATATTAAGGGCCAGTACTTTCAGTCACGGTTAACACTAATCAAATGATACTGTTTCTCATTCTCTCTCTCTCTCATTGTTACAACAATGGTTTTCTTGCAGTTATCATCTGACTGGTGTTAAGAGTGACTGAAAGTACTGGCCCTGAAGATCCAGATAGTTTTTCATACTGGTCAAGTACTAGTTATTTTTTTGCCGTGTCGAAATAAGCAAATTTAAATATTTTTTTGTCTATACAGTTAAAGAAAATAAGGAAAACAATTAAAACGGAGACAAAAATTAGTATTTTTAAAATTTGTTAACATTCAATTCAAGCACTGTATCAATAAAGTATTGCCATTTCTGTTTAATGTCCCATTCTAATGTATCAGTTTATTTGTAACACATCAACCATATTCATAAATAAAAAATGCAAGTTTTATTTATTTTATATGTGTGTAACAATTGAAATGGTTAGGTACAATTTGTTCTAATTGGGAAGGATTCTGTAACTACACTAATTATGTAGAAAAATAGGGAGAATTTACCTGGATATCTATTAAAATAAGTAATCATATGTATAGGAATCTAAATATATTTACATAAGTATTTTAGGTAGCATAGATTAGATATACATAGATAGTCCATTATTATGTAAATATTTATTGCTTCAAATCCTGGACCCCAAAATTTTTATATGGAACGCCTGAAGAAATATCTTGATGTCATAATCTCATTTCTGGAAGCATCTAAAATAAAACTATAGTTTAGGTTAGCTTTTGTATCCTCTGTTTTCTTACACTCTTAATACTTTTTCTCCTTTCCGTAGTTTCACCCAGTAATGTATTAATTAATAGAATCCTGAAAGACTTAGTATTGTTAATTATTAGTGGTATTCTCTTAGGAATTAGCTTATGAAAAATGATATTATTGCTTCCACAATACACTTTTTGAGTTTGGCTGCATGCCTAGCCATAAAAAAAATAATTTACTGCCTACCATTTTCATAAACAGTTTAAATGTTTTGAATTTGCATAAAATAAGGTATTTAATTTATTGCATTTCAAATGAATTGATTTAGAATACACTTCTTTATTGTATGTTTTGTTAACTAATGAATTAAGACATTCATCACAATGTTTATTATTTTTTTTTTTTGATTTTAGATCAAATATATCCTGCTATATTATAAAGAGAATTTTTTTCACTTATATTCAAATCTTATATTTTCGGTTTCCATTTTCATCACATAAAATTTGTTTCAATTATTTCTTCAATAAAAAACAGAAAAAACTTTATTTCCTATTTTTATTTTTAGACGACTTCCAGCCAGGTACATGAACAATTTATCCTACGTTTCGTCCGAGTTTTCGGATTTTTTCAAGGTTAAAAGCCAATATAAATTTCCTATTTTAATTTCATTGTATGGGCTGGTTTTATTTTGTTTTTCATCATTTTTTATTTAGTAGGTATGTGATGTACGTGTAGTTCGAGTGACAGACTTATTGTCTGTCACTCGGACCATCAATATAAGTATACTATCAGCTGTTATAATTACCTACTCTTAAAAAGAAACACATCAACGACGACACCAAATACTGATCATTCTCTGCCTAACTCATCGAACTACACGTACATCACATACCTACCAAATAAAAAATGATGAAAAACAAAATAAAACCAGCCCATACAATGAAATTAAAACAGGAAATTTATATTAGCTTTTAACCTTGAAAAAGTCCGAAAACTCGAACGAAACGTAGGATAAATTGTTTATGTACCTGGCTGGAAGTCCTCTAAAAATAAAAATAGGAAATAAAATTTTTTCTGTTTTTTATTGAAGAAATAATTTATACTTTAACAGCCAACAACTTGTAAAATATCATCTAAAATTTGTTTCATTGTATGCATATCTAAAAAGACATTAACTGTCATCTTTGGAATAATTAGGTGTGGAAACGTTTTTCATATATTGAGAAACTGTTATTAATTTTAGGGCACGCTTAAATTGAAGAGCATTTGGTATTTGGACAGATCGTATTTGAGAAAACAAATTTTCTTCACAATCTTGTGAAAATCTTCCAGTAAGTAAAAATAAATGTTTTTTTTCCTTTAAAAAGTAATGCAGCAATTTCAAAATTGTGTTAGTTGATAAACAAACACCACTTTGTATTGGTTTCCAAATATTTCTGTCTCCACATTTTAAATTTAAAAACAACTTCATAAAATTCTGTAAAATGGCAATTTCTTCTTCATATTCATCTGGCTTCAAATTACTTGGGGCTAATTTTGGATGTCTTGCTGTCATTAAGTCAAACCATTTTTTTTGTGACATCAATAAACCATGCAGTTGTTAAAAATGAAGGCTGCTTACATTCTTCAGCTAAAAACCTAAGCGCTGATGCTGTTTCATGATTAAATATATTTGTCGTGCCTGAAACCCCCATATTCTCAAAGTGTGATGGTGCAAGGTCTATAGCTTTCAAAGTCAGTGCAAGCTTTAGAGAGTGTTCTTCTTGATAATCTACCAGAAATTTTAAATGCCCCACTTCAACTATATTTGTTGGTAAATTATTTGCTTCTTTGACGAGATCTGGTATTATTAAATATTTATTGTTTAGTAGTGTGGATTCTATGTTTTTTAACAAGTGCGGAACATTTACCATAAAATAAAGTTTCTTGTTTGGATCAATGGGACTTTCACAACATGAATTTAATGGAACTCTTGTACTACAGATTCCATATGATCGCCATAAAGCTTGATTTACTGCTCCCATATCGGATGTACAGCAAACAACGTTTAACCCAATTTCGGCAGCCTTCTTTATTATATTAATTACAACTGGCTTTAAAACTTCACCTTTTACAGAATTGCCAGTGAAGAAATAGGCTATCGTTTGCTTCCATCTTGAAGTAATTCCTAATAAAGTAGTAAAAATTTAAAACCCCTTACTTATTTATAAATAAAAGTTTTTACCTGCTAACATAAAGACAAGTCCATAAGTTGCCAAACCAGAATGTTTGGGTAATGTTACGGAACCATAATATGTTTTGCTTGATGAATCGTATACTTTTGATGGAGTAATTGACATTTCATCGAGACTTAATATGCTATACTTCTCATCTTCTTTCAGCTGCTTCACTTTTATTTTCAAAAATGAAAACACCTCATCAAGAATACCACTCTCAAAGTGAATGTTTTCTAGATTTCTCTTTAATGTACGTAAACATGGCAGGGGAATTTTTTTTGTCGTAATTCTTCATAACCACTTTCACCACAGGAAAATTTGATCTGCAGTGCATCTTTCACCGTCTTGTTAGACCACTTCATGTATTTGTTAGATTTCCTACATAAAGAATTTACTTGGTCGTCGTTAAAACATTGTTTCAAAATATTTAAATATTTATTATTAAGTTTTTCATTTATTAAAGATTTATTTCTTTTGCGCTCTAAACGGATTTTCTGTTTTAAGATTCTACGGCTATTTTCTGATTTCCTAAATAATTTTTCGTAAAATTCTAATTTGAGCTGTAAGGTTCGTATTGTTGAAGACTCAATTGACTGCTTCATCACCTGTTCTGGTTGTTCATCAGGTATGCTGTCAAGTTCATCAGAGATTGATGATGGCTCCAATTTGAGCTGTAATGTTCGTACTTTTGAAGACTCAATTGACTGATTCATCACCTGTTCTGGTTGTTCATCAGGTATGCTGTCAAGTTCATCAGAGATTAATGATGGCTCCAATTTGAGCTGTAATGTTTGTACTGTTGAAGACTCTATTGACTCCTTTATCATCTGTTCTGGTTGTTCATCAAATATGCTGTCAAGTTCATCAGAGATTGATGACGGCTCCAATTTGAGCTGTAATATTTGTACTGTTGAAGACTCAATCGACTGCTTCATCACCTGTTCTGCTTGTTCATCAGGTATGCTGTCAAGTTCATCCGAGATTGATGATGGCTCCAATTTGTGCTGTAATGTTCGTACTGTTGAAGACTCTATTGACTGCTTCATCACCTGTTCTGGTTGTTCATCAGGTATGCTGTCAAGTTCATCAGAGATTGATGATGGCTCCAATTTGAGCTGTAATGTTCGTACTGTTGAAGACTCTATTGACTGCTTCATCACTTGTTCGGGTTGTTCATCAAATATACTGTCAAGTTCATCAGAGAATGATGATAGCTCTTCTTTATTTGTTATTGCAACATGTGGTACACGAGGTTTTCGTGGTTTTCTCCTATGTGTACTTTTCCTATATGAAAATATTGTAGGAATGGCATTCCACTTTAATTTCCTTTTTCCATCTGCTCGATTAAGCTCCCATTGATCATTTTCAAAATGACTCTGAAAAATATTAAGATTGTCAAGAGGATTAATTTATTTTACCACCATACTTTTCACAACATCCACTTTATGCCAAATAAAACGTTCTATCATTATCTCTAAAAACGTGTTTTTTTGACTGCCCCTAACATCCAGTATTTATATTTAAATAAGTTTTGATATTATATGGTTACATTTTTACAACACGAACAAAAGCGCATAGTAATATTTTCTCTATCTCTGATTAAAACGTAAATTTTCCAATTACTGTGACAAAAACTATGTACAATTATTTAAAATATTATTTGGTATTGGATTAAATTTTTACAGCTCTAACAAAAATGCTCGAAAAAAATGTTTATGTTTTTTCTCCAGCCCATTATTTCTAGCATATTTTCTGATACTTAAATTTTTGAATGCCTGTCAAAAACGCCCAGTATATTAGATGAAAAAATATTTGACGTGTGGGTATATTTTACAGCTGGAATACAAAAGTTCACTTTTTTAACTTAAACGTAAGTATAATTGTTCCCTGTAGATTTATTTTAAATTAACTCATTTGGAACCATGGTTTTATATTTTTATAGTGCAAAAAGATTTATAAATTTATCTAATTGAGAGCCTAGGCCTGGCCTAAGCTTTTGAGAATTCATTCAAAAATAAAACTATATAATTTTGCATATCGTAAATTAAGAAATGATTACTTATGTATACGTTAAAAAAACATTTAAATATGCAATTACTAACCTCACATAAATATGAATTATTTGTAGGATTCCAATTTTCTCTTCGTAGTTTGACGGCCCATTCCTTTCTTCTCTGAGGATCCCGAGGGAAAACTTTCATTTTAAAACCTTTTTTTGTCATTGTTGGTACAATACACAGCACTACAACACGGCATTTTTACTGGGTAACATCGTGCACTAACATACAATTAAAACTATTAAATCTATTATCTATTAAAATCTACACTGAACGAATTTTAAACACTAATTGTTAATATTAACAATATCCCATATCAAACTACTTATTCAAAATAAGCAACAACCTTTCGGTACAAATTAAAATACACAGAAACTAAACGTAAACAAACCGTAAATTCGCGAAATATGGACGTCGCGTACCATGTGACCGTCCGAGCCAATAAAAAAAGATGTCATACCTATGGCCCAAGAATTATGAAGTAAAAATCTTGCCTCCTATGGCCCCTGGCCAGACTCTTTAAAGGGTTCTAATCGTAGCTAACCTGTTGTTTTACAGTTACACTCAAAAATATATCTATGACTGACTCGTACACAATAATTTTTGGTTAGATTGGCAGGTTTAGGGTACATTTACAACCAATTCGATATGGGCACAATCTGCTGGTGGATTGTAAATTGGGTTTTAAGCATATCTGGTTGAATGTATTTGTTTACAATAAAATTTTAAGTCGGCACGACCTTGAATTGCACTTCAGGTTTGAATTGGATGCTTGCAAATCGCAAATATCCAATTCAATTGCGGCACGAATTTCAAATTGCGCATGCGTACTACGACACAAATCTATTGTTTATATTTAAAGTCGGTCTGTGATTTGAAATTGGAAGATTAGATCTCTTAGTATTAGAAAATATGATGTTTTTAGAAGTTGTGTTAATATAATTGTAATTATTTAATCAAACTGAATTTGCTCACACGTAATATTAAAGAATCTCAACAGATGGCAGCATCCAACTCATTATAAATGACCTAAATTTTATCTCGGCACAATTCATAATCCGTCAGTAAATTGTGCTTGTAGCGAATTGGTTGTAAATGTAGCTTTACACGTTTTACACATTAAAAATTGGCGCCAATTTAGAAAATTTTCCGGAATTTTAGAAACTCCTGAATCCAGGAAATATATGAAATTTTCAGTTTCCGATAAATTTCCATTTTTCCGAAATTTTCAGAAAATTTCCGTGAGTTTTTAAATTTCGGTAATGTTACACTACTTTTTAAAAAATCTGGCATATTATTGCTTCGTATTTATGCATTTCTAGAAAAAAAATAATAATAATTATTGGGTTTTACAAAAGCATTCTCTTAAACCTAACATGATAATAATAAATAACTGTTGATTTTACAATAATATTTGTATACATATAATAGGTGTGTTCCATTTACTACCAATATTAGGTAATCTAAGTGGTTTTAAGATTACACTGCATAAATAAAAGAACAGTTTATTTTGATATAGCCTCCGTAACCGTAAAACTACTTAGCACAGAACAACTATATATATTTATATTAGCTAAGATTGGTGGTAAAAGAAATTTAACACCTGTAGAGTGGGACTACGCAAATATTTAAAGGTAATCCTTGTTTTATTTGTTCACAAGGTACTATTAAATCTTTGAGAAAATTGTTGGAATAATGAAATAATACCAATAAACCCGAACCCAAAAAGCAAAAATTATGTCGTCATTTCCTGCCAATTCACCATTGGCTGTTAAAGAGAACTTATTGGTCACGTGGTATTCGAACATTTATGAAGACCTGTTATACATATGTATACACACAATTATTGAACTAGTGATAAACATTACACCCCTAATTTACGAGTTGGAACCCGTGGAATCTTTAACATGGCTGCGAAAAAGTTCGACTCGTAGCATAATTTTTTTTATAAAAGGAATATATACCGCTGAAATGTAAACGTTCCCTTTAATAAATTCGTACTGCGCAAACACTACCGAGTTTAACGCCTTTTCCCGCCTTCAAAAGGCACAGACAGTCACATGCTTTTTCACAATGGATTTCTTATTGCTTTTTCATTTCTTATGTGTATTCTTTTTACCACCAATCAATTAGCTACTTTAAGTAGTTTTATGGTTACACTGCGTTAAAAGAATTATGTCTTTTGATATAGCCTCCGTAACTGTAAAACTGCTTAGATTAACTGAGAGTGGTGGTAAAAAGAATACACCTAAAGAATCACAAAGTAGATTTTAAATATAAAAGAAACTTATTCAGTTTCAATTCATTTCTATTCAGTTTCAATTTTTATCTTTAATGAAAATACTAATTTAGTAAAAAAAGAACAAATTAATCTTTAATATAAGGTGTATTTTTTCCCAGCTCTAAAATGTTGATCCTCTTCTCATGATTCTCGTGATTGGTTTATGAAGTTACAGGAAGTTCCTATACCAATCGGCGCGTTTGGCGAATGCAGCTGCTGAAAATTAGCGCTAAACCCGTTTAGTAATTATTAGTAATAACAGATGTAATTTCGTTGAACGCAAGATATTACCTGTGCTGATTAGAAACGGCGTAAAATTTGTCGCTGTCTACTCTTGAGCCGCAATTTTCAGTTGGTGCATCAACCGTCTCGTTCAGCGAATTTCTGCTGGTCAATCTCCCAACTGCTTCCAACGGTTGTCTTCGCTAAATGCGCCCAATGAGTCGAATGGAAGAATAAGTGAGTCGACACATTGAGGACTTTGAAAAGAATACACTTACTATAATAACGAACCTCATCTAAGAACTCGCTTAAAATGAAAACAACTAATAATCTGACAATCATTTGTCGAAATTGCAGATTTGATATTTTGTTGTTAAAATCGTTTTCAACTCTGAATTCTTTCTTTTGAAATAAATATTTATTGCTAATGTTAAGAACTCTACAAAGTGATAGTTAAAAACATTGGGATGTTTTGTTTCTAGTTTTGACAATTTTGTTAACCTTAAAGTGAAAAATGAATCGCCCTTCTCAGAATTATGGTTCGATTTCATCTCCAACAGTTGGGTTTAATGATAGTATTTCTACTGAGTTTAATAGTTATTGCGATAATGTTGTTACTAACATCTACACTGTAAATTCAAGCCTCAAGTCTTTGGAAAATGCACTGAAAAATATAGGCACAAAGAAGGATAACCAAGGATTAAGGAATAATATGTAAGTTTTGATATCTAGTTAATGAACTGTTGTTTATTTGTTTGTTTCAAGTCATGTAACACAACTCAGTACAAATCAGATTGCTTCCGTTACTAGTAAAGATATAAACAAATTAAAATTAATAGTAGCAAAAGCAGATAAACAAAAACAGTTACAAGTGGAAAAGCTTGAAGGAAATTTTAAGGATGCAATTAATAGGTATTACACATTACAAAAGGTAAACATTTTTAAGAATAATACGATTTTATAAATGGACTTTGTTTAATTTCTTCAGGAAGTTGCGAATAAGCAAAAAGCTCATTTACTGATACCAGTGAGTATAGAAAGTGAAACTGCCCAAGATGACGATTATAATCAAGAACAAGCACAATTGGCTAGAGAAATTGCATTTGAACAAGATATGATGTTGGAACGAGAGGCTAGAATAAGACAAATAGAAGCGGACGTTTTAGATGTTAACCAAATAATGAGGGATTTAGGATCTTTAGTTCATACACAAGGAGAAACAATAGGTAACATTGTTAAAATGTTTTTTTTTACGATACCTATATAGAAAAATGATCAAAGCAAGTTGTTAATGGCTATAATAAATTAATGTCAAATATTTGCAGTAGGTTAAAATTCATGATAAACATCTAATAATGGAAAAATTGGTAATTAATATAAACTCAGAGCATGGGTTACATAAAAATTAAATTAATCCAGTAAACACCAAAATATGGGCCTTTATTGGAAATCATGGCCTAATAAAGACCCAGTATAGGCCCCTACTTTGGTGTTTACTGGGAAGCAGATTATACTAGTTCAATATACAGGTTGGGTCCCATTTAATTAGAAAACTTAGAGGATAGAACTCACCTAAATAATATGAATTTGTCATATAAACTTATAGCTAAAAATGTGTAATATTCAGTATTCTAAATTGTTGAAATTTTAATAGGCAAGGGGACAATTTTTTTTATTACTTTAATAACATCTACAGTTTAAAATAATTGACCCGTATTTTTTTTTTTAATTAAATGTCTTATGCTTAAAAAAAATTCGTAAAGTTTAAGCGCTCTTTAAACGGTCAGATATTCCCGCATTTTCCCAAGCCAATTGTATTGGCTAGTATTCGCCGTGACGTAACAGCGTAGACAGCACAGATTCAGCGAGGAAACATGCTGCATTGCCATGTTTCTAAATAATTAAGATAATATTGTGTTGATGTAAAGCAATCCTTTATTATAGTATTATATTTCAGTATTAGTAAACCATTAGACATTAATCGATGGTTAAATATAGGGAATGCTTACATGCTTTGTGTTTATATTTGTGTTAAAAGTAATTATTTTAAAAAGCCAGATATTAAACTTCAGGGAACATGCTTCTTTTTTAGAAATTTGGCAACGGAGCTAGTTGAATATTTAACCTTAATGTTTTGTTTGTTGTTTTGTATATCATTACATTATTTTGAAACTTAAATGTCTGTAAAGAAGTGTTTTGTACCTGGTTGTGGAAATGTTAGTGAAGTTACAGTTACGCAAATTTACATTATCAATAATTATAACACCTGCACTATAATAACCTTGTTTTAGTTTTCTACCCTGGAATGCGCGCGTCGTATCTACGCTGTTACGTCATTATGAGACCGCCGATTGCTTTCATTTAAAATACATCCTCATTTCCAGCATTTTCATTTCACAATTAAACAAAATATGGTTACTAAAATTATATTTTAGTAATGTTTATAGTGAATTAAAGGTCTCTACTATAATACCATGATGTTTCTTTTTGTAATTTTGATTACAATCCCCTCGCCTATTTTATTTTCAGTTTTTTCAATATTTCTCCAGAAATAGCTGAGATATTGTTATGAAATTCGGAAGCAGAATATTGTGTAGTACACTTCGCACCATAGTTTTCATCTCTACATTCCAGCGTGACGAAGTGTCGATATTTTTCCAAAGAATATTTACGTTTAAAAACGAACAAGAAGCGACACTTCCTATACCTCCCATGTAACCAACTTTCATGACCTTCAAAGTAATTTTAAGCGCAAGTGCGCATGACTACCAGCGAAAGGCGTAGATAATTTAAGTTTTAAAAAATCTGAGCCCCCTATTGTTAGTCAGAGGTGGCGTTGATTTTACGCAAATTGAGAATAATGTTAATAATTTTGACAGTAATTATTCTTTTCCATTGCCAATGTCGAAAATATGTCAGTATTAAATACTTCCAAATATAAAAAATAGGTTGTTCCGCACACATTGCAATTTTTCCCTAACAATTTTGCAAAAAAGTAGTATTCTTTCAGTATAAAAATGACCTTTTATTGCACTCTTGTCGTCTTGACAGATGGACGGAAAGTTATAAATTTATTAGAGAATTAATGTGAATAGTATTTCTGGATACAGAGAAATTAAATTCACAAAAGATCTTTTATTCATTCTAGGAAATTTGATTGTAAGAAGTGAGGGCAATGCAGCTAGCTGTTGAGTTATGCTAATCACAGCTATCTACTTGATTTAAAACATTGAATGTCATTGTTATCAATATGCCATTAATTCAAGGTTTTTCTAAAAGACGGTTTTAAAAATAACGTATACTATATATTTGAAACCAGCTGATTTTAATTAAAAATAGAAAGTATCTGTACTTACTATAATTTTCAAAACAATATAATTTGGAGAAATGGATGTAGTTTAAGTATTGGCTTATTATATTTCATATCAGAAACATTCTAACGGGCAGATTAATAGAACATTAGAGAAAAGTATAAATCTTTATTTGCACAGAGAATATGATTATAATTATATATATGTCAAAACATTTTAAATACTAGAGAACACTTACATGCAGAATACTTTATACAGGATTTATATTTAATCTAGGGAACCCTACACCAGCAGGTAGATAAGTTTTTTTTGTCAAAAAAAGGAAGTCCAAGCCAGAGGAGCAAAATTGGTAAAACAACGAAATTTTTATCAGAGAGTTTTAAATTGTGTTTTGTTTACACTCTGTTGATTAGCAGTTTTCTTCAATTTTCTAATTTCTTCTTGTAAGTTTTTTATTCTTCCTCGTAATACATTCTTACGAGGTGTCCTGTTGCTAAAACTCTGCTGCGTTTGTGTTTGCATGGGTGATTTTATTGGAGACTTTCTTTCTGACCTGAAAATATATTAAATTTGATTTAACATATATCGATAGCAGGTAGGTAACTAATTATGTAGACAGGGTAATGAACAACTATTATGACGTCTGTTATTTGCTTTTTGTTATATTTTATTATTCTGAACCTGATATTGATGCTATGATAGTGATATATTAAAAAAACAACTATGTGGAATCTCATCGATTACAGGTTCATTTCACTTGCAGAAGATCGGTATATATGAAAAAAGAATACCTGAAACTTTTTGTAAAAATTTGTTCTGTTACTGTTAAGTACATACATATTATTCTATATTTTATTCAAAATTTAAGGTTTTTCAACTATTCCGAAAATTTAATTCTTAATTGGAAATTTTGCACTTTATTGCTGACACATCAATAAATACAATTAACATGAATGTTAAATTTATAAGTTTTTATTTACTGAACAGGAATGTTTTACGTAGCGTTTAAATAATAAATCTAGAATAAGATAATTTTTTTCCAATAACACAATGTTGTTTTTTCAAATTATTCAAGACCATTAAATAATGTTTGACATTTTCTTACGGAGTATTACTAAACATAAAATTTTACAACTTTTCCAAATTTAAATCTACTCTATATCTCTTAAGATAAGCGAGATGCCCATGTGTTCCACTCCGTTTCTTCTCGTGTAACATGATAATTATTTTTTTTTCTGTCCTATTATTGATCATGTAAATACAAAATAACCTACCTAGAAGAAATTTCCAAATTATGTGGGGCAGTGCCACAACTTGCCACAGGTTCACATACAGTAGGGTCGACCTGAACATCCATCAATGTATATTGTGGTATTTGCACGGGTGTTCGAGAAAAACTAAAATTGAAAATGTATAAATGTTAAAATAAAAAAACTTTTTCATATGACTAAGGAGGTTTCATTGTAATACCTACTTAATCGTTTTGCAAGTAAGATGACCTACCTAGAACTCCTAGGTGAAACTTTCAAATGATATAGAGGAGTACTGCAACTTGCAACAGGTTCATTAGTAGAGTCGTCCTGAACATCCATCAATGAATCTTGATGTACAGATTTTTTTTAAATTATGAGAATCCAGCGTTACACTAAAATAAGTAATAATGATAATTATAAGTAAGTATTCATATTGGATATCTACAGAGTAAATATTTACCTAGGAATAAAATATGTTGGTTTTGCATTTGGTAGTAGCCTGTTCCTTAAATTGTTTTGGAACATATTTTCCTTGAAATGCTTTCCGCACACTCGCAATTTGTTATATAAATAATTGCAGTCTTTGTCAATTAAATCTAATCTTCCACATAGCCTCAACCACTCAATGCATCTATAAAACACAAAAATTAATACACTGTAGAAATAGGAATTATCTATTTTATTCACCTTCCATAGTTATCCTTTGGAAATCTAAAAAAACTAATTCGTCCATCATATTTTGTTTCACACTTCGAAACAGCACAGTGAGAAAATAGTTTAGCTTTCGGCATTTTAAAAAAAATATTGATTATTTTAACATAAACACTATCAAATGAACAGTATATACAGCTTTGCTATAAAACAATACAAGTACATAACCACAGAAAACCAAAGTGACAATTCAACCGTCAATAAGGCGATGACATTTCTGGTAGTCATGCGCACTCTGGCAAATTCATGTCAGAGAACCTGTTTCGCTTCTTGTTCGTTTATAAACGTAAATATTCTTTGATTTTTCAATAAAAAAGGAACAAAAAAAAAACGGTACCTACGCACTGACCTAAGCTATTTTTTTTCTTTCTTTTTCAACGTCTACTATAATTAATGCACAAATAAATTTTCTTGTAATATTTTGTACATTAAAAAAATACGAAAAAATTTAAATTATTTAGTTGAATTAAGAATTATATCCACAAAACATGTATGGTTGCGGACAATAAAAAATGGGACAGTTCTTCTTGCGTAGTATAAAAGTGGCTTTTTAAATTTATTATTTTATTAATATGAAGCATAATTTCTAGTCTGTTCACTTAAACTTTGCAATGGTGGGTTAGACTTAGTGAGCCCTATTTACAGTGGACAAATTAGTGAGTGTATTGTAAATTGCTTATTTCCAGGTGTAATAAATATATCATTGTGGGTTACTTATTATCAGGCATAAAAAATATTTCAAGGCATTAGAATTAAGATAAATGCCTTTTAGGTTTATTGAATCAGTGGAAAAATATTTCAACAGAGTGTACATACGTAAATTTATTTACGATAACAAGAAATGCCTTTTATTGGTTAGCAGTGGAAAGAAACAAAATAACAAAAATAAAATTGACATATTTTTTTTTATGTTTTGAATAAGAAACTAAAATGACTGGTTACGCCGAAATAAGAACATCCTAATTTAATAAAAAATTCAAACGTCTTAAAAATATCCGTTACTTTTTATTTTGTGTACCCATAAGAAATGTCAGAAAATAAAACAATTTTAAATTCTACCTGCTTTAGAACGGACCAAATTTTTTACTGCAAAATTTTCATACTTGTGCTTTAAACAATGTTATATTTCTCTCTATCTTAATATAAAGCAATATACTGCATTTGGATTTGACCTGTGTAAAAAAGTGATTAAAATATACACCATATTATACTGCGTTCATTCATATAAGCACATAAAAAACTGTTTATCTGGGCTCGCAGGGTGACCCTTTGTAGACCGTCTATCTTAAATATAACACATATTATTATTCTTAGGTAAGGTCAAGGGAATATATTGGTTATTAACAATTAGGTTTGTTTAATACTTACATATTAATATTGGTCATCGAAAACACAATTCAAGTTATATTAAAACACAATCTACAAACGTCCAACTACTACTGATGCCTATGAAACAATGAAAATTGATTTAACCACTATCGGAACTTTGCACTTGTGTATATCTGCCTGCCGTCTGCACTAATCACCTGCGCACATTTTGTTTCCTATCTGATTATTGTCAGATTGCAACAATATTAATAATCCCAGTACAAACAACTAAATTTTAGCAAAAATCTGTGGTACGTAAGAATTGTTCCATTTTTTATTGTCTACAACTGTACCTAACAAAAGTATGTATTTTGTAATTTAGGCAATAATAAACAGGATAAGAAAAATAATAAAATAATTGGTCAAAATGCCACCCAGCGATTTCAATACATTTTTGACAATGTAGAACTACACCTTTTCCAGTTGTATTTCAGAAAATATCAATTTAATTTCAGAAAGCATTAACTGTATTTCAGATTAGTTAATTGTATTTCAGAAATCATCAATTGTATTTCGGATTAATCGAATTAATTTCAGGAGGTAGCAACTGTATTTTAGATTAATCAATTTAATTTCAGAAATGTTCAGTTCTAATTCAGATTAGTGAATTGTATTTGAGAAAGTGTTATTTCTAATTGAGAAAAGGTGATGTGAATTTTAGATAGCGTTAAGATGTCCATATTCTACATAAACTGCACTACAACTTCTACTTCAACATATCCATGAAACTGCCTTAACTACATACATAGTAACATAAATAAACTTATTTAAGTCAACTGACTTAAGCATTGTCTCTTTTTAAAAATTGTAAATCAGAATAATTATGAACTTAGCAGATAATTGTGCATTTTGCCGAGTTTCAATGGCAAGATAGCCCGGTACAAAATTAATACCATGTCATCACCTACTCCACACCAAATGTGTTGAACCTGTGATAAATATACCAGATGCAATTTGCTCCTTGTGCAGAGTTGTTGTTACTGACAATGAACCTGTTACAAGACAACGGTATGGAAAACATACTAATTGGGATCGCCAGAGGATAGTAACATGTGCCAACAGAGGGGACAATTGGGTAGCTTTGGCAACGAGTTTGGGTGTGAAGTATAAAACTACATTTCACAGGGTGCGATCTGGCAGAGATCTAATGTTAGCAAAAGGTGGTAAAAAACCGAAGATTATGACTGAAGACGAAATAGACTTAATTATTTCATGGAGAGAAGAGAAATGTGACTACATGATGAAATAAGTAGAGGAAAAAATATTGCAGATTTTTGAAAAAAATGTTTCTGTTTCTACTATAGGTAACTACTTATACGATAGGCTATTTACAGTAAAGCAGGTACACAAAGAGCCTCCTACTACTATGAATTCTGAAAAAAAGAAAATAATACGTGCGGAATATGTTCGAGCTCTTAACCTTTTTAATACGGCAAGGTAAACAAATTATTTGGATGGACGAGACTAATTTTAATTTATTTTGCTGTCGGACAAGGGGCCGAGCTCGAGCTGGTGTCAGAACGATTCAACACCCACCAGCATCACGCGGTCCCAATGTGCATCTAATAGGAGCTATATTAGCAGCAGGTGTAGTAGCTATGGAGCATAGAAGAGGATCTTTTACTTCAGTTTTAGCCAATGCTTGGGTTAGGAGGCTTTTACAGCAGTGGGAGGATATGGGAAATCAGCTGGCAGACTTAATTATTGTCTGTGACAATGCACCTTGTCATTCAACCCTCGAAACAGTTATTAATGGTACGGCAGCAAGTCTTTTATGATTGGCACCTTACTCCCCAATGCTAAATCCAATTAAATGCATTTGGTCTAAAGTAAAATGTTATGCTAAAACTTCTTTTCAAGCTCCTCATGTTATTGAACAGAGATTGGTGTACTTGGAAGCAATTATTGATGAGGCAAAAGATACAATTGTTGGAGGCGATTGTGCACGTGCAGCTCAACGTATGACTGCACACGTTGCTGCGGCTTTAGCCATGAATGACATGACAGTAGGACGTTAAATATTTTAAAATATTTAAAAATACAGTGTTCTGTTAGTAATTTATTAATAAGTTAAAGTATTCATTTAAGAATAAATACTTTTATAACTACTTTGTCTTGACAAGTTCTAAATTACAAATGATGTTTTCTCAATTACAATTAACTAATTTGAATTACAAATGATTTTTTCTCAAATACATTAGGGTAATCTGAATTATAATTGACACTTTCTGAAATATAATTTACTAATCTGAATTACAATTTGATGCTTTCTGAAATACATTTGGGTAATCTGAATTACAACTGACGATTTCTGAAATATACTTTACTATTCTGAAATACAATATTATCTGAATTACAGCTGGAAAAGATGTAGTGGCTGCTCAGAGGCAGGCAGCTATTTGCTCTATATTTTGTGGTATTTTGTTGTTACACTGTTGAATCCTCTTCAGACTAGTAGCCATATACCTTATCCTTTAAATTCTATAGATAGTAATCTAGAGGATTCAAATCTGGGGACTTGAGCAATCAAACCATTGATCCCTTCAGGTGTATTTCTGAGGTAGTCGAATCAAAGATTTGGATAATTAATGATTTCTCAATTTTACTTTTTAATCCATTGTTGTGTATAATAAATTACACTTGCAAGTGTTTGGAATATTCAAACTTTATTTGTTTTTTAACTCCTCGAACAAATAAATGATTTCACATACTTCAATCCTCTATCAAATTTTAATTTCATCGTACACGTAAATATAAACAAATTCTTAAATTAAAATACAATTGCTTAATAACCTAGTGAACTGAAGCAATTGACGGTATTTTAAATATAAAACTATATTAGTGTAAAAATGCGACATTTACTTTCTGAGTTCCATAACAATAGGGTGAGAAGTTAGAATATTGGTATTGCAACCTAAGGAAAACATTAAACCAAAACAGACGTAATCAATTCTTAACTAATAATTGCTGGTGTCAATAGGAACTTTTAGGAATATGATTAGCAGGGAGCAGAAATATATGCATTTTGCCCATTTTTTAAAACCGGCAGTTATACAGGGTGTCCCATAATTAAATACCTTCCTTTAGGGAGGTGATAGAATTAGACAAACTAAGTTGAGTTTTGTATATAAATATTTGTCTTAAATGAGGGCTGCCGCGCTTGAATTCGCCACGAGAGGCGCTAGTGTAGGGTTAGGTACAGAAATTTCAAATGTCGGTGAACGTTAATGTTTATTATGGCTTTTTAACGCGGGTTTTTAGCAATTCTTATAAAAAATCAGTTGAAAAATATTTAACACTGATGGCAGAAAAGGAAAGTAGTAATTTACTTGCTCAATAGGGAAATTATTGCACCTATTAAAGTTAGGTTATATCAAGCATTAGCATGATGAAGACAACGAATGTGAATGATCATTACTTACGATTTTCTGTAGTAGGCTCCTTTGGTAACGCATTATCGTCAGGATTAAAACGTTTCTTACAAACACACGAATGTTTCGAAGGAGTATCCCTGCGAATCGCTACCAACCACTATTTTAGGCGAGTTTTGTCTCAGAAACATATGTCCGCCTTTTGTTTCCGAACAAAATGGAACTGCACAACAATGTGCAAGTTTTTTTATTTACTGGTGTACGAAATAATTATTTTAAAACCCTATAAACTTGTTCCGTGCCTAACAATAGCTTTTGACAGCTACCTTACTCGCCAGTGGCTCCAACTGGCGAGCCTGAAAACGGTAGCCCTCATTCGTTCATAGAGGAGCTACAACCTCTTAAAGGGAGTAAGTACCAAGAATAGTAAACTAAGATTACTATTCTTGGGTAAGTACAAGATAGTTATTTGCCAATAAATTCGAAACGTCTAAAATTGCACAAATTAAATTTGGACTATTTATTAATTTCGTAATGTTACATATTTTGTCAAATTATCTAAATATCATGATTTGTTGAGTTAGTTACAACAGGGTGGGAGTGAGGGTGAATTCTTGTTATAATTTTTTTATTTTTTTTTTTAACATTTAAAACGAAAAAAAGGCACCAATGTTAAAAACTACATAAAAAAAGGTGTCCTTACTATATTTTGATATTGCAATACAAGATAGACATGCAATAATGGAAGGTAACTACATACAAAATAATTCCACAATATTTTCAACCATTGTTTTGTAAAGCAATTCAAAATATTGTTTTACGCAATGAAGCATGTAATTTAACAAATGTTTTTAAATAACCAATTTATTTTTTATTCTTGATAATTTTCTAAACTTCAGACACAAACTTAAAATAATAATTAGAAAATTATTGTAAATACAATTTTTTTAGTCCTTGTAGCGTCCTTATGAACCGATTTAAGGCAAATGTTTATATACAAAACTCTACTTATTTTTTCTAGTTCTTTCAATCCCTTAAAGGAAGGTACTTAATTATGGAACACACTGTATAATTTTTTAAATAGCCCTCATGATTGAATTAATTGACCTAGGTGTTTATTTATATACTATATATATAACATATGAACCACCTCAGTAACCAGTATTGTGACAGGAAGCCGAGATAGATGTACAGAGTGGGCAAATTTTGATGTTTTTATAGGTAACTCGGTAACTGTAAGAGATACAAAAAAATGGAAGACACATTCTTGATCTCTCTTTTTGAGACAAATTCACTGTCGAAAACAAAAATTGGCTATCGTCTTTTGTTTTCGAGTTATAAATAAAAATTCGATTTTTCGACTTTTAGACACGTCAATATCTTGGTTGTTTGTAAAGTTATAAAAAAACAACTTTTACATTCTTGAGACACTTTTTTCTGTATAATACAGTGGCGTCGAGAAAATTTAAAAAAAGGTGCAATTTCGAGATGGCATAAAGTTGTATTTTTTTTAAATGGGAATCATAATTTAATAAAAAAAGGAAATTTTTTCTCTTTCAAAGTATATATCATATGTGAGGTTGTAACGGTATATTTTTGATCCTAAAGTATTTGAAAAAAAAGGATACTAATTAACATTTCATTATAAAATAATATAATAATAACTTGATGGTAGCAAAGTTTATGAACAGCAGTAATGGTTGGTAGACTTCGATATAGCTTTCGGTAGGATTTCTCTTTTTCGTTTGTTGTCCGAGAACCTAAACAGTAAATAAACATTACCGTACCTGTATGTGTCATGTATATAATGTAGATAGTAGTATGTAGTAATTGAGTGTAGAAGAGTGTTATGTATGTGTGGATGTATTTAGTTTATTAGTAAATCAACTCACCTTTTTCCTAAGCTGGTATTCTTACAGGTGGTGGTATTTTGCCTCTGAATTTTATTTCTGACCCGAGCTCATTTATTGGGAATGGATAAGTAGTTGTTAATAAATAAGGTCTAGTAGTCACTAGAAATCGCCGTGTATACTGATACTGGGAAATATTCTGTGCTAAACGTCAGGTTGTTCCCTACGAATTTAACATTAGACCTAACTATTACACTAACAAAATAAAGATTACTTACCTTTCGACGTGTATCACCCAGTGACACATTGTTTGTTATACTCCCAGGTCGCTAGCATTAATATTTTCTTGTGGGCCATATAAATAATACATAAAATATTCAACAGGTTGAATTTATTTACTTTTCTTCAAGCAGCTGTCAAATACACGAACTCCTGTGATTTAGTTTGGACATACGTACCTGATCCAGCTGGCTTAGGGAATGTGATTTTCGGAGTGGTCGTGTTATTAGTAAGATGAATTTATCGTTTCAATAACAAGTATCATTCTAGTTATGTTTGAAGAATGTTTGCAATTTTTCCAGACAATACAAAAATAGTTTAGGACCGGCAAGATAAGTGCCATCTATCGTCTGCGGGCTAAATCTCGATATCCTGGTTGACTCTTCGACTTACGTTCCATCATAGTATTATCAATATATTTCCAGTTTTGGTCAATAAATAATTATGTAGTAAATGTCCATCATAATGTTTTTCCCTTGAAAATATGCCTCAGGTCGAAATTATATTCTCTGGAGCAAAATGGTATTTTTCGTCACAAAAGTTGTAGCGACATCTAGCAGGATGTTTTGGAATGGTTATGTGGGTGGTTTTTTTGAACATTTTCAACAGATTGTCATTCGAATATTGGAATCGACTGTGATAAGAGAAATTTGATCAACGATCATCCATTACGGGATACACTCTTTCGCAGTTTTATAGTGATTTTCCGCTTGTTGGGCTAGTGAATTTGGTTTAGCCATTGAAAGTTTGGAGGAAATCGCTCCTTTTAGGGATTAACTTCCAATATTGTAAGTACCATACTTTACCCCCTTTTAGTGTGCACGTTGTCATTGGTTTTTCTTTTATTTAGTGAACCTCTCCACTCATCGATATATCAGAAATAACATTCAGAATATTTGATTTTACTGGGGAGATTGCTTGAATGTCCTACAATTTTTTCTTTGGAGGAGGAAAAACAAAAGAAACCCTTTGGAAAAAGGTAATAATTTATTTTTACATACTAGTTTAAGGGTCTTAGGTGTAACGATTTTGTATAATAAGCCTTTTGGATGTTGTTTTGTCTATTTGGGTTAGTAGTCTAGGCAAAGGACTGATTTTTTTTTAATTATTTAGGGTTTTTTTTTTTGGGGAGCTGAACATCCACGACGAAGTACAATATACATATATTTAGTCGATATTGGTGTCCCATGAGCCCTGCGTTTCCACCTAGGGAGACAGTTTTCCGTGGACCGCTGTTCGGATTTTGGTGCTGGAAATTGCCGATCAACCCTTGGTTTTCCATCAGCTACAGGGAGACTCGATCAGACACACAAGTTTTTTTAAGAAAGAAACCTCAATATATATACTTCTTTTAACATTTTTCTCTCGTTAATTAAAGATACAATTTTTAGTTTTCTGGACTTCCACGATAACGTATAGTTTCTTGTGTACATTTTAATTTTAAAATGCAATACCGTGTGAGCCAGTAAAGCTATTGAATAGGTATATTTGATAACCATACCTAACTTTGTTTATTTTTGGTATACTCGCCAGCAGTCAAGTCAACTGTGGCTTTAAATTATTATCGTGGGTTTTGCGATTGATCACAAGATATAGTGTAGAATCCGTCCCGGATATTGTTTGTACATTATGCTTATCTATAGCAAACATAATAGCTCGGTTTTTTTTTAATTGACCTACACGCCATCTTGTGATGAATCTATCCACATCTATCTAGGTTAAGTTTGTGATATAATTATGCCTTTAGTTCTTTTATGATTATTTCACAAATTAGCGTCGAAGTAACGCACGATTTATCTGTGAGCCTCAGATATAGCTATATCCCGGGACGTTAACCAAAACGTATATTTAACGGATGTAATAATACGACCGATACACATTCGAAATATATATATATATATATATATATAATTTTTTTTTTTTTTTTTTTGACCACTACTTGAGTAAAGTAGCCATTCATTTCAAAATTGAATAAACGTAGGCGTATTTTGGATTTTTTTTTTTGTGATTTGTCTCATGTGTCACGTCCTTGGCCTTCAACAAAACAATAAGTGCATCACCATTTCGGGGTTTTTAGGGTGATCACTAATGACTTAAATTGATTAGAGTATTAAGCTGTGGAGTCATCACTGATTATAATTTGAAAAGAACTTAGATAACACTGCCTGGCATAAACCTCGTGGCGCCCAGTTTTTTCAATATATTTGTAACCCAGCCTGTCTCCACTGTAGCTGGCGGCAACCAGGACAGTGTTAGGAAGGTAGTTAAGTGTGTTTTTGTTTTTTTGTAAATTTGATTAGCGACAGTCGAATTTTGGGAAATTATTTTAGTTTATTATTTTAATCGAGGTTATTGTTGATAAGGGTATTTTTGGGGCGTCGCAAGGTCGCTTTTGATGTGTAAGTATTTAATGGCGAAAATAATCTTTTAATAGATTACTTTTTGCGTTTTTTGTATTTATTCCAAGTAGGCGTGTGTCATCTATGACAGTGTTTATCCATTTGTCAGTAAATTGCATATTAATAATTTTGTTTCCATCATAATTACACTCCATTTAATCGTAAAAGTGAAGATGTCTTATGAATATTACGAAAAATATGATATGCTAGAATGCTTTATTTAAAGTAATAACAATTGTGATATTGCAGTCTAAATATATTTCAATCACTATCTAGAAAGAAGACAACTTAATAAAGCTATTTTTAAGAGGTTAAAAGAAAATCTCATTAATTGTGGGTCCTTCAACAAGCCAAAACCAAAAAATTACAACATTGAAGATGCTGAAGAAACTTCTATAACTATAATTGGAATGGCAGTTGTAAATTCTTCAATTTCAAGTCATCAAATTGAAGCTGATTCTGGGATTTCAAGACGTCGAGTTTTGGGTATTTTGAAGACACACAAAATCAGGCCTTATACAATAAGAAAACACCACCTGCAACCAACTAATCTTCAGCAATGATTGGAGTTTTGCATATGGTATCGTCAAAAAAGTCAACAAAACCCATTTTTTTAGAAATGTAGTTTGGACAGATGAAGCCTACATTAGCAGTGCAGGAATTTTCAACAGGCATAACGAGCACTGTTGGTCTGATATGAACCCTCACCATACCGTTGACGTGCAACCTCAGGGACACTTTGGTTTTAGTGTTTGGTGTGCTCTACGTAGCAATCGTGTTTTAACATATCACATATATCAAGAAAATCTTAATGGCCAACGGTACTATGAAATCTTAAACCAGAAAATTATTGAGGAATTTATGAACAATCTACCCTTAATTGAGGCAAGAAATCAGTTCTTCCAACAATATGGTGCACCAACTCATAATATCAGGACCGTTTCAGAATTATTAAATACCAATTTTGGAAATAACTGGATGGGAAGTAATGGACCAGTGAGGTGGCCACCACGATCACCTGACTTAACGCCAATGGATTTTTTCTTTTGGGGCCATATTAAAGACAAATTATACAAAAAACCAGTACTGACATAAATGAACTCAGACAAAATTTTATAGACTGTGAATTCCATATCAAATCTTCATATTTATAATGCAGTTCAGAGTGTTATGAAGAGGTGTAATTTATGTATCAAACATAACAAACATCAGTTTGAACATTTACTTTAATTTGAATTTTCATTTTGTAATTGTAATGTATTTTAAAATTAAATATAAATATTTCATTTTTTGATCTTGGCTTGTTGAAGGACCCATGGTTAATGAGATTTTCTTTTAACCTCTTAAAAATAGCTTTATTAGGTTGTCTTCTTTCTGGATAGCGATTGAAATATATTTCGGATGCAATATCACAATTGTTATTACTTTGAATAAAGCATTCTAGCATATCATATTTCTCGTAATTTTCGTAAGACATCTTCACTTTTACGATTAAATGGGGTGTAATTATGATGGAAACAAAATTATTAACATGCAATTTACTGACAATCGGTTAAGCACTGTCATAGATGACACGCCTACTTGGAATAAATATAAAAAAAAACGAAAAAGTAATCTACTCGAAGATTATTTTCGCTAATAAATACTTACACATCAAAAGCAACCCCACATATGATATATAGTTTGAATGAGAAAAAAAATCCGTTTTAACTAAACCATGGCCAATAGGATGGAGCGAAAAAAAATTTTTTTGTTCAATCAAATCACACTATATGTTAAAAGTTGTCTATAGTATAGTATATGACCTGTGATTTTTTTCAAAAATTTTTGGAGGCCATCTTCCTTCTCTGCAAGGGTTCTGAAATTTGTAAAAAAAATGCAATAATTATTTTTTTTAAGATGACCAGTGAACTTTAATATGTAGTATTAGTCGTAAAAAGTCTGCTAGAACACCATAAGATCATTCTAACCACTCTATCTGGATTTATATTTGAGAAACAGATTTTAACTTACATATTTATGTTTTAATTTGCGTGCATAAATATCTGAATTATTGTACACTCCCACTCCTGTTCATATGTTTTCGGGCTACGCACGGACCGTCCAGTCAGTCTATTATCAGCAGTTAGCATGATACAAAGCTGTTTCGCTTGATTAGTTATTGTTTTAGTGCAGTAAAAATGTCTGTGATACGGAATAAAACAAACTGTATATTCGGGAGTCCTGTCGAGTTAAGTGCAGGTAGCACAATGTTGCCGACACGCGAACAAGTGTTAAGATACTATAATTTTATAAGACTAAAAAAACAAAGTGAGGGTCAACACAAACCTAGGATTGGCGAAATTTCTAACGGAATGGCCATTATATTAGAAGAGATTTGGAATAAAGCTTCAATTCCAGTAGTGCATCGTGTAACAATCATAAATCAGATCCGAAAAGAGCACGAAAAGCTTAACAATATCCTGAAATCATACTGCAAGACACATAAAGAAACCGCCAATTTTAAGAATAAAGTGACGAAACTTAAAGAAGATGCAAGCCACCTATTTGATATAGCGTCTTCTAAGCGCAAAATCTTTGCAGAGTGTTATTGTGAAAAATCACACAGAGTTCCCCAAATTGAAAGGCCAATCCTAATGGATCAGCGATCCACAAGAGTTATGGCAATGGGATCTGTTGATCGCCTCATGACCCAAAAAATTGAAAAGAAATTTGCGAGAAAATCTCGAGAATCTAACCAGCTTCAAACTGACAAATTTGCGATAGGAGCACAGGCTTCAAGTTCAGTTATACGGTGCATCTCCGAGTCCTCTGATGAACAAGAAATAGAAGGAGAAAAAGAAGAGCAAAAATTAAATCCGAGTGTGTACGAAAGCATGCAACCCCTACCGTCAACTTCATCTGAAAGCTGTTTTTCAGAAAATGTAAAAGCACCCCAAACAAGACTAAAACTTACAATCTTTGCCCCAACTTACGATAGGTATGGCATTGCAGACAGACCAGCTGCTGCCCTCACTTCGGCCTTAATGCACGATCTAGAACGAGAAGTTCCTGAAAATGTAGCACAAGTTGTAGATAGGAGTAAGGTACGTCGAGATCGGAAAAAATGCGCCTGAACCTGCAAGAGAAAGATGGCAGGAGAAATAAAACCATTTGCATGACTAAACCAGATGGTGGAAGCATCAGACGGACATTAATTACAGAAGAACATATTTCACTCAATAATGAGAACCAGGTTCCAGTTATCTAGGGCATATCTCACCTTTACTGGCTCAGCCCAAGATATCAAATACGCTATATGTGCTATTTTAACAGAAAAAAACATTGATACGTCAAAGATATTAGCAGTCAGTTGTGATGGAACAGTTGTTAATACAGGGCACTTCAGTGGTGTTATCTCCCATATGGAAAAGGAACTCGGAAAACATTGGCATAGGGTGGTGTGTCACCTTCACTCGAATGAACTTCCTCTGTGACATCATATACCGTATGGGGACTGTAAGCATGGTAAATGGGAAAACCCAAATGTGTAGAACAAGGACAGATTGCTCTCATTATCATACGTTGGAAAAGGACAGAGACCAGAGGCTAATAAGTAAATAGGCATTTTTACAATTCTTATTATTAACGAACGCATAAAGTCAAGAAGATTACAGCTTCACTGAACGTCGAAAGCATGAACAAACACGGTGGGTAAGAATAACGCCAGCTTTTGTTTATGGATTCCTGTTACCACTAATTCAAATTTTGTATCAGCCTCTGTACTTTTCTAACATGCGTATGAGATGAGAGCAATCTGTCCTTGTTCTACACATCTGGTTTTCCCCATTTACCATTTTTACGGTCCCCATATGGTATTTGTATGGAATGACATCTGGTCCATGAGGGTATTTTGAGCCCATAGGCAAAAGTTTGGCAAGATGTGAAAAGTTACCTGTGATAGAACATCATCTCATTGAATGTGTACTTCCAGATGTTGACAGGCAAGAACTTAGCACTAACCAAACATATCTTTTTGACATATGCAACGCTGTAAGTTCTGGGGAATTTCCAGCAAGTCTTGCAACACGAAGCCCTGGAACATTATCGCAAATGCAAACAACTGCAAATAAAGTTCTTAGGCTCTACATAAGTACAACTAATCCATCAGAGAATCTTCGAGAAATTGTTACATTTATTATTAGAGTTTATGCTCCTATGTGATTCCACATTAAGACTAATTCCTCAATAAGGCATGCACCAAAAAATTTATGGCATTCTATAAGTCTAAGCCAATACTTGAGAGATGACCTAAAGATGATCGTGGATAATATGATTCAAAGGAATGAATTTTTTGCTCATCCAGAGTTTGTTAGTAGCAATGCTTGCAGATAATCGAAAACGGATACAAGAACTAGCAGTTCGTCGTATTTTGTCATTAAGAACCAAGAAGGCCTTACAAAATGGAATAAGACCATTTATGATTCCCAAAATAAACTTCTTTGCACAAGACTATAACGACATAATTATTTGGCAGGATTGTGTTATAACTGAACCTACATTGACAACATTTAACTGAAGACAAACTTAAGAGGATTCTAAATGAGGATTCGCCTGTAACTCCCTTTCTATTTAACTTGTCTTATTATACTCAGGCTGTAGAAAGTTGCGTAAAGGTTGTGACAGAAGCATCATTAGAAGTCTGTTGTGCTGTTGCCAGATATGGTTTCATAAGGGCAAGGCTTTTAGACAGAAAATTAATGACTTAAATGAACTTTGAAACAAAGTACCAATATAAACCAGAATAATGAGGTAACTATAATATATGGATGGATGGTTGGGAAGGGTGGAAGTGGAACACGACATGCAGCTACCTCCACGTGTGTTCTGGGTAGTGAAGATCTGCATTGTTCATTATCGTTTATTAAAAGTGTTGGACATTTAAGGTCATTGCAGGGATTGAAGATGAACTTCGAAATTAAAAAAAAAAAAAGAAAATGAGGTCGAAAAATTTTTCGAATGATCTATTGCTACCTAGACAACTTTTTTCTTTATTTTCACTCCACCCTAATAGCCAACTATGATTCCCATTTAAAAAAATATAACTTTATGCCATAACTCAAGATTGCACCGTTTTTTAAATTTCCTCGACGCCACTGTATTATACAGATAAAAGTGCCTAAAGAATGTAAAAGCTGTTTTTTCATTACTTTACAAACAACCAAGATATTGGCATGTGTTTAAAAGTCGAAAAATCGAACTTTTGTTTATAACTTGAAAACAAGACGATAGCAAATTTTTGTTTTCTTCAGTGAATTTGTCTCAAAAAAAGAGATAGAGAATGTGTCTTCCAGTTTTTTGTATCTTTTACAGGTACCGAATTACTCTATAGAAACATCAAAATTTGCCCACCCTGTACAGGGTTATCCAACGAAAAGGCCTACTCTTATATTTTATTTTTCGAGTTAGAAAAATATTTTTCAAACAAAAGTTGTAGTGAATCAAATGAACTATTTTAGAACCCCTGCACAGAATATACAAGTGGTCCCATAAAAGCGGGACAAACATTTTTTTAACAGTATATTTTTTTACATTTTTGAAATCTGTTTTTTTTTGTGATTTCAGATATATAGATATATTGTGTATTATCTTTTACTGTTTTTTATTTATTACAAATTTTATACTACTAGTATCTGCCTGGTTATCAAGTTAACCATGGATGAAAAACTCATGTCTTTATATTTGCAATAAAAAATATCTGATGTGGCCAGCACATAACTTTTTTATACCAGTATGTATCATCCTGATCTAAAAAATTCGCTATTTATTTCTTCACTTACCTCAATTAAATTTTAGTAGCGTACCCTGAAATGGTTCATTAAAATTTTTAAATAATTAATTATCAGCGTCATTCGATACTGTCAATAATAATTCATATCATATATTTTAATAATAATTTCTTGTTGTTGACATTGACATTTTTGTAATTAAATTAGACCTTTCAAACGTCAAACTGTTAAATTTATCCTAACCCCATTTTATGAGGCCAAATGTATAAAATATTTCAGTTTACATCAGCTTTAGCTTTATTTAAGTACTTGGAAAATATATTTTATTCGCTATAGTAGACATGATTTATAATCTTTCATCAAGAATATATTTTTTTGTAAAGTGAAATACAATGTCTTTGTCCTTTAGAACAAGTGTACCAAATTTGACAGCTTTATGTCAAAAACTGTGGCTGCTATCGCGATGCTAGACATGCGAACAGATTTTTTTTTCATAAAGTTATGTTTCTTCATTATAATAGGCGAGGGGACTGTAATCAAAATTACAAAAATAAACATCATGGTATTATAGTAGAGACCTTTAATTCACTATAAATATTACTAAAATATAATTTTAGTAACCATATTTTGTTTAATTGTGAAATGAAAATGCTGGAAATGAGGATGTATTTCAAATGAAAGCAATCGGCGGTCTCATAATGACGTAACAGCGTAGATACGACGCGCGCATTCCAGGGTAGAAAACTAAAACAAGGTTATTATAGTGCAGGTGTTATAATTATTGATAATGTAAATTTGCGTAACTGTAACTTCACTAACATTTCCACAACTAGGTACAAAACACTTCTTTACAGACATTTAAGTTTCAAAATAATGTAATGATATACAAAACAACAAACAAAACATTAAGGTTAAATATTCAACTAGCTCCGTTGCCAAATTTCTAAAAAAGAAGCATGTTCCCTGAAGTTTAATATCTGGCTTTTTAAAATAATTTCTTTTAACACAAATATAAACACAAAGCATGTAAGCATTCCCTATATTTAACCATCGATTAATGTCTAATGGTTTACTAATACTGAAATATAATACTATAATAAAGGATTGCTTTACATCAACACAATATTATCTTAATTATTTAGAAACATGGCAATGCAGCATGTTTCCTCGCTGAATCTGTGCTGTCTACGCTGTTACGTCACGGCGAATACTAGCCAATACAATTGGCTTGGGAAAATGCGGGAATATCTGACGTTTAAAGAGCGCTTAAACTTTACGAATTTTTTTAAGCATAAGACATTTAATAAAGAAAATAATAAAAAATACGGGTCAATTATTTTAAACTGTAGATGTTATTAAAGTAATAAAAAAAAATTGTCCCCTTGCCTATTCGTCGAGATTCGTCCAGAAATGCAATAAAATTTTTTAAATTTTTTTCCCGAAATTGTAACTTTTTTCTTCTTTCGTTCATTATGTCTCTTCTGGTGATACCACATTCACCAAATTTAATGTGTCTAAAATGTTGTTGATAATCTTAACTGCCAAATTTGGAAAGTCTCCCATTAGTATTTTTTGAGTTATCGCGGATACACACATATATACACACACGCACCGACAAACATTATTTGGAAAATAGTCGGAATGGATTTAGAAGGGTTCAAAACGTATATATCAATCAAAATCTCGAGGTCGAAAAAATCACGATTACTATACTTCCTTATATTAGGTATAAGAAAGTAAACACACAGATTTCAAACATGTAAAAAATATAGGGTGTTCTATTTAAAAAAAATGGAACTTTGATTCATCTCGCTTTAAGGGAACGACTGTATATTCCTTGCAGGGATGCTAAAAGAGTTCATTTGATTTACTACAACTTTTATTTTCAAAACATTTTTTTTCTAACTCTAAAAATAAATAAAATATAGGGGTCGGCCTTTTCGTTGGATAATTCTGTATGTAATATCATAATATGTAACTGGCAAGCGTTCCGCTCCCCGATGATTAGATTAGGTCTGGTAAAACACCTTAAAAATAGCATTAAATATTCTCATATTTTAATTTTCAGATACTATTGAAAATACTATTGACCATGCCACAGGTAATGTTGAAGAAGGCACAGAACAACTTGTTAAAGCTGCACGATATCAGACTAGTCGTAGGAAGAAATTATTATTCTTAGCATTAATAGGGCTAGTTATCGCCGCGATTTTAATTGGAGTTTTAGTATCAGAACTTAAATAATGATTGATTTGTTTAATACTACATACTCATCAGTGATATATCCTTATATTTTATTTCTATCCTAATTTTTAATCTGGAAATTAACATCTGTATTTTTTTCTGTAAACTGTTATATTGTTTAAGTATAATAAACAATGATTGTTGTAATTGCACTTTTATATTTTATAAAGAAAATAATAAAAATGTATAATGTATATTCTAATATGTTTTAAGACATTTTAATAAATGATTTTAATAATATTTTCACAACTGAAATGATGTTATAATTTCTGAAGCCATGAAATATAACAAACAAAAAAGAGGGATATTTACCATCCCACTGATAGTTGCCATGGGACATGGAACATCAGGGTTCCAAACGAGGACATTCCCCAATTTGGGGGATATAACCATCCATAGTACTCATAAATTTACGCAAATTCAAGATTTGTAATCTAAAAATGTTGCTCCAAACGGATAACAAATGTTCCCCTTTGTTTAAATTATTGGCATCTTATTTTGCATCTTGGTCCATGTTGTCACATGCATTCTAGTAGAGTAAATTGCACCTTTCGACATCAAGGCCACCATGAATTTCTTCTACCTGTAGATTTGATCAGTACACAAATAGAAAAGTGAAAAAAGAAACTTGACATGACATGAATAAGAATTGTTTTTTTATCCTGCCTATGTCCTACTCAATGGTTCAGAGTTACCACCTGTCGTCTTGGGCGGGAGTCTCTGGTTTTCAGTAAGATTCAGTGACAGCATGATATTCTCCGATTTATTGAGAATTAATAGTAAAAACCCTAAAAATACATCCGAACTTCGAAATTCCGATATGGCAATTCTATGTAGGCATTGATATAGTGGATCTGCATGCTAGCCTAGTTCTCGCATTCAAAAGTATTCAATTATCCATTTTCAGTGTGCCACTCCTCAGTTCTTAGATAAATCGATGATAGCTTTATTGATGTTAATGTACAGAGTGCTTACATAAGTCAAAACAAATTTAAATTGTAATAATTTAAAGGTATAAAAATATACATCAAGTTACTACACAATGCACATATAAAGGTAAACACAAAACAAATATACAATATGAGGCCACTAGATGCAAAAGTTTGTATATGAATAAAAATCAAAAAATGAGTTATGTACACCATTTAATTTGTTATAGTAATCCTCATATAATAAGATATAACAGTTGGTTGCTAAACTATGTTTTTATTAAGTAATTTAGGTTTGAAAATTCGTGTCAGAACCAAGAGTCTATTTGTCTGGACAGTTCGGATGCAAAACTTTGTATATGAACTTCAACCAATGAGTGTCCATGAATAGTCACATGACTGTTGTTTAACTCATTTTCGTTTTAAATTGACATCTAGTTCAATAGTCGTTATAATTCTCACTTGCACGCTAAGTTCTAAAGTAGATTGTGCATTATTTATAAATTTTGAAAATTAATAATGGATTTAAGTGTCACTATTAACCCCTGCGACAATGAAAAATCTCGAAAGCGACCCATTCAAAGAGAGAAGTGGAAGCGAAACATAAATAAATTATCAAGGTAAGACATAATATTGATTCACACAAATTCTCCATTATGAAATATTTTATTTTGTAGACATAAAGCTAAACAATTGCCGGTATATCCAAAATGCACTCACAGGGGAAAAATGCCCTTACATGTGTAGAACATTGACAATGCAACAGGTGATAAAATTTCATGAAATGTTATTTCAAACGGCTGATAAAATTAACCAAGATACATTTATTTTGAAATATTGTTTAGGCAATAAACCTAAACGAAATAAAACCACACATCATTCTGTTACACTCAAGTATTACATCTCTGTTGAAGATGGAGTTTTAGTCAGGGTGTGTAAGAAATCTTTTTTTGGGTATAACAAGTTTAAGTGCCAATAGAATTGAAAGAGTAGTGAGAAACTTCAATTTATAGTCTCAAATACCGCAGGAAAAGAGGGATGGTGACCGAATACAAACGAAAAATGATAGTAAAAAAAGATCAATGAAGACTTTCATTGAGAGTATAAATTGTGTCGAATCTCATTATTGTAGAAGTAAGAGGTCAACACGAATGTACTTGCCATGTACTCTAATTTTATAAAACTCTACAAAATGTATTCTGATAAATACCCCAATGAAAACGTGAAACTCAGTTACTTCCGAGATTATGTTAATTCAAATTATAACATTGCTTTTGGAACACCAATGACTGACGTTTGCTCAACATGTCTTCGAGTAAAGGAATCGATAGCGAAAGCAATTACACAACAAGAAAAAAGTCCAAATCCTTACAGAGTAGAGAGTCCATACATTAAAAGTGAGAGAATTTTATAGATTATTGAAAAGCGAGGAAAATTACATCCAAACTTTTTCTTTTGACTGCCAGAAAAATTTAAGTCTACCAAAGCTTCCAGATCAGGCCGCATATTTCAGTCAACAAATTAATTATTACAACTTAACAGTGGTCAAAGGGAACTCCAAAAGTCAACTTACACCAAATAATGTTTTTTCGTATGTTTGGGTGGAAACAGATTCCCCAAAAGATTCAAACGCAATTTCCTCTACTATTCATAACCTTTTGAAAAACCATCAATTTTCGGATACTAAAGAAACAGTGCGCCTATTTGCAGACGGTTGTGGAGGGCAGAATAAAAACTCTGTACTTATGTCCATGCTGGGGTATTGGTTGGCTCGGGAAGCTCCCACGCATATTAATACTATTGAAGTTATCTTCCCAATAGTGGGACATTAATTTCTCCATCCAGACAGGGTTTTTGGACTAATTGAAAGAAGCCTAAGAAAAATTAATATAGTTATAAGCAGGGAAGAATATGAAGATATCAGAAATCACTCGACTATTAAAAGATTGGGCAACGACTGGAGAATATTCGATTGGAATGAACAAACTAAAAATTTGACAAAACTCCCAGGTCAATGGCATTTCAAATTCAATCCATCCAAAAGATTTATATTCACCAAAAGTGGAAATTCGGTGAATGTAAGAGGCGAGGTAAATTATCGGAGTGATTGTGGCGAAGGCAAGTTCATTCTCAAAAGAAATAAAAGATTTGATCAATTCAAACCAAAATTATTGCCCATTCAAAATAAACTCAGAGGGAATAAATCCACCAGATACATTGCTGAAAAAACACTATGGAGATGATTGGAGACAAGATCCAAAGCTTGAATTCTATAAGATTATAGATTTTGATCAACAACATCAAACTGAAGAAACTGATGAAAACGACATTTTCGAATGTGAAAATGACATTGAAATGAGAATATAAATCATTTTATATTTTTTATTACCCTTTTATGCTATTTGTGTTTTAATATTAATAAATAAAATAATAATTACTGAGACATGTTCAATCTTTTATTACATAAAAATCACCCAAAAACATTACGTTAGTTGCAAAACTGTGTATATGATATTTTTAAACTGGTAATTTAACTGTTAATAATCATTATATTGGTAAAAATCTTGTCCCATGTTGTCAAGCAATGCCGCTCCATTTATTGATAAAATGTTCAGTATAGAATTCCACTAGTTCTAGTCGTAAACAGTTTTCTGCAAATATCTCAGAATGACATGGATGATGTCATATACACACTATTGCATCTAGTGGACTAGTATAATACATATTCACATCCAAAAAAAAAATAGTTATATAATACACAAATATTATACAGGTAAATCTTAAAATTTAGTACATTGTTAAATATAATTAGCTAATATAGATTGTTAACAAGGTAATAGTTTGCGAACAGTATAAGTTATACGCAAATTTTAATTAAAAACTGTATTTTTTAAACATTGTTACAGAACCACTCTAATGAGTGATATGCCCCTTCAATTAATAAGTCTTTTATGGTGTTTATAAAGTTTTGATGTGGTAGTGCAGTTATTTTTGCAGGTAAAATATAGAGCATGGGTGCATAGTAGTTAACAGCATTGCGACTTTTTTTCTAATCTGAGGTATTTAAATGCAATTTTATTTCTATTTCGTGTGTGATAGTTATGTGTGTCTGCATGTACATGATATTTATTTAAATTATTTCTTGCATATTCAAGGCAACATAATATACATATAATATGACGGTACAGTTAAGATTTTAAGTTCCTTGAATTTTTGCCTGGTGTCCTCCCTGTAGCTTAATCCGGACATTATTCTTATAAATCGCCTTTGAACTTTAAAAATGCGGAACAGATGACTAGTATGTCCCCATGCCAAGATTGAAAAATTAATTTCAAAGTTTTTAGCACACAGAGAGACTTCATTTCAGATTTCTAATCATGTATATTTAGCAAGCTTATTACAAGTGTGGTTTATATATTGATCCCATCTTAATTTTGGATCTAATATTACTTCGAGAAATTTAACAGAGTCTGGGTTTATGTAATCTTATATGTTTCTAGTTGTAAAAATCATGTATGTTTTACTCTCATTTAAACACAGTTCATTTGACTGAGACCATTCTAAAGCCTTTGATTGTGCCGCTTTCATTTTGCTTAAAAGATCATTTAGATTAGTATGTACAGTTAAAAAGGTTGCATTGTCCGCATATAAAACACATTTTGAACATGAAACATGAGATGGCAGGTCATTTATGTAAACTAAAAACAAGAGCGGTTCTAAGATAGAGCCTTGAGGAACTCCATGTTGGATATTTGAGATGTGAGGTGATGTGTTATTATATGTGGTGACCTATTGTCTAGCGGATAAATATGAACGAAGCAACTTCTCAGCTAGACTACTAATACCATATTTCCTTAACTGATCTAAAAGTACTTCATGCTTTGCATAATCAAAGGCCTTAGAAAAATCACAAAATGTGCATCCCACATACATTTTGCTTTCAAGGCCCTAGATTACATTTAAAATAAGTTCGTTAATAGCCATTGTAGTAATTTTCTTAACTCTAAAACCAAACTGATTTTGATGTAAGAGGCTGTTATTTTCTAAGTAATAAGTTAGCCTTTTGTATAAAACTTTTTCAAATAGTTCACTGAAAATGGGGATAAGAGAAATTGGACGGTAGTTGGACATTGAATCAACGTTTTAAATATAGGTACCAGTCTAGATATTTTAAGGCACTCAGGAAATATCCCCTCTTTGATACATTGGTTTATGAGTTTAGTAAAAGGTATGAGTATCGAATTTTTTATAATTTTTATATTTAACTCGTAATAGTCCTTAGTGAACTTGGGCTTTATATTTTCAATAATGGCTCGCACTTCTATAAACGAGACTTCATTAAACACAGTCAGGGTTTCTATTAATTTTGGTTCATATATGTATAAGTTTAATACTAATTGCTTTATGATCTGATGTGCCTGTAATGGAGGTAACAAGGGAAAAACTAATATTGGTCAATATATTATCTAAACAATTATTACCTCTTGTATTTTCCTTTATTAAAGCTGACAATCTAAAGGAGTTTATAAAGTCTGTAAATTTAAGGTTTTCTAAATTATCAGTGTTGACATATTCTTGTCAATAACTTTAATAAGGTTAAATACGTTACTAATAATATCAAGGAATTGTTGAAAATCAGCCCTAGGGCTCCTGTACACTGTTATTATTACAATATTGAAATTTATTATGTTTGCAGAAGCTAATTCACATATTTTTCATGAGACAAATTGCTTATATCTTGAAGAGGTCTAAATGTTAAATTGTTTTTTATAAGGATAAATACCCCGCCATGATTCATTTCCGAACTACAATAATAGAAGGCTACTCTATAACCCTGTATATTCGATAAATCAATTTGACTTTCTTTTAACCAATGTTCTGAGAAGCATATTATATCATAAGAGTTTATCATTTTTTAAAGTCCAGTAGAAACATTTCTAATTCCCCTCTTTTTCGCAATTGATTGAATATTTAAATGTAACACATTGAAATTATAGCCATTTGTGTTTACTAATTGGTGTTTGGTGATTTTTCTAGAATTGTAAAATTTGGAAGTTGCTCATAGTTTTGTTGTAATATACAATCTGGGTAAATATCACTAAAAGTTAAATCTATTGCGTTTTATTTTTGGAAGGTGTTGTCACCATTATAGTGTCTCTGGTATTATTAACAATAATTATATTCTAAGTACAAATTTTTTGGGTTATTAGGTCCAATGTAATTAAAACACTATTGTATTAACTTGCCGACATTTCGGTATAATTTATTACCATCCTCAGGGCACTGTAAGATATGAATAAATTGATTGTAAGTTATTCTATAACTATATGGGTGATAAATTCTAATCCAAACTAATAGTGAAGAAATAATATTGAACAGTTAATTAATTATTCTATAACAGATTGTAGGAAACATGTACTTATTTTAGGCACTTCAATTATTATTTAGAATTAGTTATAGGTTAGTGATATATAAAAATTATAAACAAATACTCATAATAAAATTAATTATATTCTCGACGACACTGTTATTCATGCTTTTATTACCTAGTTGTAATGTGCTTTCTATGCTTGTTTTGCAAATTTAAGGTTTTTGTTATGGCTTTTCTTACACATAATTTCTATTTTATCATCAATAACATTTTTCTTCTCTATAAAACCCTCACTGTTATTTATGTCCAACTATGTTACATTCCCTTCAGCATACCTATTTAACAAAAATGCATAACCATGCAACTTACTATTAAATTTATTAATAAATCTTTTAGTTTTGTTATTGTAACAATTGCTAAAAGGTATGGAAGTGAATATAATATTGGTATGAGTACAGTATCACATTTTACTGTTAATTTCCCTAAAAGGATATTTTTTATTATCAAAATCATTTGACCCTGCCAATATCACCACATAATCATTTTCTGAGTATTTTTCTGTTAAGCCTTTATTACATTATCAAAGGAAGCATCTGGTTTAATGATTTTTTCTGTGTTAAAGTTTTTCAACCGCAACTTAAAAATTTTGTCCACATTATCACCGGTCTCATCACACAACACCATTATATTATGAGTATCTTGATTAGCGAGTTTGCTTAAATCAATGTTCATATTACCATTTATTTTCAGATGGCCTTTGGTTACTTCACTAGGTTTGTCTGATTTTTCACTACTGTTATCACACTCTCACTGTTTCATCCCTTATCAGCTCGTTCTGTGTATTTGTCTTTATTTTTATTCTCTTTGTTAAATTTGAAGTTGAATATCTCACATCTTAATTTTTTTCAGTTCACTTGCATTTTCCTGAGTCAGAGTTTCAATAGACGTGATCATATTTCTTCTGTCGCTATTTAGCTCCTTTAACTCTACCTCAGCCATACCCGAATCTTTAATTTTTTCAATTTTTTCTTGTAGTGAGTTATTTATTCGTGTTAACTTTATGATATCCTTATTTAAAGCAGAGATTAGTTCTCTTTGTTGTGTAATTTTTGTAACAAAATCTTGTTCTGCGTCAATACTTCGTTTTCAGTCTTGTGTTCTTCTTCTAAGCCGCTGAATATGCACATCTTTTTCCTTATTATCTTTACTTAGTTTATTAATTTCATTAAGAAGTTTACTGACATTTTCTTCTTTTAGTTCTTCCATTTGTTTCTTTTTTTCAATAGCTTCTTTGTCTTTAATATCATTACTTGGTCTACTAATTTCTATAACAAGCTGATTAAATTTTTCATCTTAATTTTTCTTCTTTTTCTCGCATTCTCTTGAACAAATTATTTTATGACCACCTACTTTTACAACGTATTTTTTCCTTTCTAGAGAATTGGTATGAAAAATATTTAAGCATTCTGTACAGATTAAATTGAGAGTCTTTTTTACAACATTTAACTTTTGCCTTCATTTTTGCTGAGTCCTGTCATCAGATAATTCTTGATTTTTTTAGTCCTGACCTATCTCAAGTTCATAAGTTTTATGTTTTTAGATATTTCACTTCATTCTTACTCAAACTACAGCTTAATTTGAGGCAAGATAAGATCTATAAATACCAGGTGACACAGGACACATGTAACACTCCATAGCATGTTTATTTAAAAAGATATTATTTTGAAATTTGGTGCACTTATATATTGCGTGATTGTCCTTTTTTAAGTACAAAAAATTTTTGTCCATCACTTGCGGTTTCACCGGAAGTGACATCTACTCAGTTATTTTAAATGGCACCCTGTATATTTTTTTTACCTATCTGATTCGTCTCTAGATTCTCTTTTCAACCATGTATCGGAACATGACATTTGTTTTTAAAATGACAGTTAATATCAATTTTAGTTTGTTAAGTCTAGGTGGCCCTGATATGAACCTTGGCAGATATTGATGTGTAGTGTGCCGTGATATCGAAAGACCTCTGGCATGCAACTTTGGGAATAACCAGTAGCTGAACAGACTAATAAGATCTAACTTATTTAAAAAAAATATCTTTAAACAACCCACGATATCTTAAAAACCAAGATAAGAACCCCATTTTTTTACTTCACCTAGTTAAAAAATACTTATTTATCTTTTATTTTTGTTCAATACAATTGCTGTGCCTATCATATTTTGCTTTCTTCATTAAAATTAGTATCGAATGTTATGCAATAACAATAATGAATATTGTACTGCAACAAAATATTTAGTAAGCAGGCGGTGGAAACAAAATAAAAGTAGGTAAAACGATTTTTTTAATAAATAAGTAAAACAGATTTGAACAAAATTGATGAAAAACCATTACACTATGTAATACATTTTTACAACGAATGAATGAAATTAAAATAAAATATTTACTGAGGTACTACATACAAACATTTTTTTACTACAGATGTTCAAAATGTTGTCCGTTATTATCTCTGCACAATCGTGTTTTTGTGACGGTAGCCCTAAGCACGTTATCTAACTGTAATTCAGTAATCCCATCTGGTAACCTTGCAGGCCATCGAACGGGCCCATTTGTTCCCATCCAGTTTTCTCCAAACCTTTCATTTAAATAATTCACCACAACTCTGCTGTTATGTGGTGGAGCCCCATGCTGTTGAAAAATTATTGGGTTAACATTAGGTGACAGTTCTTCCAAAAAATCTTCTATCTGGTTTTGCAAAAATCCCAAATATCTTTCTCCATTTAATGGACCATCAAAAATTATAGAGTAGAGTGTGGCAAATCAGAAGGCTCTCAATGGCATCCCATTATTTGCAACATAAAATACGACAGCTTTTTTAACTGCGGTTAAAGCAGGGGTGGTGACTTTAGGACCTCACTGTAATGTATGTAATATAATACAGAAAAATAAAGATTACTCAGTTTATTATAATTATTTATTCATCATAAACCAACACTGGCAAAGCAGTTTCTGCATTCTTTGTTAGATTTATTCCACCATGAAATAAATATATTGAAGGAATCGCTGAAAGATAAAAAAAAAAAAATTATTCACTGAACTCAACTGTTAATTTCATTTTGTCTAAACACTGTGTCGATTTTGGAACTATTGAATCAAAAACCGTTAATGTTAGGCAAATCAAGTAATTAGCTGTATCCACTGATTTTAGTTGAATGACTAATCGATTAATTTTAGTCGTGAGGTAAATTTCTTGACTCAAATAATAAATCGTTTGAAAAAAATTTAATCCATTATGTATTTAATAACGGCAACTATGTAGATATTTGTATAATAAATAAATACAATTTATTTTGTTACTTTATACTAGTTTTTGAGATACTAAGTGTTAAAATTAAATTTTGTAACATATGACTTCCTCACCCCTCAAAGTGAGGAAGTTATGTATTCGTGAAAAAAAATTTTGAAAATTTTTATTGCATTTCTGGACGAATCTCGACAATTTATGACGATACACAAAATTTCAGACAGAAAAAAATTTTCTGTCTGTGTGTGTGTGTGTGTGTGTGTGTGTGGTTCGTGATAGCAGCTACAGTTTTTGAGATAAAGCTTTCAAATTTGGTACACACATTCTAGAGGTCAAGGAAAAGATTGAGTTCGTTGATGAGCAAAACCGGTCCCAATGTCCTAAAAAAATATTAGTGACCAATGTGACTTTTTTGAAACGTCAAAGTGACTTTTTTTGAAACATCAAAAAATGTGACTTTTTTTGAAACGTCAAAAATTACTTTTATTATAAACTCCACCACACGTTGAGTTTTACTACGGTGAGGAAGTTCTCATCCCCAAGTAATTGGCAGCGGTTTATTTATTACAAAATCAAAACAACAGATATCTGATTAAAATTAGGTATGGGTATGTTTTATAAGTCAACAAGTACGATTAAGATAGTCCTATTGTGATATTTTATAGAAAGCACCACTTACACAATTATTGTCGTTAAAAATTGTTGCTCCTAATTTTTGCCAGATTACATTTTTTGGCGTCGCTCTTGAAAAATGAAACAAAAAGGTATAATCCTTCAAACAGTAATTGAAATATAAGAAATCACAAAAACTATAATTGTACATAAAGATATACCGATTATCTTGTACCGCCCGAGGCAATTAATTGACTACTAAGCCAGCCGCTATATCAGTATCCCTTTATTTATATTTGCACAGTTTTCATGTGATTTTTTTATATTTTTATTACTGTTTGGAGGATTATCCTTTTGTTTAAAGTTACTAAAATGCACCCTTTTTGAGTAATTTGAGATTAAAGATGGCAAGTTATACTCAATAAGCAAAAAGCCATGTTTTGGATTTTTCGATTTTTCATTAACTTGGAAAAAGAAATTTTGTTTTTGATAAAGTCAAAAATGTTATTAAGAAAAGATGTGAATCATCCCAGTAGGTCAATATCTAAAATATATACATTTTATTTTTTCAACTGTTTTGAAATTTTTTATTTTTGGTTTTGATCAAATTTTAGATTTGGCCTTTCAAAATGATTCTGAACAACTGTTATTACTTAATCAAATTAAAAACAAATAATAATAATAAAATGAAATAAAAATGCCTCATATGATTGTTTAATTTTTTCTTTCAACCTTGCATCGTATGTAGCTTTGCATTTGAAGAGGAAAAATAATTTTATCTTTTCCGACCAAGTTGGTTTAAATCAGATAAAAATTAAAAAAGTTATAGGGGTGTTACACTCTTAAGTGAGACACTGTATACATAATTTTTTTTTACTTATGGTAATCTGAATGATCAATTTTTATGTCATTTAATATAGTTCGTCTGAAACAATCAGAATGAGTCAGTTTTACCAAAATCACAAATCAGTTTCAATCAGTATATTTAAAACAACTAAAATAGTGGATTGACTAAAATGACCAAAAAAATGGTTTACCAAAACCAATTTTAACGATTAATGTGACTAAAAACTATTATTTGAATAACTGACTGACTTTGTTGACGTAGCCCTTATTAAATAATCTATAAACTGTAATTAATAATTATAATAAAATAAGCAATTATATACTAACAACTATCATATAGATGGTTAAAAAAAAAATTATTCTATTTATTCTTAAGCAGAGGTGTATGCGAGGGTATATGCAAATTGTAAATTTTGCAAACGAAATCATTGCCTACCAGTTTTTTTCAATTTTTTAGGTTGTGACCCCATCAACCGAGCTTGCATTGCATCTTCATAATCTTCAATTTTAAAATGCTTACTACATACTCTTTTATTCCGTGAATCGAATTGATCATCTCGGTAGCATCTTCTTACCCATTCTTGCCTTAATTGGGGATCTTTGGGAAAGGTAAAAAATCCAATTCTTTCTCCAGTTTGGATGGCCTTTGTGGAGTTACTTGTGCAAGTAAACACACTGCAGGTATTTCCAGGCATCTAAACAATATTTTTATTTAGATTTAATTTTATGAACATGTTGAAAAATTGTTTGAAAGATTTACACAGATTGTTACTCAGATCTGAATGCCCTAGCAAAATTGGTAGTCTTATACCTACTAACTAGATCAAACGAGGACATATACAATAATTATTATTTACAGGATATACAAGACCTGATTTTTCCTGACAACTTGAATAGGTTTTTGAGTTTTAGGTACAAGATCAGATATTATATGTTATTTATTTATAAACTGCCAAGAAGTATTTCATAATTCATGTAAAACAATAGCAGTTATATTACGCCTGGTTTTATCTAGGTGAATTTTATAAATAGTCATTTTGAAAACGCTAAAATGTATAATTAATTTTAAACAAAACACCTTATTCTAACAATTATAATTAAGTTTTTTTTTCAATTCAATCCAAAGAGTATGCTTTTAATCAACTATTTCAAATTCAGTTCAATTCACTTACCATGAAAATAAAATAAATAAATAAAAATTCTATAAAAATGTCTTTTAGAACGTTTTACTTGGTCTCTGGTTTTACTCACAAAACATAAAGTTTTACTTTATAAAACACTGTTTTTTATTTACACGCGTCCTTCGTAAACAATGCATGACAGAATTGTCAAAACTTAACTCACAAGTCCAACATACATTACGACTACATCATAGAAAACTATTTTTCTGCTCTGTGCTATGAACTACATTACATTTTGAAACATATGATCTACCGCACATCGCTAGTATGCATGATACTTTATTTGTATCATGGCTAGTATGTCCCACGATTCATAAGAACCGTGAGTATGACCTACCTCGTGAGTGCGTTCGAAATTAACCTAGAGCTTTTATATAAGTAGGTATAGGTATAACATCACTTGACCTTTTAATTACTCTGTTTTATGAACGCAAAAGGTAACGTTTGGTATGTTATACTTTTTTTTTACTGTTTTTGTTCTTGATGTGGCTAACATGCAGTTCATGATATTTTTGCATGGGCGTTTTTTGAAATGTTAGTTATTGTTTAAATATCTATTGTTCTGATTACATGTATGAGATAAAACCCTGAAAAAGTCTTTTTCTGAAGCCAAGAATAATTTACTCATTACTAAGTCGTCCCTATTTTTATCAATCTAGCTAAATGATCTCACATACTTACATGCGTTATTCGATACGCTTATCATACAACACTATTTTCCTATTTGAATCTTTCACAACAGGCTGTAATGTTTTACGTATCAACCACAATTTTTTTTTAAATTTTATTTGAAATTGAAATATTCAATGCCCACCAAAAAAAAAATATTATTTGAAATATCTTAGGGGAGAGCTCATCTGCGCATGACGAATAAACTTTAACTTGCTCATCGAGGTGGTTGTTAAAGTGGAGTGCACTCGAAGTGTTACACCGACAATTTACGAACGACATATATTTACCCAGTTTAAAATTATACCACTTTTCGAACGGCTAATATGCACTCTGTATATTGCTTAGGGTAATTTCGAACGGCTTCCGTAAGTCTGTTCCACAGAATTAAAGTACTAAAGAAGAGTTTTATTGTGACCAGAAATCTTCTACTCGTAGTAGTAGAAACGTATCTTGCCGTTTTATTGGCAACTACTTTTTCCACTTTTGCTATTTTCCTTATGACCCAATTTGATCGTAGGAAAACTAGAATCGCTGGTCACAAAATAAAAGTAACTAATAATGGTGGTAACTAGAAACGAGGGTTTGAGTTGAGCTTAAGTTTTCAGCTTCAGCAGTGAAGTTCAGTTGTTCTGTTCTCTGCTGCTGTAGTATTTCAATTGTTTCCCGGTTTGCATTATTATGAAAATGAGTGTCATAAATGTTTTACGCAAAATCGACAATAATTTTGAAATTCACAAAGTAGATGGCAAGATGTAGGTATTAGAATTAAGACTTTAGAACTGAAAGTTTTCGTTACTGAACAGAGTTTCGTCTTTCAAAATTCAAATTGTAAACACGGAAGAAGTAAGGTTATATTTGTAAACATTATACATTTTACTAAATCACTGAGATACTTATGGTAACACTGATAAACTGCTTTTGAACATCCGTAATCTACTACTCGTGGCAGTGTTTATGAAGTATATAAACACTGCTCGTGGGTTGAAATCAGGGTTGCCAGGTTTTCAAGTTTGGGAAAATGGCTCCTCGTGAGTGAGCTAACTTCCATAGCAGAGACGTGTATAGTAAAATCAGAGATCTGAGTAGAATACATTTATATTCCTAGTTGTTATTATGCCTATCTTTGTCTATGTTCACAACGTTTTGAATGGGGCTAGAAATTCTTGGAACAATGAACAAATATAGTGAGCTCAGGCTCAGACGAACATACCGAAAAGATTAAAGTTCTTTTGTTGCCCTCTCTTGACTAGTAGCAGTAACATAAATCAATTTGTTATTCGTTAATATGGCTGACAGTGTCAGGAACGTAGGTGAATCGTTAAAGTTAGAGAAAAGTTATAAAAGAAAAATATATCGCCGTCCACAGAAGAATACACTCAGACGAATCCGTAGAAGACGCAGTAAAGTCAGGTATTATAGATCATTAAAACGAATTAGATATAACAAAAAAACAGAAGATTTGTGTTCAGCAGTGCAAGTATTTGATATTAGTGACATGGAGTGGGCGCCAGCATGTAGTTCATCAGTTTTGCCAATAGAGGTCACGGAATGGCAGAAACAAGATCAAATTACATATTGGAAATCACGCGCCATAAGTTTAGAATTGGAGAATCGTATGTTACATGAACATTTGTGCAATGTTTACGCGAAAACAATCGAAGAATACTCGCAATATAAAAGTTGTGTACAAGACAATAATGTAGAAGAATATCAAAAAGAAATTGTGGAGAAAACAGATCGTGAGGATAAAGTTAATGCCATCAAAAAAAATGAAGCAAAATATCAAAATCCAGTAAGTCCTAAACAACCGGAGGGGAAAAACAGAATTGAAGAAATGAAGAAAATTTATGGAGATATGGCGCAGAAAATAATGGGTATGGAAACGGCTCTTCAGTTAAATTATGAACGACATATAGACCAATCAAAACCACCTTACTGGCCTAGTATACCCCTTCGTTTAACATTTTGAATAAATTAATTATATTAAGTGTAAATAATTTTTCTATTGTCTTTAATTTTTGTAAAATTTGCAATCCATTTACCTTAAAATATACTGACTTATTTATTATAAAGGGTGGTTTAAATTAAATTTTTAAGAATGTATTCAGCCATAACTCGCAGAAGGTTATACAATTGTTTCAACAATGGTACCCTTGGATTTTAAACAAGTTTAACTGAGCTTTGGCTAAACCACATTTGTACAACTGGCCCTAAATTAAACTCCACAGGTAATACAACCCCCTCTAAACCCGAAGGTACCTTATGTGGCAGAGGGCTACACATTTGGAGACGAGGGACACACCCAATGTTTGAGTATGATACGATTAATTTCTGATTTAGAAAAAAATCCTAGCTTCTCGACCGGGGATTCCACCGTGAAAGGCAAGTGTCTTTACCACTCGGCCACAAAGCCACAATGGGTAACTATACTTGGGTAACTGCCTAGGGATATTTATCTCTTTTTTTAATGACAGACTTGAGAATATCAATTCGAAGGTAACATAACAAATAATCCCTTTAGAATAAACTAGGAATATAAATATACGTGCTATTTTATTTTTTAGAATTCTTGTCTTATAGTCGAAAAAATTAATGTATCATAAAATAACTGGTATATTTACAGTAAGCACAGGTACGTCCTCTAGGGAAATATGGAAAAATTTTCCACTTGCACAAAAAATATCACTCATTATTTATGTTGTTAAATAATATAGTATTATAAATTTGATTAATAAAAATGTAAAATCAAAATTTAATATTCACAATTTATTTTAAAATCACTAGTCAAAGAAACTTATTCACAGATTACTTCTAGACATTAGTAAAATTTGTAAAATATTTTTTCAGGAAGGAAATTTATCGACCCGGTTTTTTTTGTTTTCGAAAATTTTGGTTTTTGTACCTAGTTGACATTTAGAAGTTTCCACGATAAAACATTTAATTTTATTTTAAAATGTCATTACTACAAAAAAATCAAAATTTTCAAAAAAACGAAAAAAAGCGGGTCGTTTCCCTCCTGATTATGAAAAAATGTATTCTGCAAATATTTTACATAATGGTCTAGAAGTAATCTGGGCGTGCTGTGCTTTTTCTTCTCAGATTTTTATTGAAATCATTTTCTGAAAAATAAGTATATCCATTGTACAGGGTAGGCCACCGAAAACGAAACGCGGGTTTTTTTTGCATTCAAGCCCATTTTTCCAAAAACGCTCGGACCCGTCGGTTCTGTTTTCAAGGACGACACGTGATTGGGTATTTTCGATCGCACCATTTCAACTCTTGAAATTCGTAAAATTTTAAATGGCAAAGGGGTCAAGTAGAGCATCGTTTTAAGCTCGTTAAATTCTTTTTAGAATAGAATGGTACGTACTTTTTAAATTTGGGCTAAAAGTTTGCGGAAAACTACGTTCTAAAACTGAAGAATTTAATGAATTAGGTACTTGCGAATAAACACGCCTTAACATTTTGATGTTTTTGCTTTGTTTTCTTCCGTTCACACTGAAGGTAAAGACGGCAAAACATAGCTGGTATTATTGAAGCAAGAATAGTCAGTAGTCTATGACTTTATCGGCAACTAATTCCTCATTCAATTAATTCTTTAGTATTAGAGAACGCAATTTCTCGCAAACTATTGGACCAAATTTAAAAACTAAATACCGGTAAAGATAATTTAACGAACCTTAAAACGATGTTCTATTTGGCCCCTCTTATGGGTGGATTCCATTAGCACACTGATTTAATAAAGGTAAATTAAATGACGTAAACAATCATATAGATAATATCGAGGATAATATACTGCAACATGATTGTTTGGTCATAATTTAAATTTTGTGTCATATCTTAGTATTGGAGCATAACAGCCAAGCGATGCTTTAAAACTAAATAAAGAAGTTTTGCAGAAAAGAAAATGCGATTGAAAAGTTGAAAAAATTGTGTACCTATCCGGGTTATTTTTTAAACAATTTGTAAAATATTTGTAAATTGTTTTTTTTTGCAGAATCAGGTGGAAAATATATCAACAGATTTCAAATTTCATAAAAAGATATTGCTTTTTTATAAAGTTTCAAAATTTTATTTTAGAATCATTTTTCACTGTGCAAATTTCAAAAAGGTGTAACTTTCTAAAAAATCTATAATTTTTTTGACGAAATTTAGAATCTGTCCATATATTTTTTACCTTTTTCTGAAAAAAAAAGTTTTGAAAATGTTTTACAAATTGTTTAAAATATAACCTGGGTAGGCGCACAATTTTTTGTAACTTTTTTCGTAAATTTCAGTGGCAATTTTTTTTTCGACAAAACTTCTTCATTTACTCTTGATAGTTGCCTTAAAATAATGCTTGGGTCCCATACTACTAATATATGACATTGCCTTAATTTCACCAGCCGCCAGTAAAATATTCAAAACATGATACAACGTGTATATGATTGTTGCCATTTAATTTATCTTTATAAAATCAGTGCCAGTTGGTGGGGTGATCGAAAATACCTACCCAATGAAGTGTCCCCCTGGGTTGTCTTGAACACATTTTGAAAAGTACGGTAGCGCAGTCACATTTCATTCTAGAAATAACGCAGTGTTACTGCAGTACTACTTGAAAAATGCTCTAGATATTTGCATAAATATCTAAAAATATTAATTGAAGATATCTCACTGTTGCTTTGAGGTTTCGAAATACAGTGTGTCTCATTTAAAATGAAGACACCTAGTTATTATCGTAATTTTTTGAAATTCAGGTTTAAGCTTTGGCACAATTGTAGTCCTATATAAGACGTACATTTCGAGGCCCCCAAATTGGGCCCAATCACGATATTTTACTTCGCGTTGAAGATATCGAAAAAAGTTATTAAAAAAAGTTGTTCAGTCTCAAAACCAAATTTCATTACGAAATTCTCATTTTTAGTTTTTTCAGAATTTTTCCGCAGTCTACACACGGTGACAATTTTGACTTGCAATTTAATAGGATGCCATGGAATTGGAAAAAATACATTTTAAGAGAAAAGAAAACAAACAATTCATTTTTGGTAATTGAAATAAATAAAAAAACAACAGTTTAAGGTAACAATCAGTTTTTGAGTAATTATCTCATTGCTCATTACATTTATTTAAATAAAATTTTAATTAATTATCGGATGTAGCCTCTCTCAACTAATCCTCCTTCAATTTGAATACATTTCTCAATTCTTTTACGATTATGATTGACTACTCTCCTCAACTCTGGAATGCTGATTTTGCAACAGGCCCGTCTTATTTTAGCACAAAGTTTTTCTCTATTTCTAGGCCTTGTTATGTAAACTTTATTCTTCACTGTTCCCCAGAAATAAAAATCTAATAGTGTAATATCGGATGACCTAGGAGGCCAGAGTTCAAGAGGACTATTTCTTCCTATCCAGCGCATTGGAAAATATTCGTTCAACCATTGACGAACAATAATTCTAGACTTATGTACTGACGCACCATCTAGTTGGAAAAACATCTCATGTCGCACATTCAGAGAAAGATTTTCAATTGCATCCCATAATTCCATATCGAAAACGTTAACTAAACGCTCAGCATTTAACGAGTTATTAAAGAAAAACGGACCAATTATTCAGTCTCCTAAAATTCCACACTATACGGTAACTTTCTCTGAATACTTGTCTTTACAATTAATAACACAATAAAGATTTTCTATAGCCCAGTATCTACAGTTTTGAGACGATACCACCCCATTACTGGTAAATGTAGCCTCATCAGTAAACAAAATTTGATTTAGTAAATCTCCGTCATCTAAAAAATTTCCCTTGGCCCAATAGCAATAATGCAACCTTTTATTTTCATCACATTCTTTCAAAGTATGTAGAAATTTTGGTTTATAAGGCTAGATTTTATGACGTATGAAACATCTAATTTTCTCCTTGCCCATATTCAGTTGAGACGCTAAATTTCGTAAAGTCACTCTTGGATTAGCTTGATTTGCAGTTAAGATTTTGTTATCTTCAGGATGCGGATGCATTCGACGAGGTTGATCATTCTGGGGTATTTTAATAACACTGTCAGTTTCATTGAAAACAGCATTTATGGCGGCTGCAGTTCCATGAGTAATATCGGATATAAAGGATGTCTTCGGTTAAAATCTGCGGCTACTTCTCTGCTACTACGAACCCCATCACCAAATAACCTTATTATTTTGATTTTTTCCCTTAAATGCAGACACCTTTTATGATTGTGAACTAGAACTTTACACAATATAACTCAAAGTTTTGTCAGATTGACATTAATTTAATTACAGTGTTTGTTTCCATGGCATCCTATTAAATTGCAAACCAAAATTGTCACCGTGTGTAGACTACGGAAAAATATTGAAAAAAACTAAAAATGCAAATTTCGTAATGAAATTTGGTGTTGGCTCAAAATTAGATTCTGAACAACTTTTTTTATTTTTTTTTCGATATCATCAACGCTAAGCAAAATATCGGGAATGGGCTTCATTTGAAGGACTGCCGTTGTCTCAGTTTGTTACTTAAATTTAAGTTGATTGCATCGAAATGTACTTCTTAATAACTAGGTGTCTTCATTTTAAATGAATCATACTGTATACACTATTTATACAAAACCAAATAAAAAAGAAACTGGTATAACTAAAACCCGTTCAAAATCCGTACAATTTTTCAGTTCATTTAATATTTATTCACGAGTTATAAGAAAAAAATATAGGGTGACGTCAATCTCAAAATTGGCTAATGTGAAAATATATATCTTTTTTGTTTTTTGTTATATATTTTCCGATAAAACTAGTTTACGTACCCGTTGACGTATTAACATTTTAAAAAGAATTAAAATTTACTTAACGTGTTGTTTAAATTTCTGGTTTTCTGTCGTTTGAGAATGGTTCGGTAGATGTTTATAATATAATATTACTGGGAACCGATACCTACGCGTCCGAGCTCTAAGTATAATAGAATTAGTTTGTGGATTTTGATGTTAAATATTGGCCTGACTCATGAAAATTAGTTTTACAGTAAACTTTTACTACAATATGACTGTGACCAAGACAATGTCAAGACAAAATGTTAACGTTTTTAATTAAATAATTAATTAAAGTTACGTATTAATTCTAGTATCGAAATCCTGTTTTTTTAATTTAAAAACCAATTATGAATTTTCACGTTTTTAAACCCGGTTTTTAAAAATCAACAAGCCTTCTTAGCGTTTGTCGAAAAAATGCAAAAAACGCCTGTTTCGTTTTGTAACTACTTCGTTAAATTCTTTACAAAACTAAATTTCGTTCTAAAAATAACGCAATTTCTCAGAAACTGTTGGTCCAAATTTAAAAAGTAAAATACCGTTGTAAAGAGAATTTAACGCACTACAGACTACTTACGATGTACTACTTGACCTCTTGCCTTTAAAATTTTAGGGGTGGATTCCACCACCGCTTCAAGGGTTGAATTGGCGCGATCGAAAATACCCAATGAAGGATCCCCCATGAAATTAAAAATCGATGGGCCCGAGCGTTCATTGAAAAAATGAACTTATTTGTAAAAAATGCGTGTTTCGTTTTCGGTGGCACACCGCCTGTATATTACATTAACAAATATTGTGTTTAAAAGAACTTTTAATTAAACACCCAAGTAACACGAATCACGACTTGGAAGTTATTGCTTTTACAGCCACAATAATGCATTTAATACTTGCTTCTACATTTCAGTTTTATTTTGGCTTTTTGGATATTATTTCTGCATCATGGCTTTAAAATTTTAGCCTATAGTTATTGCTGCAGCTTAAATATCAGACAAAATTGCTGTAAATGTCATTTTGCAGTCTGGAACATCAATCTAAAAATTGGAGAAGCTGGGGTTTTTTGAAATGGGAAATGATAATTCGTTCTCAATTATTTAGATATCTTTCTAAATACCTACCTGCAAACTACACTGCGTATATTAAAATTCTTTTAAGTAAATGCACAACTTACCTCGCATTTATTCATTGGAAAAGAAATTATGTCGCGGCATAAAATGTCACAAAATCTTAAATAAAAATTACTGCTTTGACTAGTTTTTGACAAGATCCCAATCTTTTCATTAATCATAAGTCCCGTTTTAATCCTAAGCCTACTGTGTCAAATGATCTCAAATTAATATGAGAAGTTACATCGAATACCGAAACGAATACCTATATACTTAAATTGTAAATATCTCAAACCGTTAACTGTATGAACATTCAAACGGTACAACTTTTTGTTTAGAACTGATAAAGTTATACAAGTTTTTAGTTGAAACTGCCAAGAATTTAAGTGTCAATAAGTTGGGGATTGATTAAAATATTGAGTGCAGTGCACGTGGTGTCCTCTAAAAGCTACCCAAAACTAGGGACTAGGGTACGGATTATTATTTCCCGTCCCAAATGACACCCGTTTATCAATTTTCTGATCCATATCTTCAAAACTGCTTAAATTACAGCAGCAAATTCAAATTTTTGCTTTCTCCCTGTTTCTCCTTTAATATCAACTTTTCGACCAAGGTAAGTTTGGCTAAATCGAAATATTTTGATGTCCGAAATCCACTGTTGCTATGAGTTCTATTACATGCCTATCCAAAAAAATGTCACAGCCAAAAAAAATATTAATCTCAATATGAAATTGTTTTTCCTGAAGTGGATTCGAACATTTGATGTGAAGCTAACACTAACGTGATTTTCCAAAAACCGCCACCCAGCTAGGACATGATATCCCTGGGATGTCATTATATTAAATATTGGATATTCCAGACGCGATCAAAAAATAGGGGTCCGTTTATGATCCCCTATCATCCCGTCCAGGATAATCTCAACTATAAGTCTTTGGCACATCTCATAGTCTTAACCGTTGAATTTCCCAGGAACATCTAAAGTAATAGTCCCTAGGACATTCCAATGGAATGCAAATTGTGAACGGTATCGCATAAGTATTTTTACGTGTTTGCTTTCCCCACAAACACCCTATACTCATAGATTCGTTGATAGAAAGTCCAGGTAACACTTACTCACTACTTTATTTACTAATTAACAATTAACAACAATAGATTAATGACTCGCTTAATTATAATCACAATTAAACACTTATTTATAAATCTTATTTCTTCTTTACTCTTTCTCTCTTAACTTAAGACTCACTCTCGGCCCAACGTTTCCCTTATTTATACATTTATTCACCTGGTCTAGAACATTCCGGAACATTCCCGGCCGTTCTCGTATAATTTTAGTTCCATCTATTCAGTCTACACAGGCGTAACACTGCTCCCTCCTTAAGCCTGAATGTCCCATTTAGGCAATTCTTTGTTCCCTGCATACTTGATTAGTCTCTCTATATGCACCACCTTGTTTCTTGATTTTGGACTTTGCTGAATTTGGTATACGACGTCGTTTATTCTGGTGACGACAATGTATGACCCTTCCCAAGAGGGGGGAGGGGTGAAGCTTCGGGGACCTGCCTTCCTTTCGTTCTGGGTTATATAGCCAAACCAACTCTCCCACCTGATACCCTCCTGAATTAGCCTTAAGATTATAACGAGCCTTCATACGGTCACTTGCTATTGCAATTCGCTTAAAAGGAGCACTGGCGTTATATTGTTTCATAGAGCCCTTACTTTTTATCTGTGGACCCATTCCTGCCGCGCAAACTTCACATTGGCGGCACCAAGCCTTCACATCTTGACGACTGCTTACCCAGTAGAAACGTTCTCTTACTTTTGTCAGGGTTTTTTTTATGCCAAAATGTCCACCAGATGTTACATTATGTACTTGCTGAAGTACTTTTGCTACATGGCACCTGGGGATTACCATTTTCAAAGTAACTTTCTTCCTGTCTGGACTTTCCCATGCTCTCTTCAGCAGTCTATCCTCTACTCTAAGGGAGTTCTATTGTGCCCATAAGGCCCTCAGCCCTACTGATTTATGTCCTTCCAATCGAGTCGGGTTTCTCTTTCTTTCCATTTCAGAATAGGACCAGTTCCCTTATCATTTAACTGCGCTTCCCTTAGCAACTCTTTTGTCCAATCATCCGGAACATCAATCTTAGCGATATTCACTATTTATACATTTTGCTGTTTTTCCTCACGGTGGCAAGGCTTATTGTCTTTCTGAAATGTCTTTTGGAAAGGCTATCTACCTTTTTATTAACCAGCATATTCCCCGAAGTACCAGCTCGCCAATTTTCCTGCGGTTCCTTCATTACTGCGACATTTATCCTCTCAGGGCTACGCTGACGACAGTTACTTTGAATATGACCAACTCTGCCACACTTATAACAGTGCATGCCTCCTCCATTCTGTCTCCCACTACTTTGCTGTTGGCTTGGTCTCGGCTGCAGATTCGAGTTTATCAGTAGTTGTATGGTGTTCTGTACTTGGACATTAGATCTTGAATCTTGAGCTCAAGACAGTTCCTCTTAATATGGCCCAATTTGCTACACTTATAATAGCGGATACCTCCAATCGGACTACCGCTATTTTGTTGTTCTTGTCTCATCTGGGAATTTATCTTTGTCAATAGTTGTGCGATCAACTTTTGTAAGTCGGTTAATACGACTTGCATGGTTTTATTTGCCCGGGTCTCTTTCACAGCCACAGCTCGCACTTTCTGGTCTAATTGTGTGGTATCCTCATAGGTAGCTTCAATCTCAAGTGCATGTACTAGGGCCGCACTACTTCGCTTGTACCTGGTTAACTTAAAAATCCGCCTAACTTTCTGGTCCCGTATTCCATCAATAAATGCTCCAACTGCTAATTGTTGCTGAAATTTCATTGGTGCATCAGGAGAGGTTAAATGGGCTAATCTCTCTACTGTAGCCTTGAACTCTTGGAGGCTTTCTCCACCTCGTTGTCTGTGATTTCATCTGAGTCTGATATACTTGGGCCAGATATTGGTTGCCATATCTTAGCTCTAATGCAGCCTCCAGAAAGCTGAAGTTTTGTTGCTGTGCTGCAGAAATTGTTTTGAGCAAGTCTAATGCTTGGCCCCTCAGTGGTAACCAATACTGTTGCTTTTTCCTCATCGTTCCAGTCATTTGAACGTGCAGCTGCCTCGAACTGCTCTTATATGTTGACCATAAACATTGACCGTCGAAGGAAGGCGGTTGTAACCTAGTACCAGACGACAGTACCAATTGGCCTCCCTTCTCTCTTAATTGTTGTTTCAACCAGGCTATCTCCTTCAACTTCACTGACTTTTCCTTGAACTTCAGTTATTTCTCCCTCAAATTTTCCTCTAAATTCACTGACGTCTTCGTTAATTCCATTGACGTCATCTTTAACTTCGTTAACTTTTTCTACAACGTCACCTTTATATTTTTCAGTGAGTGTGAAAATGGCTGCCTGCTGTTCCTTTAGGCCTCTCTTCATATCTTTGCTTTCTTCTTGTCGTCTTCATTTTAGAAATTTCAATTTCAAATCGTACTATAACTGTGGTAAAAAAAATATGCCGTTTTGCGCTTATATGACCTTAAGGCTAACTGCCTTTGAAAATGTAACTACAAAGGATAATTGACTAAATGGTTGAACTTAGGTGATTAGCTAGGTAGAATTTATCGACTTTGTCGACCTAATATTACTTTAAAGGAGCGTAAAAAGGGCGACCAAATAAGTTGCTATGTAGGTATAAATTACGTAGAATATCCAATAAAATCTATTTAGTTAGAATATTTTAGCAATATGACGATTTCCAGTCACCAAAAAAGGTAAATATTACCTAATTATATTATCTATTTCGACTTTACCTTTAAGGTAATTTGTGGTAGATTTTTTTTAGTTGTTTGTCCCTTGCTGCTTTAATTAAGAGTACTTTTAAGCAAAATAGTGTATTGGTATTATTTACGTAAATTTAAATATAAAGTAAAACCAATAGGTCAATTTCTATAGAAAGTGTATTTTTCCAGCCAATTTTACATCATAACCATTTCAATAAGTAAATTTTATGAAAAATGTTTGCTGGGCGTGAATTTAGTAAACAGCAAGTGTGAAGTTACACACATTGTAAATCAGGCGGTTTATATTGGAAGACTGAATTTGTTAAAAAAATGTCTAGTTCACTCAGATATAATATTTGTGTTGTCGTTTTCTTTATGTTCGAGTTTATAAAATGGTGCATATTTCTATTGAATCATTTCTAATTGACGTGTTTTTCAAGTGTAATAAAACGATATGAAAGGTGAGAGAGATTTACAATATACATCTTTTTCCGCCTTTTTCCTCATTGATGTTCAAAGTTTATGGCGTGTTGTATACAGGAAGCAGCCGCATATAATTTTGTTTTCAATTGTCTATTTGTGTAACAATGCAAAAATGCCCAATTATACATTCAAGTGAACGAAAGGTTTATTTCTTTTTAATTAGGTATGTTGCGAATGGCATTATGAGAAAACTATAATCTTGGAAACTTTGACTCTAATGTGAAATAAATTATGTTAAAAATGCACACGAAGATGTCATTATCAAGTGTAATTATATATTTTTTCTTATAGCCCCATTGGTGAAAAAACTTGTAGAGATAGGCATGTAATTTGAGCATAAAGTATAAATTGTGGTTTTTATAGGTTATGGGAAGAAATGAATAAATCTTAATTCAAGTATCCGTATACAGGAACCGACTAATCAAGTAAATCAAAAAATTTGTTCCTAATCGAGCTTTGGAATTTTGTTTTTATTGACATTCCTGTCTATTTATGTCTGTTTTATTGCCTTGATGAGTAAATATTTTACAGTGATAGTGTTAACACAATAAAGTAGTTCAGATTTTTTTCAGATACACCGAACATTTGGCCTAGGTAACGAAAATAGGCCGATGTTAAACAAGTGATTAAGAAAAAAGAAAACTTGACGAGCGAATGACGTTATCTTAAGGCGAATGAAGAGTAACTAATGAATTTGGTCTAATTCGATTAGCGTTTGGTACAAATTGTAATAGCTGTTCATATTGTACAAATTGAATGCAGATGTTTGTTTATTTTCTCGGTAGCAGACAAATATCAATAAAACAAAATATTTTTTTCTTGAGAAAGCCAGGATTAAGATGTTATTATCGCGAGTGCATCGTAGATTGTAATTAGTGAGGAATTAGTTAAGCTAAAAAAAGAAAACGACGCCGGTGAATGACCTCCCTTTTTAAGAGCATACGACAGTATAGTACAGTTTTTTTACTTTACTTTGGCTTTTTTGCAGTCGTTGTTCGTAAAATTTCATAAACATTCATGATCCCGATATAATTCAATTAAAACGACAGCATTACTCCAATCAATTCTTCTTAATTTTGACTAAACCAGTAAATAAAAAAGTCGAGCCTAACCGCGTCTTCAAACCGTCGAATATAAGCGAACATCGAAATACGTACACACTATGTACGAAATTTAATTTATGTACTGTCTGGTGAGCAATCCTTCTTAAGCAGCACATTTAGTAGTTACCATCAGTGAAACTTTAAAGGTTACTGCAACTAAGGACTGTTACGTAATGGAAACAATCCTTCTACCAAGCATTCACCAAAATGAGGAATATTTATTATGTAGCAGTTACTAATCCGGAACCTTCCTTATTACGCGTTGCTCACTAGGTTATTACGTAAGAGGAACGTAAGCAAGTAGTTGAAATGATTAAAATTTGGAACAGCTCTGTTAGTGGTATGAGAGCATTAGCAAACTAAATTTTGTTCTCTCTATCATTCGAATAGCAAAATATGTATAATGTATTGCAATCGGACTTGTTGAGTTTAAAGTGAATATGTCCAAGTTAAATTGATTGAATGATTAAGTGATAAATCATGATGTTTTGCATTCACTCTGAGCATAGAAATTAAAACGACTATTTGTTTTCTGTAAAATGTTACCATAATACGATAAAAAGAACCTCTAAATTTTGCATAACATCCCTAATAAGTTATTCATTTGTCTAAATTTCACAAATTTGTTCAGTCGGCGAAATTTTAATTAAAACATTTAACTGAATAAGATTTACAGGAGACAACTACTCGGCGGACAAAAGCCCCGACCTACGTTGAATTAAACCTACAAGTCTTGTTTGGTAGCTAAGATCATTTGGCAATTCCTTACTAGACATAAATCGGTTTCGAACTTGCTATGTTCTCGTCAGTGTGCCATAAGTAAGTATAATAATAGCAAACCAGGCTAGCCTAAAGCAGACTAAGCAAGACAGACATAGTGAGTGATAAGTGTATCCCTCTAGTGGTCAGTGCTACTACCCGTCAGACATCTCTAATGCCTAAGTGACTAATAGCGACCTGTAAAGCAGGTACCAAGAGCTGCGACCTCTAACCCTGGGGGCTAAACTATATACTGAATAAGATTTACAGGCAAACAACTACTCAGCAGACAAAAGCCCCGACTTGCGTTGAATTAAACCTGCAAGTCTTGTTTGGTAGCTAAGCCATAGCCCACCAGAGGGATACACTTATCACTCACTATGTCTGTCTTGCTTAGTTTGCTTTAGGCTGGCCTGGTTTGCTATTATTATTTGTCTTTTCCCGTACTTAGGGCACACTGACGAGAACATAACATGTTCGAAACCGGTCTATGTCTAGTGAGGAATTGACAAATGATCGTAGCTACCAAACAAGTATTGCAGGTTTAATTTAATGCAGGTTGGGGCTTTTGTCCGCTGAGTAGTTGTTTCCTGTAAATCTTATTCAGTATATAGTTTAGCCCCCCAGGGTTAGAAGTCGCAACTCTTGATACCTGCTTAGCAGGTCGCTATCATTCACTTAGGCGATGTCTGACGGGTAGTAGCACTGACCACCAGAGGGATACACTTATCACTCACTATGTCCGAAAACAATTAACGGTAAATCACAAGCTCCCATCATCAGTTTCGTTCGTTACTTCAACAAATTGTCACAATGTCTGATTTGCTCGAGGAATTCCTTAACCTGGTTATTTATCAGTTTCAATGAATAAAGGTCGATTCCACTTCAGTAAAATAATTTGTTAAATTGTTAACTTCACTTAACTGTAACTCCACTTTTCTATAAAAGGTCGATGAATGCCTGAAAATATTTTTTGTTCCTCGAGACCATGTTCGATTGGCTTCGAATAAGAGAGTGTTAGAGGTAAATGTCTTAAAAGTTTATATCACTTAAGTAGGTTTTCAAGATATACGTAAACTTGTAGCCATTTTGAACTAGCGGGGAGTAGTAAAAACCACTTTAAAGTCTCTTTGTTCGTAGAAGTAATGTTATTTTTACTCAAGATGTCACTAATAAGTTACAAAACTTTAGAGTTCCAGAAAATTTACCGGAAACATTACTGGAACTTTAAATAGAACACTTTCCGTTATTATTACTTTGAAATGATTCTTTGGTAACACTGTGCAATTGTCATCACTACCAATTCTCCCTTTAAAGTTGAGAATACTTTAGAGTAATACAGAGTAGTATCCGCGACGTTGCACAAACTGCAGCAATTACTTGAAAGTCTAATAACAATACAGTAACTGAATTCAGTAGAATCTACGTAATTGTTACAACACGGGCATACTACAAGGCAGTGGCGGATCGTGATAATTTTATTTGAGGGGCTCTAGTTTATTAAAAAATATGAACAACATAATAAAGACTCACCCTCAGTCCCCCGGTAATTTCATCCAAGCAGAACTACGATGTTTGATAACAAAAGTTTTATAGATATATGCACAAAAAAGTTTATAATATAATAATCACCTTAAAGTGCGAGTAAAAATGTTATTGCTTATACACAAAATCAAGTCTTCTGTTTTTCTGGGAAATGATATATTCTATGACTTTTTCGTCAAAATTGCTTATGTTGTGGATGAAGTTCTTATTCACTGACATCATTACTAAGGCATTAAGGCGATATTCATTCATAGCGTTTCTTAAAAATGTCTTTATTCTTTTAAGAGTTGAAAGACATCTATCTAATTTAGCAGCAGATATCGGAGTTGTCACAATAATTTTTAGTAACTTGACCGTTTCACTGAACGTTTCATTTAAACCATTTTCAAACAGCCAAGAAAGCATGTTTAGGGCACCTACAATATTTTTAAAATCCGTTTTTGAATAAATGACTTCCAATTCAGTCATTAATTTGTCTTGTTGTATCATTGGATAAGATTCAACAACTGATTTGAAAGTCGACGTCGGTGAATTCTTTAAATAATTAAGAAAATTGTCTATATATATGCTAAATGACCTCTGTATGACAATCTTTCCTTCATCCGAAAAATTATTGTATCACACACTTCTGTAGCAATTACTGAATTTCTATTTTCAAGATTAATTTTTCTTCGTTTATTCTCATTCTCGATATTATTAATTTCTTTCTCTATCTCATCAATTAAATTTCTAATAGATGATATAATTTTTTCATGCTTTTCAACTTTTTTTTAAGTTCAATACTGTCTATTTCTGGATTGAAATTGATTAAATAATTTGTGGAAAAATTTTGTGAAATATTTTCTTTAAATATACTTACCTATTTTTAGTCACCTGTTCGTTGTGCTTTACAATATTTTGTGTATAAACTGAATCTAATAAACTGCAATATTACCGAGCCTAACAAAGCCAAATCCGTACTGCACTTTATATGATATTCAGAAATTTCGTGCTCTTTTTGTTTTCTGATTTAAATGTTTTAAATCTTCAAATCCTGTTACCGACCATACTTGTCCATTTCGACAGAATCGGAATAAAATAGACACATGGAAAACAAAACAGAGCATTTACCTTATCACATCCACAAATCCAGTGACATTTTTTGTCAATTTCCTTGGAAAAATGCCTCGTGAAAGTACGTGTCCCTACCTTGTCTGGTTGGTTAAGAGTCAATTCTGGCGTTGCGTTGGTCGTCTGAGTGTCTTGATTTTTACTTTTTCTGCTAACGGCAGAGTTTTAAAATTCATTTTCAGAACATTATTTATACCATTCTCAGTCATTTTGGCATCAACCAACTTAAAATAACACAAAAACACTCAAAACAGTGAAACCACAAATAAATATCGCGAGTGAAACTGGCGAAATCATTATAAGCACTACTACACTACACAAAAATTAAAAGCGCACTGCGGCTCTGATTAGTTGAGCCTTCTGTTGCGTTGTAAAAATCGTTCTCCGGCAATTTCCGCGCTCGGTTCGTTTCTTTGTATGTTTCCTTATGCAAGGAATGGCTCATATGAGCTGAGCCTCCCCATACTCTCTGGTTAGAGTTATAAGTTGACGGTCAGTTCATTATGCGACTTTATTGTACAGATAGCTATCGCAAATGGGTAATAACTATGTTAAAAGATATATTAAATATAAAAAAACTGAGCAAAAAATATATCATGCATTTAATTACTGTTACATTTTTCTAATAGTAACTTGGGGTCTCGAGCCCCTGAGCCTCTATAGAGCAGCCGCCATTGGCCACAAGGTGAATTTTACACTAAGGTCGCAAACAGTTATATAGTGCCTACTATATTGAAGTTCCGATGCCAAATCCCATCACATTGATGCTAGCTGAGTTGTCGAAACCGAACATATGTGTGTCAGTGTTTGTTTACATCCGTTTCTCCGTACACATTAAGCAAATGAATTCGTTCGTTATCCTTCGCTCGCTGTTGTTCGCTATATATATATATATATATATATATATATATATATATATATATATATATATATATATATATATATATATATATATATATATATATAATATTGTTACGTGTTTGCTATCCCCACAAACACCTACACTCGTAGATTCGTTGATTGAAAGTCCAGGTAACACTTACTCACTACTTTATTTACTAATTAACAATTAATAACAATAGATTAATTACTGTCTTAACTATAATCACACTAGAACACTTATAAGTCTCTTTCTTATTGCTTCTTTACAAATATGTAGGATACTCTATGACTAAAACCAGCCGTTTCAGAGATATTTGACATTTTAAAGAAATTGTGACAGGTGTAATGGTTTACAATAACCTATATAACTCTCTTCGTGTGACAGATACTCATTTACTTCTTGGCATGCAGAAAGACCATAAGGCGAGCTACACTCTACAGTTTAAAGAAATTCAATAATAGTATACCAAGTGTTCCATTTTTGATGTTACATTCTGTAAACCTCAAACCGCGAAAAACTTGCTGAAGTCAAATGAAACACCCTATATTTTTTTTACATCAAGTTATGTATAACTAAATTCTTTTTTTTCCGATATAAGCATTGTGGGAATTTAAGTTATAGCTTTTTGAAATATTTGCGATTTTTTAGAAATTCAAGAATTTTTAGTAAAAATTTTTTATTAAATTAGCCATGATTAGAAACAATCAGTAATGTCAGTTATTCTCTTATGTTAAAAATACCACCGCGTTTAAATTACACCCACGAAGAGTTTTCGAATTTGTTTATTATTTATGGAGAATGTGATACAGTAATATCAAGAACTTGTAGTACATTTGTTACTAGATATCCACAAAAACGGAAAATAACTCTAAACACTGTAATATGCCTATTAATTGGATTGAAGACACTTTGCATAAACTAAAATAGCTAAGATAAAATCAATTAAAAACATTATTCCATTTTAATTTATTAATTGTTCAAAATTCCGCCCTCGAACCTCCACACATTTTTCGCACCTTCGGATTAGTTCTTCATGGGCAGCTCTTCTAATTGAATCCTGTGATAAGTTTTGAAATGCATTTCTTACTCTTTGCATACAATCTTCAATAGTTGTTAACGGGCTCCCTTAAACTTTATTTTTAATAGTTCCCCAAGTAAAACAATTTAAAATTGATAAATCGGGCGAGCGAAGAGGCTATAGGAAAGGTCCATTATTGGCGATCCATTGATCGTAAAAAGTTTCTCGTAAAAAATTATTTATTAAATACGCGTTTTGTGAGGGAGCACCGTCGTGCTGATAAAAATGTTTCTATGTTCGGCGAGAGGTAAATTTTCTAAATAGTTATTATTCAAATTTTGTAAAAAATATTTAGATCTTTCACCTAAAAAAAAAAAATATATTAACTATACATATTAGCAGAAGAAGAAATCTTTATATCTTACTGTTTAAATCTTCCCTGATAAAACTCTATCGTTTATTATGGCACAGTAAACATCAAACTGCCAACTTTCTTGAAAATTTCGCTCCCTGAACACATGAGGATTCGAGTCAGTCCAATAATGCGAATTGTGTCGATTAAAAAGTTCCTTGTTAGCAGACGGTCATCTTTCATAGTTTTGTTCACCGTATGCTAACCTTTCCTTTAAGTCCAAACAATTTTGAAAAAGAAGTTAACACAATAAAACAAATAGCAAGGAATAATGGATACAAAGAAAGTATCATAGATAATTTAATAAAAACAAAACAAAAGAAAAATCTGTATAATGAGTTTTATGCTGGTTCTGTACAAGACGCCAATATCATCCATAAATGTATTAATTATAGATCTGGAATTAGTGATAAAGTCAGCAATAAATTAAGTAAATTAGGTTGCAAAACAATATCTGTAAATAAAAATAATCTAGGAAAAATGTTAATAAACAATAAGGATAAAGCAGAAAAACTACAAAAGACAGGGAGTGTATGAACTAAAATGTAGTGACTGCGACGCTATATACATTGGCCAGACTGGACGTAACATAAAAAAGCGACTTGAGGAGCATAAAAAAGTCTATTGTAAACAACGTATATAGCACCGGCATGTCAACACACTGTATAGAAAACAATCACTTTATAAATATGGATAATGTAGAATTACTTCATTCCGAAAAGAAAAGCAAAAAATTAGACTTACTAGAAATATTAGAAATTAAGAAAGCTTCCAAAAATAAAAAAACGAACAACAAATATTCGCAGGTCACCACATTTTAGATAAAGTAATTTAACTTTTCTAAATAATTCCAAATCTTTCAAACCATTTTTATTAGTATAAGTTGCCAGATGTAACATTCAGTATATAAGCAAGGAACACAAATTATAATTTAGTACCTCTCATCTGTACTCTTGAAAAGGGCCTAAAAAGCCGAAACACGTGTAGAGTGAAAATACAATTTTGAAATATTTAAAAGCAAATTTTCTTTGTTTATTTAAAATATTTAATAATGTTTCACAAGGAGCCAACCGCAGAATCAGTACAATGTATAATTTATGTATCAATAGTTCAGTGTAAGTATCTATGGTTATCAAAACTATCATATATAAACAAATAATACATGCGTCGAGTTTCACTCCTACACATATTTTAAAAAGCCTCAAAACTTTGAGAAGGGAACCAGATTTCGTTTCCGAAACGTTAGGGAAACATTCAAAAATTATTATATTTTTAATGTTTTAACTAGTTTTATCAAAAAACATCGTCTAACTGTTCCTTCAACGCAGTATCATAGGCCCAGAGGTTTATTCTTCCAGTATTGTAATGGTTGGCTGTATTTTTTTAGTTATTCAATCTTAGAAGAATTATGTGGTAGACAGACCCAAGAAAGTAAAAAAAAGAAAATTTAAATTTAGTAACTCAGAGTGATACAATTTAGGTTATAATATAACAATATGTTTGTTTTGGATCATTTATTTTGTTATTGAATTTGACTGAAAAAAAATCTAATTAGTATATAGCAATATTCATGATGGCATTTTATAAAGCCCGCCTACCAAGTTATATTATTAAGTTTAGAGAACAGCTAAATGCAAAATGTTTCAAAATGTATTCAATTTGTCCCTATTTTTTTGCCAGCCCGTGTGTATTTTCTACAAAGAATTCCTTTGTGATGTTGAGGAATTGAGGAACTTTATTTTACTAAATATAACCCACACATTTTAAAAAGTTTCTTTTTAGAAGATTGGATGCAATTTTGTTTATTACCCACTTTTTACACCCATACATTCTTTCTTTTTAAAGATTTTAATTTAGATTAGGAAAGTTAAGTACACAAACATCTTTTCAAATATAAACTTTAAATTTTTCTTTGTAGTAGATAGGTTTTGCTATCCTTATACCCTATAAAGTGTAATAAAACGTTTTTCCAGGATTGTGGGTGAGATTACTAGTAGGTATTAATGCATTTTAAACTGATAAAAGGGATTGGTGCTGTATATCCTAAAAAGTAACAATATAGCTACATATACAGTGTGTCCGTGAAGTATGGATTAAATTCATTATTTCTTAAACCAAAGATTTTTAGAAAAAATCATGTCGATTTTTAATTTCAAGGTGCAACCTTATCCTTTATTTTTTGGCTATGACAGCATCACTGTGTCCGTTATAACGTCATCGATATTTTCTTTAAATGGAACACTCTATATTTTTCTTATTTTTTGGTTTCTGAATAAACAACTAATTTAAAAAATGATCACACTTAGGGTCTAAAATTGATTAGTTGATAGATAGAGCCATTTCGAATATAAGAATTTACAAATTTTTTCATGTTTTGTTTGAACAAATAAGAGTCATTCGAACTAACTGTTAGTTATTAATAAAAACAATTTATTGCAAATGTTCGAATTGAGTAGCTGATAGGACCCTAAACGATGATAAAGTGTTGCTGAACCTTGTTTATAGTTTCCCGTGAAATACTGTTTATTTTTGTTCTAATTTTCTCTTTTAATTTAACAATGGTTTCCAGTTTGGTTTTATAAACTAAGTCTTTTAGGAGGTCCCACAGAAAATAATCTAACGGATTGAGTTCCGGTGAACTTGGTGGCCATTCGATGGGTCCACGTCTACCAATCCATCTTTTCAGAAATATTTGGTCAAGATACCCTCGAACGTTCCAGGATTAATTCTACTGGGGAATAAATTTAATAATGTTGGGATGAGATAGCCTATTAAAAATTGGAGATATGCCGGTTCGTTTATGGTTCCATCGAAAAGATAGGGTCCAATTATTCTATTTCTTACAATTCCCGCCCACACATTTATCTTTTATGGATACTGTGTGTGCTGCTTCCGCATCCATCGATGGTTTTCCCTTGCCCATTATCTACAATTCTGACAATTCACTTTACCATTTAATTTCATCGAAGAAAATAATATTTTTCATCAGAAGAGGATCACCGTTGCACATATTCATCACTGTTTCACAAAATTGTATCTTCCGGTCTGGACCATCATCACTTAGTTCTTGCACGTGCTGAAAGGGATGCCATTTTTCTAATATTAATACTGCATGTACTGACGTTTTAGTAACATCATAATCGCGACTAACCTGGCGAACGCTAATATATGGATATTCTTCAACTGCCAGTAAAATATTTAATTTTGTATCCTCGTCAACATCTGGGCGACCTGTTTTGAGAAAATCTTCTATCGTACCAATCTCACTAAATTCTTTTTCAAATTTACACACTGTCGATTGAGTTATGGGTCGTTGTGGATATTTAATATTAAATAAATTACATACTTCTTGTTGAGTTTATATCTATCACAACACCCAATCATCGTAAGAATTTCAATTCTCTACTTTACAGATACACACATGATATATATTAAAACAAATCGACAACAATTATTGAGAAACCATTACTGGGGTAAAGTATTATCAAGTGATTCAGTGTCAAAGACGATTCTTCAAAAATTAATTAAAAAGTGTTTATTTAACTTCTCTTCACTTGTTTTTTTAAATGGCCGTATTTTCCAACCTACTAATTTTAGATCCCAAATGCGATACATATTTGGAATCAGCTGTTGAAGCAGAATCCAGAAATTGAGAAGTATATAGAGTGCTCTATTTAAAAAAATATCGTAATAATCATTAATATTTAGCACATATCTGATAAACGAATAAGATAGTTTCTGGTGGTTATATTTTGTTTGTCTCTTTTTGGAAGAAAAGGCATGTAATTTTCGTCATACAGTATAATATATGGCGCTAAAAGGTGGAACAAATTCGCTAAAAAAATTAGTGATACATTTGTAAGAAAAGTCTTTTTATTTTATAATGCGCAGATTTGAAATATACTTGTAATAAACTTGTAATAATACTGGGTGAACCAAGCTGAAGGTATGATATCAGCGATATTTTTTAATGGGACATCAAGCAGATTTTTTGATATTAGAGCATATTATTGCGAATTCACCATACTAGGTTTGGTATATTTATCTAATCAAATATATCATAACTGAGGATTTTTGCCGTAGAATATTTATCATCTTGGTAGGTAAGGAATTAAAACGGTATGCCTGTATGGACTCTACAAAAAAAATATAAAAATTAAAAGTTTTTACATGTTTTGTCTTTTACCACAGCGTACTTTCATTTATACAAATTGCGTTTTTCAGCTGACACTAATTCGTTGATATCTTTGAAGTTGTCATATATTTGTCATCGTTCATTGAAAATTAAGTTGATGGAAGCTGCGAACCTAAAGAAAGATTTGCATTTAATTTTTCCTGATAAAGCTACGTTTCATTTACGCGGACATGTAAACCGTCAAAACTGTAGATATAGGGGTCCTAATAATCCTCATTGGATACAGAAAACATATACTCATTACCCACAGACAATAAATTTTTTTACATAAGTTTTTATAATCGATTACCTTTTGATATGAAGATAACAATCTTTTCCGCGAAACACCAAAACATCATATATTGCACTCGACGTACATTTCGCCAACCAAGTTGGCATCATCTAGAGATAACCGTCTGCTAACAATATATCCTATTTATACCTAAACTATTGTCACTAACTAATACTAACCAATAAAACGGGCTATTTAAAATTGGCTCTCTGTCATTATTCATGCTATTTTTACACTTTGTGACTTCCAAGCTTTTAAGTGCATCCAGCTCTCTAGTATTTGTTAGGTATATTTCTAATTAATCTTAAATTGTTAATATCTATTTTATCATTGTTCTCAAACGCATGTTGGAAAACGCTAGACTTATTTGTTCTACCATATTTGAGATAGGCCATATGCTCTTTGAATCTTGTTTGAATTGAAAGTCTAGTTTATCCAACATACTTTTGATTACAGTCCTTACAGCCAATTTCGTAAATCCCCGACTTTTTGATTGTTTCAATTTTGTCTTTTGGATTGCCTTAAAGTTGTTGTTGTTTATTTTCCGATGAATGAACCAATGTCATACATATATATTTAAAAATCTTACCAATACCACGGACGAATCGAGGATCGAATGCAATCGATACAAATTTCAGATTTTCTCTTCCATTTTGAAAAGTAGAGGAATTTCTGAGTGATTCTTTAAATTTTCGTTTCCTAATTATTTTATCAATTAAACTTACAGAATATCCATTACTCGCAGTTATATCCTTAATCAATGCCTTTTCTTTTTCAAACCATTCTTTATTGAGGAGGAAGCTTAATAGACGATGGACTAGAAAATTAAAACTTGCCATTTTGTGTGCACAATGGTGAGAGTTCTTAGGGATATATCTTAGAATACTGGTATATTCTCTTACATGTCAAATTCTTATTTTCACTATTTCTAATTATTAGTATATCTAAGAATTGTCCAGATTAATGGCTTCAGAGAACAGAATAATTGAAATTATATAGTGGAAATACCTCTTAGGGTCGAATAAAATAATTTAAAAACAAATTAACTTCCTCTTCTTGGTAAAAGTTAAAATATAGAGTGGAATGAAGAATAATATTAACTGAAAATTTTTTGCTAATTATTATTTACTAACTTTTACAAATCTTATCACAGATAAGTATAACATATATGTTTATTACATTAAGGTTTACAAGTTTTCTTACTTTGGATTCTTTAAATGTGCTGGCTACCCTGATGAAGCAATGCAAGCAGAAACACGTGTCGGTAGATATTTTGTCTTCCTATTATTTAATAAGATTATTATTGCAAGTATTCAAACGAGATATTAGATCAACATTAGATGGGAGATTGAGACAAAAAAATCGTCCGCAAATAGTGCTGCCATATTACATTGTATATTGTTTATAAAAACTATAAACAATATGGATCAAAGTATACTACCTTGAGGTACACCAACGTTTATCTCTCTTAATTGCAATTTATCCGACACATTGTTTGTACGAAATGAAATATATTGTTGCCTTCCAGTTAACTTTAATTTTATTCATACCATAGCGTTCAATGGTTTACTGTGTTAATAGCTATGGTGGATTTAGGGGGCGCAGGGGCGCGCGCCCCCTAAGTTTCCTCGCCCTAGGTGTTAGGTATAAGGAGAGGTCGTACCCTAAAGAGAATCTTATTTAAATGATTACTAAAATTAAAAAATGTTCGCATTCATATTATACAAGAATTGAGATATTAAGATGTTATTATATCTAACCAAAACCTGGAGTTTCGTATGTACATACAAAATTCACTATACGTTATATTGTATATAACGCTTGCGCTGGTTAATATTATGTTAACATATAAAATATGTATATATTACTACAAATGTAGTCTTGAGAACATTGTGTTTCGCATTAATGTATCATTACTCATCAGCTCTCGGATTGCATGTTTTGTCTGAACACAATCGACTAAACATACTCGTCGTTTGTTTTTGTTGTCTTCCGCTTGTGGCTAACGCTGACTTTAGCAATCAAATAGTAATAGGCATGTCCAAAAAAAAAAAGGTATGCATTAATATTAGTTAAAATGATACACTAGAGTCTTTAGTGCCTATATCTCAAATTTATTTAGAGAATGAAACAATCTTAATCATAACAGCAGCCGTAGAAACTGCTTGCGTTATTTGAATCCAATACACGTTTGCTGGTTGGGCTGACGTCATACGCTCGCAACTCAACGGCTGGCGAGAAGTCCATTGTACGTACAGCGCTGGCTGAACGAAGCCCATAGTACCATTATTTAGAATGTTATGGTTTTTTATTTATTTATTTATTTTCAGATACACCATCCAACAGTATTTGCATACTAATTATAGGATGGGAATACAGCATAATTAACAAAAAAAAAATAAATAAAAGTAATAATAATAATTACAAACAAAGAATAAAAATAAGAATATTAAATTACAAAAAAAAGAAAAAATAAATTGGCAATTGAAAATTGACAGTTATTACAATGCATTTGCAGAGCAAAAAAGAAATACATTAAAACAGCACTTATACTACTTCTTACAAAAAACTTTTTGATCGAGTTAATGCTACAGATAAAAATAACCAAATTATCTTGAACGGAATGATAATTGTTGCATAAACAAAATAAAGGTGAAAATTTAAGTAAATTGGTCCTTGGTGTTGGTAAATAGAAAGTGGCAGTGTGCCTAGTTGCGATTAAGGTAATATTAAAATTAAGTTGACTTAAAATAGAAGGGCAGTCAATCTTATTATGAATAATATTACGTAAGAATATAAGAGAATGCATTTGTCTTCTATCTTTTAGACTCAACATATTAGCCTAGTTAATAGTTTCAGTGGCACTCCAATAACTGAGGTAAATGCCACAATCTTAAAGGATACGAAATTTGCGTTGTATATTTTTCTAAATTATTACTATATGTTTGATACCGAGGATTCCAGATTATACTAGCATATTCTATCCTAGACAGAACAAAAGAATTAAATAGTAAAAATAAAACGTCAGTGTCATTAAACCCTCGTGAATGCCTTATAACGAAACCAAGGTTTTTGTAACTAGAAAGTACAACAGCATTAATATGAAGATTAAAGTTCAGCTTTGAATCAAAAATAACTCCTAAGTCTTTAAATTCAGTTACTCTATTTAGAGACATATTATTGAGTGTATAATTGTAAATATATGGTTCGGTTTTTTTGTGAAAAACAGAACGTTACACTTTTGCACATTCAGTGCCAAGTTATTTTTAACACACCAGTCATTAATTTTATTCAAATTTATTTGCAATTGAAGGGAATCGCAGAAAGAATTAATATCACAATAAATATATCTGATACAGAAGACAATTGACGTCAATCATATCTACAATGTCATTGATAAAAATAACGAAAAGAAGAGGCACAAGTATGGAACCCTGTGGTACACAGATGAAGCAATGAATTCGCCAGACTTGAAACCACGGATTCCACGTATTGGCGCCTGCATGAAGTATGATGAAAAAAGTTTAGACAGTTTATCTTGAAAAACCAAACGCTTAAGTTTATACAAAAGAAACCATGATCAAGACTGTCGAACGCCTTACTAAAATCTGTATAGATGACGTCAACTTGTCCACCAGATTCCACAGATTCGGAAATGTACTGTGTCAAGCAAAAAAGATTAGAAGTGGTAGACCGACCCGCAACCAGAGGTAAATTTAGGTTTGATTAGTTTTAAAATATCAAATACTTCATTTTCGGAAAAATTCAAGGGAGAAGGTATTATTTGTAACATTACCGTACTCATCAGAAACAACTAAGAATTTGAAGAAAAGCTAGATTTAAAGAAGGACGAAAAGCATTTCAAGCTAGGTTGTGAAACAGATTACGACCGATTGTGTCAGGTAACGAATAACACACCTTTACCAAACATACGACCAAACTAGCAAGAATGAAGTATTAAAAAATTTTATATCATATTAACATTTTTTAATTTTTGAGCGAAGAAATTGAAATTGACGACGTGTATCGTTTTTAGTACGGTTATACACTTTCAATAGTTTAGCTTTGGTTTTATGCAGAAATTAATTTTTAGAGAACCATGGTGGAATTTTTAGGCCGAGAAATTGTTAGGAACACACAACTCAAAAATTATTAATTACTCTGAAAAGTGATCATGCTTTATTATGCGTGAAGTTAAGTTTAACGCAGGATGAGAGAGGATCTTCGGGTAACAATATATCAAGGCTTTAAAACTGTGCAAGGCTATTACATAAAACTAAAAAGACACCGTTCGTAGGAGATAATTGATTAAAGCTCAAAATTAAAATTAATGAAACGGCGTCGAATATTATTATAATTGCCGGTAATAAAATCACCCACAAAAAAATATCAACATCAAAAAATCTCTAAAGTTTCCAAGAGCTCAAAGAGCGGTTATAAATAGACGCTGCAGATTGGAGGAATATAAAGTACAAATATAAAAACGGAATATAAGAGTTTCGTTATTTTAACACCAAGGAACATTATCAGAAAGTTCGTCACGAATAAAATTTAAATCAAGCAGACTAAGTATTCATTGCGAACGGCTATTAATACACCACCTCCTTTTGTTACCTACTAGAGAACTACGGTCAGCCGTGAATAAAATGATGTTCACAAATGAATTCAGAGTTTAAAGTGTGCGGAGTAACCAGTTTCCGTACAACAATTATAGAAAAATAATTGAAGAAGTAACATATTACGGAAATCATCCATTTTAGTATTTAAGCCGGAGTTGAGTAGACATCAAGAGGGGGCGAGCTGAGTAGGGTGTCATATCCTCAGAAGTAAAACGCGTTTAAGGGTAAACAACGTGCCATGCATGTTGAAGCTAGGTGTGCTATTTTGTAAACAATAAACTAGATTTAAACTCACTGAGTTTTTCAAGTAACTAAAACAACTGGAATCCCAAGAGAATAGTATTAATATCGGTCCATTGTCAAGATTATGCTTAACAGTTAATACATTTTAGAAATTCAGACTTACAGTCCTTAACTAAATGATTTTCACCGACCAGGACAAGACACTATTCGCATTTACATTGACTTGAAAAATGAGAGAAACCGTACATTTGAAACATCTTTTTATATTGATAGCATCATAAACATCACAAAATATACCCAAGGAACAACTTACCCTTACCAACGGACATAAATTGTTATAACTTTGACGTCATCTGAAGAACAGCTTGGAATATATCACTTGTTTCTTAATAGATTCTTTCCATTATTTTACAATGAAAATTGCAGCTAAGAAGGTTTCTATTTTGAAATTGAATATATTTAATAATATACTGTACTATATTTTTCCGACATTCCTACTACGCGGATCCGAGGACAAAAGTTTCCAGATCTTGATTTCATATTCTCCAGTTATCAGAGGCAAGTGCTAAAATTTATAAATATCATCGGGTTTATTACAACCAATTAATATTCCGCCGTCTTTTATGTTTTTTACATCAGAATATTTAAGTCAGATTGATTGGATTAAATTATGTAAGATATCGGATTTTATTGTTGAGTATCCTTAGGTTTGTAAATAAGCGGAGTCAAGTCACTGCGTATATTTTTATCAGGAAGTTCAGGAGAAAAAGTTAATTTCATTTATTTGTTGGCTATTTGAACAAATTCATCTTTAAGCGACGAAAATAATAACTGAACTTGATCTAAGACTTTAGATAATTTGGTTTCAAAAAGAGCATTCATATCTTTGGATTTTTCATAACAGAATGTACATTTCTATGACAGTCCAGGAACTTTATCAATATTTTTAATAATGTCAGTTGGAATACCTTGACAGTAGCATGAAAAAGTTTATTACAAAAACCACTACATTTTATACTTTTGTCGAGAATTATTTGCTGATTACAAAAACCACACAATGGATCGCCCATGATTAAATAGATTTGATTTGTTTCAAAAGATAATTAAAATCAAACCATTAGAAAAAATGCAAAAAATTGCCTTCGCACAACAAATCGCAAATTAGTAAACAACCACTAGTCTTAAATTATGGAATTTTTTAAATACTTTAAACCACTCAAAATTATATTAGTACAGGAGCACATACAAACATGTGTTTATCAAGGGAATACTTGCAACTGTTTCATTTGTTACAGTTTTCACTCATTATTAATTCATAAGTTTATGTTTATTGACTATTTATTGGGGTTAACGATTCTCTCTCGAGTCCCTTTGGCACCAGGTAGCCGAAATATTTGTTGTAATAGTCACTGTAACTTTTAATTGTACATGTGCCAACCACTTGTTCATGAAGAAGGACGCTTGGGTTTATTTAGCATTTAAACACTAATAGAGAAATATTAATTTTATAAAAACACTAATTATACGTTAACTTATACACACAATTATGTAGCTTTCCATGAGCTTCAACTCAGTCAAATTTTATCGCATTTAGTAAAGTTTTAACCACTCTTTTTGATGAATTTACAGGAGCATCACTATACACTGCCACTTCCAACAACCTCAAACTTATGGTTACATGGTTTAAATGGGTTGTTTATTTATCACATGATAAAGAAATGGACGAAGATTTTTAGAAAGGCGAATTGCACGATTTGCCAAATGTACACATTATTGTACTTGATGATTTTATAAACAATATAAATTGTACTTTGTAACATTTAACAAATACTCAACAATAAATAGTATTATGGAATGCATAGACATTTATTAAGTGATTACTTATTTTATACGCATAATAGCAGTTCTGTGTGTTGTATACAAGGTCTTTCAGTAATAGTATGCCAAACTTCTGTAGGACATAATATGGGCTAAAATAAACAAAAAAGTTCTTATGAGCCTGTGCCCAAAAATAAACCATTTCCAAGATACAGGCTGTGTAAAGTATTGTGAGAATATTATTTTTTGTTTTTCAGTAGCTATTGTAGAAAAAATAACCAGACTTGAGATGGAAGCCAAATTTACTGATATTGCAACTGTTTCTAAATGTCATTATTATTATGGTATTTATCTGAAACAGTTTCTGAATAAATTCAAAAAAGAAACTCTTGGAAACGATTCATTTCATGTCCATAAAAATTTTTTTTGCTTATTTTGACCCAAGCACTTTTTAAAACATCTTGTATACAACACACATAGAACTGTTTTATTATATGCTTTGGTACGGTTTGCAGATATTTGAGATGAAGTTTTATTAGTTGTATTAAAAAAAAAAAAAAAAATCAACGAAGAATAAATGAAAAAAAAAAAATCGGGAGAAAAAGGTGTTTTGTCCTTATGCATCCAGGAACAAAACACAATTTTCTTGCAGATATATCTCTTTTAATACATTTATCCATGCATGAAAGTGTGTTGTGTGTACATCGGACTATGACTACTGTGTTATTATAACTAGCGCAGTTCACTTATTTATTTATTATGGGCATAGATTAATGTAAATGTACAGTGAATCTGTGCTATGGGCAACGAGCCAGTGATCATGTGACGTAACGCCGCTGGCCCCCCTCTCTTGGGAACGTTTTCCAATATCGCTTCGCTGGAACAAGTTCTATTGCGAATAAATTTCTGAAAAAAATTAATTTTTTTTTTTATTGTTACAGTGATTTTTAATACTGATAAATCTATCATTTTCAGCTGTGGACAGACTTATTAGGAAATATGCAATACATGGTTGTTTTAATTCACCACAAATCATAATTTAGTTTTAATACCTAACAAAATCCAAATTTTGAGACCCAATGTCAGCTAAGATTCTGTTCCAGGGGTATACAATTTTGCTACATTCTAGAAAGAAAAACATCGATGTTCCACTACTACTACCCGTCAAATATGCCACTGTTGTGCCCCTTTAACCAAGTTCTAAATCCGCCACTGATTAACAGTTCGATTGAAATAATAAAATATGCTAGCACCATTTTGTTTTTCATCAAGTGGTTTTAAAATGTATAAAGTATTTGCTTTTAAAAACAAATACTTTATCTATAAATTAATGAGAAAGTAAAATGATATTTAAATTGAATATGTATATGTTGCTCATTAATGCGAGTAATGCGAATCCTAGTACAGGCTCGTTTATCTGCTTACTGTTGCTAATGACATCGGCCAGGATGGACACACTAATTAGTAATTGGTGTCTGTCGCCGCCTCCCTTTGGTTTCACAGACTTGTAGACGAATTCATTAATCTCTAATATTGATCCTACGCATTAGGGTTGAAAGAATATTGTGTAGTAACAATCATGCTGTAAAATGTTAAAATAGATCTATTAATTATATTGAATCTTTGTTGATGTATAAATATATTGAAAAATATATTCCTCTGAAGGTTTCATACATTTTTAAAATTATCCATCTATGTAATTTCTAATACATTTTTAATAATAATTATAATGATTACAGTGCATTTAAAAATTAATCGTTTATTGAGTATTCATTAGATTAAATTTTGTTATCTGCCAGTGTAGCCAAAAAAATAAATACTGATTTGATGCACTAGTAGAAATTTTGCTTCAAATCAAATCATAAACAATTTATTTCTTAAATCAAATTTATAAAAATTATCCTCATTGGATAGCCGAGTACGGAGCCAACATTGCATCCACCCGGCGCGGTGGCGCCACGAACTGGCATCTGTCAGGTTGGACGGGCCAGTGAGATTTGAACACAGATAAGGCAAACATACTAACACCTCCCAGGTACAGCTAGCTGGATTTTTAGACTAAAAATTAGACACATCAATTGAAAATGTAGTTTAAACTACTTTATTAATATTGAAACTTAATTATTTAAATCCAAATTAAATTTTTACTTCATAATAAATTTTCACAACCAGAATGTTATATTAAAAGGGAATTTTGATGACTTTTGAAAGGATTTTTAGGCTGAAAATAATTATATCTCCATTATACTGGCGTTTCCCACAATTTTGATTTATTTTCTTATCAAATAGTATGACGTCATCCGGCTAGGTTCGCGCCGAAACACAAGCAGCCAGTGAAATTCAAGTCGGTGATGGTAATGTTATGTTGGCAGATTTATCTGTTAGTGTGTTCTTAGTTATAGTGTATTTTATTACGAAATATTAACGTTTTGCATAAAAAATCATAAAGCATTTTCAGATTACAACTTTCGGAAATCAATAATATGCGCTAGAGAAAGTTGTTACTACTATAGGTAAATTTATTTCCCAATATGTTGTCGCTAAGTACATAAGTAGGGGAAATGTGGACATGATGGCACTCTTTTATTTATTATTAGCTTTTAATATCTAAAATAAATTGCATTTAAGTCAGATTGATTATACAGGTTAAGTTTATCATAGTTAAGATTACATGTGTCTAAAATTTTTCTAATTGTTCTACCCCGTTTAAGAAAATAATAACCATGTCCATCCAGGTTTTTCAGTTACACTATTGAATTTATGTGGAATATTATTTTGTTTCACAATCTAATTTGCTAATTGTAGCAAGTCCCAAAAATTAGGTGGGTGGACGGCTTGGTCCCGTTGTCTTTAAGGTGCGTTGGAGTATTCGAGAACTCCAGGGATACATCATTATTATTGACATAGTCAAACAGGGTGTTACCGTTTGCGTTGTTGCGATGACAATTCCACATTTGATGTCTGGCGTTCAAGTCGTCGATGATCGGGCCGCGCCCGCCTCGGTTCTCCAATCAGTCGAGACAGTCCGCGGTGAAGACATTTAAAGGTCTATCATACACTGCGGTGATGTACATGCCGCCATCCAACGTTACACATATTTTCGATCGTCGTGTTGCGTATCGATTTGTGAGTGTGTGCAATGTCAAACTTCATCAGGATGGTCACTCCACCACCTCTGTTGCCATCTCTGTCTTGCCTAATGGTGGTGTATCTGCGGACTTTGAGCTTATCGCGTCTAGTCAATTTCGTTTCACAAAGGAGCATAATATCAATTTTATGCCTCGTCAGGAAATTTATAAGATGCGGAATTTTGTTACCGATACCGTTAGCATTCCAAGAAGCTACTATAAATTTAGTAGACATTGTTTGAAATATCGTGACAGAAATTAAAGAATATCTCAAACTTTTCCAGTTCCGTATTGCAATTTACGAGCTTACCTCTCAACAGCTTCACTCGTGGCAACATTACATCCAAATCTATAAGACCTGACAATGTTTGGAATGCCGCCTGTAGCTCCGTACATTTTCCAATGCTACTTGGGGCTGCAGTCGCCGCTGGTTGTCTTCTAGTTTGCGGCTGCTGTTATTGTTGCTGATGCTGTTGCTGCTGATTCCCTGCTAAATGATGGAATTTCTCATTGGGAGTTGTGGGAATTGTTGTAATTTACTTCCTGGTTTACCTCCACTATTGGACGTACCCACGCTTTCGTTTTTGGGATTGGCTTTGCCACATATTTCATCTAGGGGGCCGGTTGCACTTGTTAACGCGTTTCTATTTGTTCAATCTCTTTCAAATACACTGGGCATTCTACTGAATTGGCGGCATGGCCTCCCTTGTAATTTACGCACTTGGCTGGCTGTTCCTTCGCCAAGGTACACTATTTTATGCTATGGCCCCCAGTACACTTTAGACAATTGGGTGAGGCACGACAGTTGGCTGTGGCATGTTCCGACATTTAACAGCGGTGACTTTGGATGACCAACTTTTTGTTGAAATGTCTTCTCCATGTCACCGCCGTATACTGGAGAAACCTTACTTGCTTAGCCAGCTCTTTTAGTGTAATGGTCGACACCGGCCGTTACTTCTAGGAATAACGGAAACCTGGTGCCTCTCATTTTGAATATTTGTTTTGCCTCAATTTTGTGTTCTTCTATCATTTCATTCTTAATTTCCACGATAAAAAAACCATACCAAACGGTTACTTTTACGGAATGTAAAGTTCTCTCGTGTATAATTTCCGGATTAGCTTCACTAGTATATTGCTAGTTACGGTAGTAATACATAATAATTTTACTGGAGTATTGAAATTGCAGTGAACCAATCAAACAAATATAAAGTAAAGTTAAGGCAAAATGTCTATGGTTGTTTTACATTTCAAATTTAAATATGTTTAGACGGAGATATTTTTGAAAAAAACAAAAATCTTTAAGTCAAGAAATCAAAACGCACCTCAAACAATTATTCTAAAATACTGTAAAATAAGGGACAACGTATTAAAGTTTGATATTTTTGCTTTCACTGTACAAGTATTTAAACTTCTTTGAAAAACGCTATTGAATGAATTAACTGAATTAGTTTAACGATCTAATTTTATTCGTTTCGTATTTTTAAAGCTGTTTTGTTTTCTGTATCTCTTCCCAGATTGTCTACAAAAGAGAAAGCGACCGATTTCGCACAATAACTACAGCAAAGCTCGTGACCATATTTATTTGAACGGAGGCGCCCGGGCGCAGGAGTTGAGTTGACAGGGTTAACTACCGCTATCCATTTGCTCTCAGGACTCGATAACAATGTTTGCTTTCCTACAAATTGCTCGTGAAGGGCAACATAGCTATAAATGGCCGTACAAATCTTAGGGTCCTCTGTAAAATGCAGTACGCTTCAACTGGCAGGATCTTTGGAACGTGACACATCACTGAATGCATTACTGGGAAATTTATTTCTAACTAGTAGTTTCAAATTACACCTTTAGTAATGTGAATCTCGCCGTAGCTGGAAATTGGTAGCTTTGGGACCGGTACGTTATAAAAATTTAATGTTAGTCAAACAGTAGTGACGCACTCTGCCTCTTTTATCAAAGACCGTAATTTACTTGAATACTAATAATATTTTTTACGAGTATTGATTTAATGTAAGTATTCTTCGGGAAAGGTATTATTTTATTACTTTATCTCTCTATTGAGACCTAGAAGTTTGAAAATCCTTTATTAAAATATAAATCTACCTTTTATTAATGAAGTTGATTTTTCCATTATAAAAATAACGATCAAAATCGATAATATGTAAATGAACTCATAAAATATGTGCCCTAAATCATTTGTATGGCTCAATTTAGAACGAGTCCAAAATTTTCCCTGAAAACTTTGTTCCAAATCCCAAACTTTAAAGTGAATATGTAACAGAATAAATTTTAAGGCAAATTCTTGTTAAACATTACAACTGTCAGATGATGTTTTGGACAAGATTCCAGAACCACATTGTAAATAAATGCAATTGCTGAAAAAATTGGATATCCACAAGCACAACTATGTTGAAAAGTCAGAGTACAGATGCGTTCGCGACGACGTGTAACACTGGTGGTACATTTCGAATATTACTTGTCTCCACAGTTTACCACCAGTGGTACACTGTTTTACGTAACTTCCAAGCCTTCTAAAGTTCTGCGTTTACGAGTAGAGGAATGATATACGAATAATAGTGTACCACCGATATCGCACTGGCACAGATATGGATGCTATACAAATTTAAATTAAAACTACACAAAAACTTAATTTTTTCTAGGGAATATAAACATATTTGTCCTAAAACTTATTAAGAGTCTTATATACCTTATTAAATCATAATTCTCGAATATCTCGTTTAAAACTTATCCGATTTGAGTGCGGTTTTTACAAGATTTTTCAAAAATATGTATAAAATGTCGGAATGTAATTTTTTTTTCAGTCGTCAAAAAATTTTCGCAAGCATTTTAAATATTTTGTATCCAAATTTTTTAACATTCCGACATTAGTCACTGTTTGTAACGTTTATATTCATGTGACCCAACTCTTGGATTAGTTGAAAATAAATTTATTAGAAAACTAAAAACTGCATATCTGTATTCCGATAATAGCTGCCGTCTCGCATGATATTTCGGAAACACGAATACACTTGCATACACTGGACTCGTTTGCGGGAGGGGGAATCGGGCACTTAGGAACCACGTTGCGATTTGCGTAAACAACAATGGCGTATGTATTCTAGAGATATCTCAAATTTACTTATTTGTTATAAAGTGGGTAAACTTGATTTCAATAAAAACTGGTACACTTTCTTTTAGCTATGTAAATCATTCGTTCTCTGATTGATATTAATAATCTTACAAATGTCACTTTGACGTTAATCAGTGGCGTCATTATTAAAAATGGTTCGATATCTAACAGATATTCAAAAATTTCGAATTGTTTCTAAAATTAAAGATGGTTGGTCCATAAGAAGACTTGCTGCTGAATACAATGTGAGTAAAGCCACGATAATGAGTGTTAAAAAAACAATGGGAAACCAACAAAACGGTATCCCGTAAAGTTGGTCCCGCTAGGCCCAGAAAGAGCAATAATCAAGAAGATGAAAATCTTATAAATTACCTAATAGAAAACCCTTTTCAGACTGCAGTAAATGCAATTTCAGAGACAAATTTCCCTGCTTCGGTATCTACTGCTTGCAGAAAAAAAAAACCAAAAGGGGGCCGGGAGGGGTGTTCAGGGGCTAAAAAAACAAAACTTTAGGAAAGAAAAAACCAAGGTAGGAATATTTTTGCACTCAACTATATAATCAATGATGAAAACTTTTGGGGACAAGTTGTCTTTTCTGACGAAAATGTTTTTAAATCCTGTAACGATGGACATGTTCGCGTATATAGGCCTCCTTCCACTAGATACGACGAAAAAATATACTTTCGATCCACAAATATTAGGAAGGTTTTCAGTCAATGTCTGGGCTTGCATGAGCCTAAATGGGTTAGGTGTGTGTTGGAACAGTGGTGGTCATCTCAATTCCATTAAATATATTGAAATATTAGACAATATTATGTTGCCGTCAGTACTAGAGGTGTTTCCGGAAAATAATTTTATTTTCCAACAAGACAACTGCTCCATACATACGGCTCATCGTGTCAGGTAATGGTTTCTTAATAAAAACATAGAGTTGTTACCGTGGCCATCTAAAAGTCCGGATTTAAATTCAATTGAAAATGTATGGGGACTAATGGTGAAACATATAATAAAATTAAATAACCATCCAAATAATGCCCAAGAATTGGAAGGGATAATTGAAGATGCTTGGGAGAACTTGTCGCAAGAAGTTGACCTTGCAAGAAATCTGATTTTGTCCATGCCTGCAAGACTTCAGGCAGTTTTAGACGCTAATGGAGCAATGACAAAATATTAGTTAATTCTGTATTACGTAATTGAAGTTCATTTATTTTATTTTTTTATTGTATTTTTATGTTCAGTTTGCATTGTTTACATTTTTTTTTAATCTCAAGTGATATTTTTGTGTTCTTATTTTAAAAATAGAATTATCATTATTCAGTTAGTATTTTAATTACAACCATTAGTAGAATGATCCGTAACAAATATTATTATTTCAAACAATAATATGGCAGGCTTGAAAATGTTTTGAAAAAAGTTATTTTCTAATTATTTTTTAAAATTCCATTTAAATAAAATAACAGAGAAAGGTTTAATAAGTTTAAAAACACAAAGAAAACCGATCTCCTCCAAAAAACCCAGGTCCGGGGTAAATCACCTCTTCTCCACCCCCCTCTCGACATGCATGGCCAGCCCTATTTACAGACATATGCACACAACTAAATTATTAAGATTTTCGATTACAAGAGTTGTACCAGTTTTTTTTTAAATCAAGTATACACCTAAGTAGACGTGTTATTGAAAGTGATTATTAGTGCAGTGAAAGAACAATGGGAAAAATAAAAACATATCATAAGCGTAAATACCCTAGCAGAAAACCGAAAAATCGAAGATTAGCCCAAAAGAGAAAATATAAAAATTAAGTACTAGTGAAAATTGAATTTTTTTCGTAAATACAAAAAGTAATAATTTTCTTTTATTTCCGGTAATTTCTGTAGAGAGACTAATATAAATGAAAGTTTTCCCATTTTGCCGTCTCTAAATATTGATATGGAGAATGAAAGGCTCAATGAAAGGTGAATATGATAATTTTTATTCTTGATTTATTTTAAGCGCAGTAACCTCATGTACAGGGTGATCATTTTAAGTGCACCTTACTCGATTTTTCTGCTGTATTCTTAACCTAGGAAAAAAACTTCAAAAATTATACTTATGTGCTTTTTTCTAAGGAATCCGAAAATTAAAAACAATTGAATGTCAAATAAAAAGGAAACGCCGAAAAACTGAAAAATAAAAAAATTACACCCCGCATTAATATGCGGAAATGGACATATGATATTCCGAATACTGATTAAATATGTGCTCACATACATATCTTTTACTTCCGGTTTGACCAGAAATTGCCTTAATTTTTTTTTATTCTAAATGATATATCCTGTATATTCAGCCCAATTTAAAAAATTTCTTTCTGAATTCAGCAATATATGTAACATCATCATAATCTTTCATATTTGATAAAAATATTGGAGTTTAAATTTAAAATAACACAAATATATTTTTCATATTATTTCATCGCCTTTTCCATTCTGAGTTGAATGATATGACACATTGATACTTCCATTTTATAGGAAAAATTTTTAAAATAATACTATGCATTAATAAGAAACGGTAAAATGGAAATTTTTTTGTAGATTAACGATTTAATTGTTTTGTTGTTTAGTTCTTTAGCTATTTTTAAACAAAGTAAATAAAATAATTTCGGGTTTTTTTATTGTTTTTACATAATAATTGCAGGGCAAGGACGCATGAAGGGTAAGGTTTATTGATGATGACTTTTTTGACATCAGGAAAACGTTTGCAAACATCATTGAAGTCAGAAATGGAACAGGCGACAAAATAGTATGAAAAATAATCCAGGTCCGTATTAAAAAATTGAACTTGATGATGGTCCAGGACAGACGAAACGTCGGATTAACATTTTGATGACACCACAACTCCTTATTTTGAGGCTGTAAAATACTTTTTTTACTCTCGTTCGTAAAAAAAAATTAATTATGAAATGTTTTGAAATTTTATTTTTACGACGCCCCCAAGACAAAGTTTTTGTGCTGTGGGCACCATTTACCACATGTGGTACAAGCAATAAACGACTCAAAACATAAAAAAAACCCTCAAAATTACAGCTCTTAGCGTCTTTATCACAATAATACAAAAACAAAACTTAAAACTAAAAAAAGAATCGTCCCGAGCACAATCACACAGGAATCACCAATCGTCGCGAACGTGTTAAGATGGATTGGTGTGGCACTTTGAGATATGTCCCTGAGATATCTAAAGTAATCAATGAGAATCCCAACCTTTCAGTAAGGAGATTTTTTGCTTTATTCTGAAGATACCGACTTGACTTAGTGCAACAGATTTATGATAACGACGCTCATCATTACCATGGAAAGGATGAAGATGAAAGCAATGGATGATATATAGTAGTAGTAGTAGAGGATGTAGATGTAGAGATAGTAGTTTTCATGTCAACTTCAGCAACCATAAATATGGAACAATTATTTGAAAAACTTTGAAAGAGGAAGTATTAGTGAAAATAAGTAATTTTTTAACACCTATAAAATGAGGTTACGGTTTTATTTCTGTTCATAATATGTATAGTTAACGTACAGACACATTTAACAGTCATATTATAAAACATGGGCAAAAGGCGTGTTTTAAAAAAACGAACTTAACATAGGAAAAGTGATGTGTAGTTTTCCATTTTCTTGTCCAATATTTTTATAGACAGCGTCCCAAAATACACGTATAATTTTAAAAGCTAAATTAATAATCTCCTAATTAAACATTTTCGAGATAACTTTGTGGGGTCAAAATATTTACTATTGTGGTCTTTAAACCTTTTTTACGGTAGTTGTCGAAAAAACCCTAGATGTTTTTACGATATCTGAAAATAAGCATTTTTGCTCACATTATTTCAATAACATATCCGTATTAATTTCACTTTGGTTCACTCTAAGTTACGTCGATCAAATTTTCATAATATCCTAATCCTCAATCTTCAGAGCATTGGCTCCACAAAAATCGACCTAGCCAATGATGGAAGAGCGTTACTACGCCTCATCAATATTGCTGCTTGCGTCTCCATGGTCTTCGCCAGAAGTTCGCTACGTATACTTCTGTGCACCAAGAGTTCTTCCGTCATTATAATGTTCTGTTTAATGACATATAATAAGAGGAAGGTTGGTTGAACACAATTCTCTGCTTACCAAGCATCATCGTAGACATCTTTTTTTTTTGCATTAGAACATTTTAACTGGGAACATCATTAATGGAGTTACGTGTTGTTCAGTGATGACTCCAGGTATTGTCTCTACAGTGATGCCATATGAGAGTGCATCGATGCTCTGGCTAATGATACACCACTCATTGGTAACATCATTGGAACTGTAAGCTATGGTGGCTGATCTGTATGGTATAGGGTGGCATCAGTTTGGAAGCTGTCACAGGTTTGATTGTTAATCAAGAAGGGCGATCGACGGTACATTACAGGTACATTATCGACATTTGGGATCTCCATACCGTGCCATTTGCCCTATTTATAGATGACAATTTTCTATTAATTCACGATAATGTTCACCCTCACGTTACTCGAGCGGTAAAGCAATACTTAGGGAATTCGAAATTACCACAATGGCCTGTTCACCAAGAAGCTCTGACTTAAATCCTACTGAGCATCTTTGGGACAACATGAGATGATATATAAAGGCTGTGCAACCACTCCAGTAATCCTTAATGAGCCATCTCAGAGGTTGGCAGAAATATGAAAGAGATCGTTCATTTTAAACATGAGTAGGAGATGCCAGGACGTAATTAATGCGAAGGGAGGAAATGCATTTAAACACTCTGTATATCTAATAAGTATGGTTTAAAAATTTTGTCTTTACTGGCTTGAAATGTAAAATATGTAAAGTATGATTTTCCAGTATTATGCGTTAAGTAGTTTAAATGTAATATTACAATCATTTAAATCATCAAATTCTAAAAAAAATGTAAACTTTCAACTCAATTACCTCCAAACAAACTTTTTGACACATGAATCCTTATCAAATTGTGCCCTCAATAGGTATTAATATTATGTATGGTTTTGCTCCATTCTGTTTATTTAGTTTGTTAGTTTCTCTACATATTATTTATAGTCAGCAAACGTTTTATATGTCGTAGTAAATAGCTCAGTGATTTGGGTATCTAGTAAATAATAAATATTTAACGAGGTCGACTGGAGGCTTTCTTATGATCTCCAATTTAGTGCTTTATAAACTTTAGGGTTTTGTATACTATAAGTGATAGACAGTAACAATTTTTTTAACAGTTTAAACATTACCACAATAGAGAGCTAACTTATTGGACATAGAAAGATAAATTATACCACTTAAAAATTTTATACAATAAATTCACAATAATTAATTTAAACTTTAAAAAAGATAAATAAATTTAAAAAAGGAAACAGATTAGTTTTTCGAAAAGTTAGGGAATTATATTATTATTTTTGTGTCTCATATTAGTTGTCAGAAAACACCCTCTGAATAATCTTTTGACGAAAAGTCATAAGCGCAGAGGTTTATTTTTCCAGTAACATAATGGGTAACTAACTATATTGTTTAGATAACGAAGAATTATTCATGTGGCAGTAAGTCCCAAAAAAGAAAAAAAATTAGAGAATGCCACAAATAACGTTCAGACAGTATATGTGATATTAATAAAAAAAAAAATTTAATTTTCAATATAAATACCTAACCTATCTATTCAAATTATGATTCGACTCGTTACTTTGATTCGACCCAGTTCCATGCGAAACGAATCGATCTTACTGAAAAAATTTTCAACCAATATTTGTTTGTTAAAAATACCTGGCTCCCTTTATATTGCTCAGGACAAATTAACATTACTAGATTGTCCTGCCAAGAACCCTTACTTAACCACTGGGCTATCGAAGCTATACATAAATTTTTTTTTTATTAAGAAATAGGACGAGTTGAAATTTGTAACACGATAGTTTTAAATTGGCCTATTAACTTTTCAAATGCTTGACTAAGAAAAGATTAACGTACTTAACATTAAGGGCTTTATTGACAAATTGGTTCACATTATTAATTTTACGATGGTTCCGATCAGCATTTCAACAAATTTCCGTTTCCAGTTTTTTGAATAATTTTTATAATTAGAGTGCTTTTAATCTAGTTTACATAGGGAGCTGTAAGACTCGAAGAGGTCTGATTAATGGAAATCCTGCGCTTTGAACTGTTAAAATTACGACTCCATTAGCATCGTTTTAACAGTTAACATGAAGGATTTCTATAGAAAAATTTACTGAATTCCTTTGCAGCGTCTGTGAAAATTAATTACAGGACTTTCTGTTTTATCTAAATTAACGATTAATCTAGATTTTACAGAATTAGGTACTTAAAACTATCTTTGTTCTACTGACTGTAACATTTCTATTGTTTATTATATTAAATATATAATTCGCTTCTTTGTAAATTTAGAATTCAAATTGTGGGCAATTAAAAAGACTTTATTTGGTATATTGATTGGTAAATTCAACGGATACTTTCTATACCTTTCTAAATGTGGATAATATAAAAAACTGCTGGCAATTACTTGGGAATCATAACTCTCTCAGCGTAGTAAAACTCGATGTGTGGTGGAGCTTGTACTAAAAGTAATTTTTGACGTTTTAAGAAAGTCGCATTGGTGGAATATCACTAATATTTTTTTTAGACATTTCAAATTTTAAAAAGTGTAAATCAAAATTCAAATTTTATGGTGTTGCCAAAATGTTTACAAAATTTTAATTTATAGCTTTATTTAAACATTTGAACACCATGTTATAATGGGTTTATATAACATCTGATTTATATTTGTCCACGAATAAATTCTTTTGTAAAGTTAGAAATAGAAATGTTGGGGCCCGATAGACCCCGTTTCAAGGGACCGATTTTGCTCATCAACGAACTCAATCTCTTTCTTGACCTCTATGTGTGTACCAAATTTAAAAGTATTATCTCAAAAACTGTAGCTGCTATCGCGAGCCACACAGACACACAGACAGAAAATTATTTCTGTCTGAAATTTTGTGTATCGTCATAATTCGTAATGAGATTCGTCCAGAAATGCAATAAAAATTTTCAAAATTTTTTTCACAAATACATACCTTCCTCACTTTGAGGGCTGAGGAAGTAAAATAATCTCGAAATGCTCGTAAATCACTTATCAGTGATGTCAATTAATATCCCTCTGTACTATATTATTAGACTTGTTTTACTACCGAATGGAGTTTCTATTTCCTTTAATACACATATTGCGTTTCGTGACGCTAAGATTTAGTTTGAGTATCTTACAAATTCGAATTTCTTTGTGTGATACTCTTAAAAACATTGATTTCTATCTTTGAGAGCCCTACAGTGACATACTACATGGAGTTCGCTCTATTTTGCTTTATTTATTTATTTATTTATTGATTGATGTAACTCAGGCCAAGTTGTATAAATTTACAGTTACATCACTTAATTGACATATCATTTAGAGCAATCTACTATAAATATAGTATTTGTTTAATACATAAGTACTTATTTTATGACACATAACCAAAATAATAATAATAATAATAATAATAATAAGGGGTGCAAAGGACCGGCAACCTCCACGTTGGTGCACCCTGGACAGGCAGAGGTAACTCTGCCTGACTAATGTCGGCCGGGGGTACCAAGGCTAACCACCTGGTACTCCTTCTACTTCTGGTTCCTTATAACCTTAGAAGAAGGGCCCCTCACGATCGACCCCAAGCGGATGGGGGTCAGGGACAGGCGAGAGGGGCCTCACCGGATAGTCTCACCAATGACGACAACAGCAATGCACACGGACGCTTTAAGTGGACGAGGGAACTTCGGGATGACTTGCTGAACTGCTGCGAGAGTAGCGAACCTGAGCGAAGGGGATACATGACGCGATTGCATGCACTTTGGTGCGAAATGCACCCAGAGCATCGCGCCTTCTCTCAACAACATCTGAGAGATCAAGTATCCTTTCTGCTCAGGACAGCTTACGTAAGGGCACCCCGTCAGCTGGAAGAACTGCCAGCCGCAGTACCACCGCGGCAATTACCAGCTGATGGGGAACATCCTTTAGAGTTCACCGATGTAGACTTAAGGACGAGGGTTAGCCTTAACACCAAGGCTAACCTAAAGCCACAAGACCTGGCTAGAATGGACGCGGTCATCGATGAGGAAATTCCGGAAGATGTAGACATCTGGCAAATCAACTGTGCCGTGTACAACGCCGCGAAGCAACTCGTCCGCCGTGAGAGGTCAACCAATCACGGGGTCGAGAAAGCCAAGCGGCGTGTACAAAAAATCGAAGGCAAGATACAGTCGGCCAGACAACACGCTTCTCGGATCCAGAGTGTGGTGGAATGTAAGACGACTGGTAGAGTTTTTACTCCCAGGATCCGGCGCATAGCTGCCGGATTAAGACGTCAACCCCATACTCTAAATCTGACAGTGATGCTTACCATCAAGCAGCACTGTCTAGATAGAATCCGAGCGCTCATGGCGATAAAGAAAACATTGAAGAGGCGGGTGAGGAGTATGGAACAAAACAATTTGTTCCGTACGAATCCATCCCGCCTCTTTCAAGAGCCACAGCGTGTTGTCGAGAATCCGCCGACTGTAGAAGATGTCGAAACCCTCTGGAAGGGAATCTACGAAACGACGCGTCCATTCAATAGCGACACTCCATCAATTGCACACTTCGAGGCTCTGTGTCACAGACATCTTGAAGAGCCAGAAGAAGTGTGCCCGGCAATCAGTACGGAGGAAGTCCAACAAGCATTTGTTGGTACCAAGAACTTCGCTGCCCCGGGCCCAGACGGCATTAACAACTGGTGGTGGAAGAAATTTCCTTCCACTCACCGCCGTCTGGCGCGAGTTTTCAACTCATGGTTAAACGAGGGGCAGCAGATTCCGGACTGGTTCGTCGAGGGACGTACTGTGCTTATCCCCAAAAAGGGGGATCTTTCCGACCCGAGGAATTATAGGCCGATCACTTACCTTAACTCCTGCTACAAGATATTTACACGTATCTTGTATGCTAGGACGCTGAGGTCTGTTGATCCGGTCTTCCAGCAGATACACGAACAGCGTGGTGCCAAGAAGGGCATGGCAGGTTGCAAGGACAGCCTGCTGATAGACCGCTGTATTACACAGGATTCTGTGCAATACAAGCGGAATCTATCGATGGCCTGAATTGATTACCGCAAGGCATTTGATACAACATCACATGAGCTATTGTTGTACTTGCTCAAATGTCTTGCAGTACCAACACCACTAGTGAGATGCATAGAACAGCTGCTGCCGCTCTGGAAGACCCGCTTCACCATAACATCAGGTGCACAGCGGGTCACGACAGAGCAGGTGGCATTTAGGAGAGGAGTTTTCCAGGGTGACTCCCTGAGTCCTCTCCTCTTCTGCATCTCACTACTGCCGTTGTCTGTTGGGCTCCGCCAAACCCGCGGATATCAATCTGGTCCACCCAGCGACCGGAGGCATAAGGTCACCCATCTATTTTATATGGATGATCTTAAACTTTATGCCTCCGGAGAGCGCGAACTACAAAACGCTCTTAGGGTGGTCGAAGAATATACGCGGGCAATTGGTATGGAGTTCGGGTTGGACAAATGTGCAGTCGTCCACCTCAAGAGAGGACGATGCGGGGAATTCCCTGAAGATGCGCAGCTCGCAGACGGAAGCATCCTAAGACATCTGGATGCCGGAGAGACCTGTACATACCTGGGTGTGCAACAAAGGCACATCCAGGATGTAACACAAATAAAGGAATCTCTCCGCGGCAAGTACAGACACCGCCTCCGAAAGATTTGGTCTTCCGAACTTTCGGGGAAGAACAAGGTGTCTGCAACTAATATGCTTGCCGTTCCGATTCTGCTCTACTCCTTCGGAGTAGTAAAGTGGAGGGTAGATGAGCTGCGCCAATTAGACAGAGATACCCGCAAGATGATGAATATTCACAGAAGTATTCATCCTAGATCGTCCGTTCCTCGTGTGTACCTCCCACGTCAACGGGGGAGGGCGAGGACTCTTGAGCCTGGAGTGTACACATGGCAGAGTAGTACTGAGTATGGCATGTAACTTCCTCAGGAGCTCAGATCCCCTCTTGCGGTTTGTGAAACATCATGAAACTGTAGGAGTGGGAGCAGGATTGTTTAAGGCAGCAAAAAGAGCCGCAGATGAACTCGGTCTCGCATTTGACATCAGGCGAGGAGGCCGGCGAGGTGTTGATGTTGAGTCAGTCACCGAACTTCAGCCAAATCGTTTGAAAGCCCGAATTAGAGCTGCCGAACAGGAAAATCTGTTTTGGCAGCACGTCGATAAACCCCAGCATGGTGTCTTCTATAAGAACATCGAAACACTGGGTTTATCGACCAGGCTGACCTTCGCCTTTCTAAGGTCAGCAGGGCTTAAGTCGGAGACCGAGGGATTCATTATGGCCTGCCAAGATTGTGTTATCAACACCTTGGTCTACCGTAACCGCGTGTGGCGTGTAGAGGTTCCTGATATCAACTGCAGGACCTGCCATCAGGCGCCGGAATCGCTCATGCATTTACTTTCTGCATGTCCCATATATGCGATTTCGACCTACATCCACCGACATAACGCGGCCTTACGAGTGCTATACTACCATCTAAGGCACTCGTACGGGGTAGACCAAACACCAGTGCTGCCTTACATCCCCGGAGATATTGAGTCCGTTGTCGAGAACGAGAAATGCCGGATTTACTGGAACTACTCGTTCCCGACTGTCAGGCTAATCCAAGCCAACAAGCCTGACATAGTCCTCCTCGACCATCAACTCAAGGTGATGTATGTCATCGAGTTCTCGGCACCTGCGGAGAAAACATCACCTTGAAGGAGGAGGAGAAACGGACCAAAGATCGCGACCTCCGGTACGAGCTCCAAGTGCTGTACCCAGGCTACTCGGTCAAAATGGTCGTCCATATTATCGGTGTACTCGGAGGGATAAAGCCTACGCTGCTCTCGGAACTGAAGATCATACCGGCCTGCCAAAAACCAGCCGAGTGGCTGGCAGGTCAAATGCAGAAGGCGGTCATTCTGGGTTCTCTCCGTCTGCTTAGGGCACACGATTCTGGTATCTACAGTCACTAACCCTGCGGGATGTGGGGAGTGGCTGTAGTTGATACGCCGGCGCGACTCCCGTGAGGCGTCGAGGCCACGGGAGGACTGACCGGCATCGGGAAACCGAAAAAAAAATATTGAGGTGCAAAGGACCGGCAACCTCCACGTTGGTGCACCCTGGACAGGCAGGGGTAACTCTGCCTGACTAATGTCGGCCGGGGGGTACCAAGGCTAACCACCTGGTACCCCTTCTACTTCGGGTTCCATACAACCTTAGGAGAAAGGCTCCTCACGATCGACCCCAAGCGGATGGGGGTCAGAGACAGGCGGGAGGGGCCTCACCGGATAGTCTCAACAACGACGAAATTGACAATGTACACGGACGCTTTAAGTGGACGAGGGAACTTCGGGATGACTTGCTGACCTGCCGCGAGAGTAGCGAACCTGAGCGAAGGGGATACATGGCGCGATTGCATGCACTTTGGTGCGAAATGCATCCAGAGCATCGCGCCTTCTCTCAACAACACCTGAGAGATCAAGTATCCTTCTTGCTCAGGACAGGTTACGTAAGGGCACCCCGTCAGCTGGAAGAACTGCCAGCCGCAGTTCCCGGGCAATTATGTGGGTAGATTCACCGGTGTAGACTTAAGAGTCCTCTCCTCTTCTGCGCTCCGTCTGCCGTTGTCTGTTGGGCTCCGCTAAATCCGTGGATATCAATGTGGACCACCCAGCGACCGAAGGCATAAGGTCACGCATCTATTTTATATGGATGACCTTAAACTTTATGCCTCCGGAGAGCGCGAACTACAAAACGCTCTTAGGGTGATCGAAGAATATACGCGGGCAATTGGTATGGAGTTTGGGTTGGACAAATGTGCAGTCGTCCACCTCCAAGAGGACGATGCGGGGGAATTTCCTGAAGATGCGCAGTTCGCAGACGGAAGCATCCTAAGACATCTGGATGCCGGAGAGACCTATACATATCTGGGTGTGCAACAAAGGCACATCCAGGATGTATCACAAATAAAAGATTCTCTCCGCGGCAAGTACAGACACCGCCTCCGAAAGATTTGGTCTTCCGAACTTTCGGGGAAGAACAAGGTGTCTGCAACTAATATGCTTGCCGTTCCGATTCTGCTCTACTCCTTCGGAGTAGTAAAGTGGAGAGTAGATGAGCTGCGTCAATTAGACAGAGTACCCGCAAGATGATGAATATTCACAGAAGTATTCATCCTAGATCGTCCGTTCCTCGTGTGTACCTCCCACGTCAACGGGGGGGACGAGGACTTTTGAGCCTGGAGTGTACGCATGGCACAGTAGTACTGAGTATGGCATGTAACATACTCAGGAGCTCAGATCCCCTCTTGCGGTTCGTAAAACATCACGAAACTGTAGGATTGTTCAAGGTAGCAAAAAGAGCCGCAGATGAACTCGGTCTCGCATTTGACATCAGGCGAGGAGGCCGGCGAGGTGCTGATGTTGAGTCAGTCACCGAACTTCAGCCAAATCGTCTAAAAGCCCGAATTAGAGCTGCCGAACAGGAAAATCTGTTTCGGCAGCACGTCGATAAACCCCAGCATGGTGTCTTCTATAAGAACATCGAAACACTGGGTTTATCGACCAGGCTGACCTTCGACTTTCTAAGGTCAGCAAGGCTTAAGTCGGAGACCGAGGGATTCATTATGGCCTGCCAAGATGGTGTTATCAGCACCTTGGTCTACCGGAGCCGCGTGTGGCGTGTAGAGGCTCCTGATATCAACTGCAGGACCTGCCATCAGGCGCCGGAATCGCTCATGCAGTTACTTTCTGCATGCCACATATATGCGATTTCGGCCTACATCCACCGACATAACGCGGCTTTACGAGTGTTATACTACCATCTAAGGCACTCGTACGGGGTAGACCAGACACCAGCGCTGCCTTACGTCCCCGGAGATACTGAGTCCGTTGTCGAGAACGAGAAATGCCGGATTTACTGGAACTACTCGTTCCCGACTGTCAGGCTAATCCAAGCCAACAAGCCTGACATAGTCCTCCCCGACCAACAACTCAAGGTGATGTATGTCATCGAGTTCTCGGCACCTGCGGAGAAAAACATCACCTTGAAGGAGGAGGAGAAACGGACCAAATATCACGATCTCCGGTACGAGCTCCAAGTGCTGTACCCAGGCTACTCGGTGAAAATGGTCGTCCTTATAATCGGTGTACTCAGAGGGATAAAGCCTACGCTGCTCTCGGAACTGAAGATCATACCGGCCTGCCAAAAATCAGCCGAGTGGCTGGCAGACCAAATGCAGAAGTCGGTCATTCTGGGTTCTCTCCGTCTGCTTAGGGCACATGATTCTGGTATCTACAGTTACTAACCCTGCGGGATGTGGGGAGTGGCTGTAGTAGATGCGCCGGCGCGACTCCTGTGAGCCGTCGGAGGCCACGTGAGGACTGACCGGCATCAGGAAACCGGAAAAAAAAAAATTAGATTAAAAAAATAACAATGTTCATTAGCAATATGGTGACACATAAACAAATATTACAGAAAGGATGGAGACAATAATTAGTTATTTTAAAAAAATTGTTAATTGTTTTTTTAGCAAATTGGGAGAGTTTTCAAATATATTAGTTGTTGAGAAAAGTGTTGCACATTCTGACAATAGGTGAGTTCTCCATAAATCTTGCTCTATACAGATACCAAATGAGAATATTTCTGGGCTTCACTCTCTGTGGATTATAATAACTCAATCTCGATAATATTTCGGAACAACATATACGTTCATTTATTACATTAGAAATAAACAAGCCACTCGATATTTTCCTTCATACCGATAATTTAAGGATATTAAATTCAGCTCTTATAAAATTATAGTCAAAATAATTCGGATATCGTTTATATTTTTTGTACTATAAGTATGACAGAAATTTCTTTTGTATGGTTTTTATACGTTTAGAATGACTTTAATTGTCCCTGGGTTCCAAATATTTAACGCAAATTCTAGCTTGAACCTGAAGAAAAAATAATACAATAATTTTGTAGGCTCTGTAGAAAAATATTTTGAATTTCGCATAATAAACCCTAAGTTCTTATACGCTTTATTTACCGTACCCCTCAATATGTTCTAAAAAATTAAGATTTTTATTAAATAACACTCCGAGATCTCTTTGCTTTGTCACTTAAGCCAATTGTACATTGTTGGTGCACAGATCATGTTCACACTTTTTCAGTATTTAAAGGTAACTTATTAATTTGTCCCTATGAAATCTATATTCAGTGTCCTCTTGCGCATCCTTCTTGGTTTTAACTTCTTCATTGAAACAACCTGCTTATTCGCCCTGTCATTAGATAATACCAAGAATTTACTGCTAAAAGAAACGACATTTAAAAACAAATTAAGACTGTTTTCTCCGGGCTGGGAAGCGAGCGGTCAACTAGAATTTAAATAAGACTTAAAACTAAAAAAATCAGAAACACAGACGGAAATCGCCGATTTAACTAATAAAAAAATGTCCAGTTTACTTATAAATTTTGTTAATCGCCACCCTCTTTTTAAATATGTTTTTACCAAAGTTTATTGCCAATCAAAACCCACTGTCACCATTAAAAAGGGGGAAAAACGGGTAACTACTTTCAACAATCTCTCGTTACGTTACTCATTAACTTCAAAAAGGTCAAATATAGTTTATAATTAAAGTTCAGAAACACGGACAGGTTTCCAAATCATTAAAGTCAGATTATTTATTTTGCACTAGCGAGCACTTCCAGCTGACACGGATGAATGTATCATCGTTGCTATGTACCTAGTTTTATAATTTATGAAAGAATGAATTTGCGTCAGTTTCGTTGTCGTGCACGACTTAAATATAACTGTAATTTCATACTCATTTTCTCCGCAGAATAGGGAGGGCCTGGGCCCTCTACCACATACTCATACTCACAAAACTGTTAAATCTTTAGCATCACCTTTGGAACTCTGGGCAACCACCAACTGCAGGCAAGGAAAACGTAATTACCTCTAGACAGCGCCGCACATCCTCACTAGACCGTGGCTACAGCGCGTCTGTGCCCGCACTTAAACTTTACTCTAAAAGTCGTCTGTTCCGCGCGCACATGCGATGAAATGTCTTAGACATACATTTACTCAGTAACGCCACGCTACAGGGATAATACAATAATGTTTAACGAAATTATTTTAATCGAATCTGGAATTTAATGTATAACTCGAACTATTCTAATTTATAATGAATGTGGTCCAAATTATTTATCTCCCAAAAACGGACCGTTAAATCATACATTAAGCATGCGGAATATTTTAAATAACTAGATGTACGGGTAGTACTTGGGTTAAAATAAGTACGCTCCTGACCAGTGATGTTCGGGACTTGAACGGGTCACTGGCAATGCGTGGAATACTAAGCAGTTAGGGTAACTGCAAAGGGTACTGGCTCAGGGACCAGTGGACTGTGGAAGAACCAATCTTGGAGGCAGCCTCACCTACTAATTAGGCTTCTAAAGATTGGTTAGTGAGTACAACAAAGTATTCGTTGAAACTGATTTATTTAAGGAAATAAAATTCTATTTATACTAATTATCTGTAACAATAAATGAAAACATTAAAGACAAACACTAAAAAACAAATATATCTAATACATGAAACGACTAACATTGGCCTAGAAAATATGTCGATGTAGAGTGCAGTATTTGCACTTATTTGCATAGCTTGCTGACCTTGTTTATGATTAATGAAATATAACAATAACAGATATGTAGGAAAGTAGAATATAAAAACAATAAACATCAAATTAAAATTATTTGAAATAATAATTAAAAAAAATGTATGTTTAATGGATTAAACACTAGATATATCGTTGACAAAAAGTGTAAGTAGTAGTCGGCCTAAGTTACTTCCTTGAAGCACACCAGACCTGGCCGAGTACTGTTCAGATGGCGAAAGAACGCCCGCGCGGCAATGGAGAGTATTGTCGATAAGTCGCCAGTTTTCTACGAAACCATGTACTAGGAATGTTATATCTTCCCCAATGAGTAAGTGCGGATGCAAACGATCACAAAAATTTGCCATGCACTAACTCATTTATTTCATTTACGTTTAATTGTGAATGGAATGCAGAAACCACATTCTTTCCGCGGGTCTTCTTTCCCCAACCAGAAAGTAGGATGCTGACAGAGTGGTCATGTATTTTATTTGCTGATATCTGCATATATGCCAAATTAGATTTAAAGAAAAGTAACAAATTGTTAGATATTTTATGTTTATAATTTTTTTTAATAAATGATTCAATTTCATGATTCACTCTGTCGAAGGCCTTTACAAAATCAAGATATATAATATCTGTCTGGCCACACTTATTTATGGTAGCACTTAAATCATCTGTAAATATTGTTAAGTTAGTAACTATTGATATTTTTACTCAAAACCGTGTTGACTTTCGATAATCGTATTTTACATATATACCGGAATTTTGAAATTGTGGCCTATCATTTGTAACACAAATAGCTACATTTTTCACTTATAAGTGAAATATATCGCTTCCGGTCCAACCGGAAGTAGCAACAATTTTTGATTTTTAAATAGCAATCTATATATATATTTTTGTATATTTAGATTCCACATGAAATCCTCGTTACAACACAAGTAGGTAATTGTTTTCAAAATGGCGTCATAAATTCGAAAAAGTGAAAAGCTAAGTTGGCAACTGCAAGTCTATATCTTGAACATGATGTGTCACCTTCATTTTTATTGTTACATTTCAATAAAAGTTTATTTCGTGCAAAAATCATTATTTTGAATTGAAAACCAATTTTTCGAAAAAACATAAAAAGCAAATGAATTTTATTTAATTTTTTTAAATGGTAACCATATGTTATTACTGGCACCAACAAAGCCCAAAACATTATCTTTTTATTTGATGTATAATACGTCTAGTTTCGGTACTAATTTACTTTGAAATTATCGGATATCTGTAGATGCTACATTTACCAATTTTGTATTGTTAAAAACATACACAGAGATTAAATAAAATTGACAGAATTTATTAATAATTATTTATAAAATAGGGGAAAACAAAATTATTGCAATTGTTCAAAATGCATTCCTTCAACGTCAATACATTTTTGAGCCCTACTGGTTTCTCTTACCACCCGTTTTAACATTTGCGCAGTTATTGTTGCAAAAGCTTGGCAAATTTTGATTTCCACCCACTAGAGGTTTCTTGAAAATGATGAATATACTCATTCTTTGACGTATCCTCCCCTCCAGGAAAAAATCCATAGGAGTTAGGTTAGGTGATCTGGCAGGCCATCTTGTGGGTAACATACCTTCCTCACTTTAAGGGGTGAGGAAGTAATATAAGTAAGTTCCTGCTCACATATTTACTTTTTTCAGGATGCTTGGTGTGGACCTCTTGAATTCAGTGAGGATTACGTTATGACAATTATGCCGATTTACTGTTCCATTAAAACAGATTGTTGTAGTGTCAGGAAAACAAACGTTATGCGTTATCATCATCATTACGCAGTTCCATTACTTCTTCGGAAAACTGAACTTTTTCTTCAGAAAGCTCCGGTACCAAATGGACTTTTAAAAATTCACTGCGATGACTAAAATGTTCATTTTTATTAACAGCTTCGTGTTCGTTATTTGCGGATCTTCTGCTAATATTAAGAGTACTTTTACAAATTTAAATTAACTTCCAAGTTTTAGGCGAAACAGACCTAAACATGTTACATATATGTACTGGAGACAATGGACGTGTAGTCAAATATATATTTATACAGTTTTCGTCAGTTTCCTGCAGAGCACAGTACCTCCTAGTGCTATTATTACTGATTATAAGGTTCTTTTTCGAACGTTTTAATAGAAAACGTTAAAATTTTTACGAATAACAACTTTTACACTGTTTCAGGCCAGGCAGTTGGTTATATGATATTATAATATAAACATTCATGCAAATAATTTTTAAATTTCTCCTATATTTCTCATCTTTCTACGTTTTTTACATTTATTCAATTGATTAGTGCAGTCAACTGTTTGTATGTAAAGCTATTGAACTTCATGAAAAAGTTTCATTGGACTCAACTGCCTTGTAATATCATCTACTAACCTTACAAGCATTCTCAGGTGGAAGATTTTTTGGCGTTCGGGATCCTCTAATCAAGAATGCGATTTATTTCAAGATTCAGAATCACTGGATGAGCTTGATTCACATTCTTTTGTTTTTTTGTCAGTTATGAGAATTGCATATTTTTCTCCTGAATTGGTCGTCTCAGATGAATCACCATCTGATTTGCCATAAACACTGAGGTTGTCACTATATCCAGGAGTCAATGGCCGTCGCCTCATTTTAGTGCTAAAATAATATAGATTTACTAATCTGCTGGAATACACGTGTGTCAGTGAATATACCAGCTGATAAAAATTGTACCGCACGAAAATACAACAAATACATACTTAGAGTAGGTTGGAACCTTTGATGTGAAGATAACACTTACGTAGTTTTCCTCAAAGCTCCAAAACCATATACTGTGCTCGACGTGGGTTTGGCCAACAAAGTTGGCATCATCTGCAGATGATTAAAAGAGTTTAATCATCTCCAGATGATTGGCAAAACGTGCGTCGATTGCAGTATGATGTTTTATGGAAAACTAAGTCAATGTTAAACATATACCTGAGTGTTGTCGATGTTCACAGATGCATTTCAAACAAAATACAACAATGTAAACAATATATTTAGGCGTATTATTGCTCTAGAATGTTTTTTTTTGCAGAAAACCTGCTCACTAAATAGCTCTAACCTCAAAATTCGTCTGATGTTCATAATGAAGCACAATATTGAAACTCAAAATTCCGGTATGGTATAATTCTTACTTCTTTAAAACATTTAATTTAGCTATCAGGTGTTTTGAAATATTGGTGGTATATGTGTGTACAATTGGGGATGGCAGGGTTAACATAAGCGATATTGTTGAGTTTTTCTGAAAGGTAGCTTATTACAGATTGGATCAATGGATATCGATTAGGATACCTCGTGTTAAATACGAAAGTTGCAGATTTCTTGTGTTTTTTATGGTTTACAAAGACAATCATGATTAGAGATCGGGATATAGTAATAAATGAAATCAATACCAAGGTTGCCTCTAGGTGATATGCCTTGTAAATATATTCATGCATATATGACAAAATATCTTCCTTTAGGGTTAATTTGGCGAGTTCGGTAACATCCAAAGTTAATACGAAGAGGGCTGAAGGTATTGGTAAATGTAATACTAACACACATATCTATATATTTGTAACTAGCGATTACAGTAGTTAAGAGTAAAAGTATAAGTTACTAAAACATTTGCCACTTTCCAGCCGCAAGCATTGGTGGTTTCATTGACGCTAATCCAGACGCATTTGTCATTTAGTTCAGAACAATTTTTTTTGGTTAATACTATCACATCTATTCTGTGGTAAATATTTTTTTCTTAGTGTCGTTCCTATACTGCTCACTAATACACTTTTGCATTGTCAAAATAGTGGAGTATGTGTAATATTATCACACACACACTTTTTTATAACCGTTTGAGGAAATGTGTCTCTTAACGTTTGCTTTGACATTGTACGAAGGCACTTTTTTATAGCTTGTGCAATATAATTCTATGCCGTTAAATTGCAACTCCGGGAAATCACTAATCCACGAGTTAACTTTATTCCTTAAAGGAATTGAACAAGATATTTAAAAAAAATTAACCTCCGTTGAAAGTCAATAAGGATTCGAATAAATCTATCTATGCATTCGCATTGCTATTGGACACTCGACAATAACGAACATCTCCGTCCAATTACCTGATAAAAACCTTTAATTTCTTGTTCCCGTTGTAATGAATCATACATATGTTCATTACTATAGTTTCGGAAAATCCCGTTAGTCTTGTGCTACCGCGCACTTCCTGCCGCCATGTGATGATACATGCAGATGTTCATTTCTAGAAATTTCTGCAATTACCATTTGGCATGTACTGCCAAGCACTTCCTGTCGCCATAAAATATGAGACATAATTTTGGTATAAATAGAATCGCCGTAGCCAGGAGAAGGAATTCAGTTTTCAACTGACAACTATCTTAAGCGCGTTGAGCTGAGTAGTTGAGGAGTCTTAAGCGCGTTGAGCTTGACTCCATTTGGTTAGAATTCAGAATCCGACGACGACGCCGCCCGGCCGAATGTCTGATAGCATCTTGAGGTTTTTAGCACGCTGAGCTAGACTTTCTGGTGTTGGTCGCCATTTTACCGTCCTGCACCACCTTCATCAGTCTAGTGATTATTTATTGCCGTGAGTCTTCAGCGCGTTGAGCTGGACCCGCCGTTAGTAAATAATTGCTAAACCAACCGCCGTCACCAGTCGTACCGTTTAATCACCGAAATTACACTTCTCCTCATAAATTAATTTCACCAATGTATTTAATATTTATTAACTGTACCTAACTTGGTTTAATTGTTAAAGAATCTGGTTTTATGTTTATTTAACTTCATGTTTTGGATAAATGTTGCTTAAATGAAATAAACTCTATTACGCATACTTTGGGTCTTTTTTTATTTACAACTAACAGGAATCCTGGATTAATTCTCCAAACCAGCTATCCGAAAGCAGACACCGTTACATATTCCGACGCCCAAACATACTCTCTTACATATTTTGGGCGACTGAGCAGACACCGTTACACCGTTTTTATAATAAAAACAGATTTATTCCATAGTACATAAGAATATTTATTCATTTGATATTCTTTGGAAATGTTTCATTAGGTGTTTACAATATAATATCTGTCTCTGGAGTTTATCGCTACTTCCAGATCTCTAAACATCATTCATATTTTAATTATTTGTCGCTCAGAAAGTTGCACCATTGCACGTTGAGCTGGATCCGATGCCGTTAAATAATTATCGAACTTACGCTTCGCATCGAGTCCTGGATGTTTCTTTTAGCACGTGGAGTTGGAGCCTACCGTCGCGCATCGTACCATTTAATTATCGAAATTACACTCCATAAATTAATTTTACCGATGTATTTAATATTTATTAACTGTACCTAACTTGGCTTAATTGTTAAAGAATCTGGTATTATGTTTATTTAACTTCATGTTTTGGACAAATGTTGCTTTAATAAAATAAACTCTGTTACGTATACTTTGGGCTTTCTTATTTACAACTAACAGGAATGCTGGATTAATTCTCCAAACCAGCTATCCGAAAGCAATCACTGTTACATATTCCGACGTCCAAACATACTTTCTTACATATTTTGAGCGCCCGAACAGACACCGTTACACCGTTTTTATAATAAAAACAGATTTATTCCATAGTACATAAGTATATTTTATAATTTGATATTCTTTGGGAATGTTCCATTAGGTGTTAAAATATAATATTTTATCTGCGTAAGTAAGTTTCTGGAGTTTATCGCTATCTCCCGATCTCTAATTATCATTCATATTTTAATTATTTGTCGCTTAGAAAGTTGCACCATTTTATAGCTGACACCAGTACACAAAAAAACAAACAATCAAAAAATGAACAAGAATGAAAAAATTACACTATTACACAGGCACACAAAAAAATCTGTACTTTAAATCAAAACCATGTGTCCCTATATATTTTGATGTGCTGAAACCGAATCGAACCATAAAAATTACAGCTGTTAAATTTTTAGCTACTGATAGCGTAAAAATCACCTTCTTAATAAAAAAATTTACAATTTTGTTGGAAATTTATTTTTTTACCTAAATCATCGTAATCTACGTTTCCATGGGTACTAAACATGATTTTGACATCAAAATAGCCTTTTTGGCAGATGCTAACTGTCAAACCGCAAATTGTAAAATTCCAAAATTTGTAAGAAAAGCTTCTTCTATGTGTAAAACTATATCACAACCAACATTTTCGAGGGTGCTAAATATGATTTTGACTCCAAAATAGCCTTTTTGGCAGCTGCCAAATGTCAAACCGCAAATTGCACACATAGAAGAAAAGCTTCTTCTCTGTGTGTAAAACTATATCACTACCAGTTTTCGAGGGTGCCAAATATGATTTGGACATAACAATCGCCTTTTTGGCAGCTGTCAACTGTCAAACCACAAATTGTAAAATTCCAAAATTTGTAAGAAAAACTTCTTCTATGTGTAAAACTATATGACTACCAACGTTTTCGAAGGTGCTAAATATGATTTTGACATCAAAATTACATTTTTCGCAGCTGCCAACTGTCAACTATCATATTCGAAATTCTAGATAGTTTGAGTGGTATGCAAAAAAACTATCATTAATTTCTTTTTGGAAATCAGTAAATATGATTTGGTTTTCGTAATTATATTTCTGTAGATTTCAATAGTACTTTGACAATAACCGCCAAAGTAATGTTGATCACCCTCAAAAACGTAGGTAGTGATAAAGTTTTACAAAGAATTTTTTTTAAATTTTGGAATTTTGCAATTGCTGCAATTGGCAGTTTGACAGTTAGCAGCTGCCAAAGAAGCAATTGTAGAGTGGAAGTAACAAAGGTGCTAAGTGCCAAAAATAAAGTTCTGAGATATTCAAGAAAAAAGTAATAAAAAGGTCAATATTTGTTTTTTTGGTTTATTAACTTTAAAAATCATGTTAAAGGCTAACGGAAAACCAATTCTAACATACACTGATATAAGTTATGGAACAAGGCTGGAAATAAAGATAATTTCTTCAAAAAAGAAAAAAAATAGAAACGGGGTAAGTGCCACAAAATATTTTTTTTTAACAAAATAGGATCAGAAAGTATTGCTGATGTATTTTGGTATTTGCTAACAATAAAAATTAGGCTGAAGGCAAAAGTAAAACTAATACTATCCTAAATAATACAGTAGTCGAAAATTCAATGTTAAAATAAACATATTTCTCGAAGAAAATAAGAACGTTGTAAGTGTCACAATACATGTTTTTAACAAAATAGCATCACAAATCGTTGCTAATTCATTTGAATGCCTAGCAGTTCCTTATAAAAATCTTGGTGCAATGGATTACTCAGATAGGGCAACATAGAACGAATACTTTTTTTTTTGTTTTCAGATATTTTGTTTTGTGATGGGAGTTCAAGTAGTTCAGCCTTCTTTAAATCTCTCATAGTTTTTCCTTTCTTGACGATATTGGTTTCAGTCCATTGTTGTGTTTCAGAAAATACAGTTTTTGTTTTCACGTTTATGGGATTATCTCTTTCAATCCATATTGTGACTGCTTTGCTGATTTGAAGCTTTGAAGTATTCAGAAGTAGTTTTTGTGTTTTATAAGCCTTGCCAGCCTCTTTTAGACACTTTTGCTTAGAGTCAAAACGACCACTGCCACTTTTTCTACGTTTATTTTGGTCCAATTCACTCATATTCTACAACAACTTCCTCAAATTAATTCAAGAACAACACACGTTTGAACGGCTACTACGCACAGGTTTAAATAATTCAACAAAACAGCTGATTCACTCTGACACTTGCCCCCCTTTGATGAGAAATAACCATTGTCGCTTACCGGTGGTTCCATCTAATTTTTATTGTAGGAAGCGTAATCTAACTCATGGCACTTACTCCCTTTGTCAGGTCATAAAGCATGTCGTTTAACACCATTCTATGGCAATAACTCAATTTCGGAAATTATGGCACTTAGCACCTTTGTTACTTCCACTCTTCAATTTTGATGTCAAAATTATATTTAGCAGCCTCAAAAACGTAGGCAGTGTTATACATGGCAGAAGCTTTGCTTACAAATTTCAGAATTTTACAATTTGCAGTTTAACGGTTGGCAGTTGCCAAAAAGGCTATTTTGATGTCAGAATCATGTTTAGTACCCATGGAAATGTGGATGACGATGATTTGGGAAAAACAGTCTAACAAAATTGTAATTTTTTTGTTTAAATAAAGGTGATTTTTACGCTATCTGTAGCTAGAAATGTCCCGTAACTAAAAATTGACACAATAGTCCGTAATATTTATGGCCAGATTCGGTTTCAGCACATCAAAATCCATAAGGAGACATGGTTTTGATTTAAAGTACAGAATTTTTATTTTTTTTGTGTCTATGTTATTTTTTACAGGAAAGACAAAAGTGTCAAACCTGACAAAAATCGAATACAAATATTGAAAAAGTAAGGGACTTATCACTTATTGTAAGTTTCATTTTAAAAATTAATTCAAATTAAATTTTGTAGAGCATTTTGCGCAGAATTCTAATAAAATAAATAAAATAATTTATAATTTTCTTTCAAAGATTTTTCGAGTTAAACTTATACCTAGTTTTTACCCCTGAAGAGAGGACTAAAAACTACATTATAAATTAGATTGTCATTTAAAATCTCTCAAAAACTGCAGACGAAAGAAAAATGTAAATGTTACCCATGTGTTCGCAAATACAAAAATAGCAAAGTTACAATGATTACTCGTTACTCGTTACATTGTATAGACTATGATTCTAATTGAATTTACGTTTTTTTAACAAAATAAATGGGGTATTTAGAATAGCAAAAATAAACCACTAGTCGTAAATTATATTATATTTTCCAGGTAATTTTCCATAATAACTGAAATATTTTAGAAATGACGTTTTACATGGTACATATTTCATTATTTTTTGCCTCTCAATAAATTAATATGCTGATTGACTTTCATCCACCCTATATAGCCTATATTATTTAGTTGAAATCAACAACACTTTTGATATTTCTAAAAACATTACTATCAGTTACTAAAAAACTGTCGAATCACCTTGTATTATGTATTTAGTGTGCAGAAATCCAATAAATAAAATGAGATAAGAGTGAGGTCCTTTTGAGATGCAGATATAATAGAAGTTTTTGCTAGCGCACCAGTCCACTTGAATGGTCTGAATGGAGTCTGTGTTTGTAGTTTGGTCGATGCATATGCATATTCACGGATCTACTAGAGAGATAACAAGCAGAATCCGCTATTTCAAAATTGAATTTACTGTAGCTTTTGTTTCATCCTAATGGCTTTTTTTCTCCTAACATAGTAGATGTTAGGATGATAAATTAATACTACGTTAGTTCACTTGCTTAGATAAGGTATGAAGATGTTTTTAAGTATTATTCTCTTTGAAATATTATCTAGGATGACTAATTATATTAGATGCTTTACTGTAGAGATACATGCATGGAATGCCATAGAGAATTGAGATTATAACTCTCCACCCATAATTATACATATAACAAGATCAAATAATATTGGATCAGTCAAGTTGGTCCCACGGACTTTTTGAAAATAAGCCTTTTAACATCATATTTTGAAAGATACAGCAGCAGATCAGCATTAGTGTTTATGTCATGCACAGTAAACAATCAGGGTGGTAGGCATCAGGTATTGGAGCTAGTTGATTAGAGTATAAGTATAACAAGTATAATATGGTTTATTTTACATAAACAAGGGTTAGATAATCCAGTTTGTTAGCACGACTACACATTGCTGATATAATAACAATGTACTTAGAGAGTATTTGGTGTTGAGTTTCTCCTTTGTCTAGTAAGGTCCCCTGACCTTCCTCCGACAGAACATATGACAGTTCGATGGCTGGGTCATTTTTCTCATTTGGAGCTACTTCGACATGAGGTGATTGGAATAAAATATCACAAGCGGAAATAGACTTTGTAATTCCAAGAATGCTTCCCAGAGATAATAAGTACATTATTGCGTGAGTGCCAACTAATGAGATACGAAAAATATCAGTTGTTCTTATCTCAACAAACTTCCAAATGCTAAAGATTGATTAAAACATTTGAATGTACCTGCGTGTCTCATTTTTTATAGTACGTATTATGTACAAAGCGATTCGATTTTAAATAGCAGGATTACATAAGTTATTCTGAGCAAGAAAATTTCTATGAACACATCGTCCTAATATACTTCGTTTTGAAAATAAACGATATTAAAAGATCCTTGTAAAAAATAGCTTTATCCATAGATCGTGACCAGCTAACTGTATTAATTTTAACTTTGATTTCTTGCAATGACGTAATAAACATAGACGTCGAAAATGAGGCTAAATCTAAGCAGGAAGCCAAATGCAAATGGGGGTGGCCTTGTAACCGTAGTCAATAAACCCGTTACATATACATGCACATCCAATAGAATAGTGCAAGTTTTGTGTTTTTGAAGCAAGTTGGTGCAAACTTATGCTTTAATTTTTGACTCTTCTCATTATATCAATAATATATAACAATAAATTCCCTATTCGCGTTTGCTATACAATAGTACAGATGTGACAGGTCATATTTAAACACACGTAAATGAATTTTTTTAATTACAAAAATACAGTAATAATTACATTAACAATTTCAAAGCGACATAATAATACAACATTACAAATAACGTCAACCTGTGTAAAATATTAAAAAAAAAATTTAAATTTAAAACTTAAATCTTAATCGTCATCGCCATTATCAAAAACCTCTTGTAAAGTGTAAAAACATTTACTAATAAGGTATTAAATTAGGGAACAAACAAGGTATTTTCTTAAATTATTTTTAAGGAAGAAAACTTTGATGATTTTTTATGTTAGAGGGAATGGCATTAAAAATGTTGGAACAGCAAAAGTAAGGATTTTTCCTAAAAAGAGAAAGATTGTAATTACTAATTTATATATGATTGGCTGTGCGAGTATTATAAGTAGGTTTGCTTGAGTTAAGTATGAATTCATTTTTGTTTTTGGTAGACAAATACGACTGCTTCAAATGTAAAAAGTAAGGTCAATGTTAATATATTGTTCTCTATAAACACTGGTCGACATGAGTCCACTGACATGAGTGAAAGCATGAGACGAATAAATTCCTCCTGTAAAATAAAAGCTCTATCAAATTCTGTGCTAACACTCCAAAGGACAATTAAATATCTGAGATGACTGCAGACGACTACGTAGTATACATTTAGTAGCTGCGCTTTCGATAATATTGGTTTAAGATTTCTTATTGCAAAAAAAGCAGAACTTAGTTTTTTTGCACGGGAATTTTTATATAACATCAGACCTAAAAACGTATAGCTTTCTGATCATGTAATAATAATAATAATATTATTATTACTTAGATTTAATTCAGGTGGTTCACGTTATTATAAAATTGAATATAAGTTGTTTTCCTTCAGTTAAGAATTAACTTATTTTGTGCACATCATGACGAGAAAGAGACTAATAGGTCGTTTGCTATTTTATTCAGTTCTTCGGATAAATCATCTGAAATGCAATCGTAACGACATCGACATATAGAACCAATTTAATATTGTCACTAAAATTTCTTTCTAAATCATTAATGAAAATTATGAAAAGCAAGGGAGAGAGAATTGCGCCTTGAGGTAAACCAATATTAATGTTTTTTTCATGGGAGAAATTGTTGTCAATTTTTACAACAATTTTCCTGCCGCTGATAAAAGATTTTATCCATTTACTGATATTTCCACGAATTCCCAATGATTCAATCTTTTTTTAAAAGAAAGTTGTATTTTACCTATTCGAATGCTTTAGTTATATCAAAAAGCATGCTTATTACTATCCATAGATTCATATAAAAATTGAATGAACTCATAAGCAGCCGTGATTGTTGAGTGTTTTTGCCTAAAGCTACGCTATTTTTTACTTAAAAGATCAAAAAATGTTAAGTAATCATAAGCCTTACTATGAATCATTTTTTCAAACATTTTTAATATATTGGAATTTTGTGTTATTGCTCTGTAATTTTCTACAAGCCTCTTGTCACCCTTTTCTATAAAGTGGGGTAACGTGTCCCCTTTTTAAGTTGCATGAAAATATGCCGACAATAATTGATTGTGTAAAAAGATAACATAGCAGTTGTACAATGGAATGATTACAAGAATTGATAACTTTAAAATTTAATTCATCAGGCTTATCAATGTTCATAGTGCCTCAAAAATGTGTTTGCGCTTAATATCTCTAAAAAACATTGAATCTTATAAGACATTTGTCAATAAAATTTGAGAAAAATAGGGAACTAAGAAGGTTATCGACAACAGTTGAGTATAATTCACATAAAATACTTTTGTACTTAATTTCCTATGGTAATTATTCACTTAAATCAAAAAAAATTTTTTTTTGGGGGGCGGTTTGTGGGAAATTTTGTTTTTTTCCTTTCTTGGGGGTGTTGGGGGGGTTTTTGGAAACGGAAGAGGTAATACGGATTATCTATTAATCTGTCGTTATGCAATTTATTTAATTATTAATCAGTAATATTTTTTTTGTGCGATTGGTAATACCTCTGACAATTTACCAACTAGCTTTATCTGTATTTGATGACTTTTCTAATACATTGTCACAAAAGCATTTTCTTGATTCTTTAATTTTAAATTAAAGTTTTTCTTTTCCTCAAAGTCAATATTTCGAACTTCAGAATTATTGTTTTTATATAGCCAAAACAGATTTTTTTTAGTATTCACTCTCATCTAGGATATCCCTTTTGACCCAAAATTTTCTATTATTAAATGATAATATGACTTTAAATTTTGGACAACACACATCAAAACTAAAATAAAACGAGTTTCAGAAGTATTTGTAAGCCTCCTGAGGATCGCATATTTGATAGTTTGTTGAAATTTGTACTTGAAAGCATACGACTTAAGTTATATATATTATTTTCTGATAAATCTCTCTCCTAGACTAGTTTTTTGTACGGCTGTAACTAACTAGCTTTAAATTGTACATATATGTATTTTATGATTTGTAGATGAATATGTTTTACATTAGATGCGATATAATCAATTACACTTTCATTGTGTTGAAGAAACGAGTAGGCCCTAAAGAGAGACATGACTTTATTCCAAAACTGTCAAAAAGATCATTGGTTAATGATTTATGGGTATTAGCTACAATATAATTCATATTAAGATCACCACAAACAATGATTTTTTTATGTTTTTCTCAATACTACACAGAATATTGTTTAACAAAGATAAAAAATTATGAAAATCGATACAGGTGAGCAATTGACTCAAAGCAGAGCAGCTGTGACATTGTTAAATTGGCTACTTACAGCACAGCATTCACAGGTTTTCTCTTCTAATACAGCACTAGGTATCTTGATCACTTTATAGTCTATACCTCTTTTTTCCATAGATTGCTACGCCACCATGTATGTTAACTCTTCGACAGAAATACGTAAGTAATTTATATCCTTAGAGAGGTGTTATATTTGCCTGGTTCACAGGCATCTAGTGCTCGGATACACAGGAAATAAGGTTTTTTCCTTCTCCAACATGACTTCGTTTCATTTATTTTCTTGAAAATAGATTATATTATTTAAATGTATCATTTTAAAGTTATTGTTTTTCTGCATCATATTGAGATGATTTGTGAGCAAATCTTTTTTTTTGCTCACAAATTGTCTTAACATCATGAGGCCAGTAAATGGTGTTATACAATTTATCCAAGGAACCGTACGGAATGTCTAACTTAAAATAAATGTGATTTCCATGAAACGGTTTGAGTTTCACAAACGGTTTTGAAAATATCTATTCTTAATATGGTCAAGAATATCTTGGGTTTCAATGTCATTACTCATGAATTTACTGTGTAGCCAACTTTTTTCCACACTACTGAGTTTGCTTTTGGGATTATTTGAAAGAGTACCGGTGATAACTTTTACTCTTCTTTTATTATCAAAATTTCTTTTAGTTGCAGTATCTCTTCTTAGCGGTTCAGTAGTTTTTTTCTGATTGATTTTATTATTATTATTAGGTTGTCTTTTCGCAGGATCAATATCATCTGTGTTTTTAGGTTCGCTTAAGCTTTCTTGTGGTTTGGTTTTTTCGTGATTGTTTTTATCTGTTCTTTTTGTAATTATGTATTTATGTGAATATTGTTTATGTATAGGTTATTATTATTTGTTAGTAAATTAACTAATTCTGTTAGATTCTAGCGATATTATTACTTCTTGTTTAAAATTTTCGATGATTCTGAAAAGTTTATCCATTTCATGTTGACTATCTGTTTCAAAATATGAACAAAGTTTTCGCTTTCTGATTGTTTTTGTAATATATTTTCATCGTCGCTGGTTCGTGTAGTCTTTTCGGTTACGTGTATCTACTGGTATACTATTTTTATCACTCTAATTTGCTAAAATTTAACTTATTATAGGAGCGCAAAATTATGCATATGTTCACAATAGTCACTCACTATAATACATTGTGTAGCAGCAATCATGTTGGAACAAAACACACATAACCATTAATAATTTTATTCCAGAATGTTGCAAGCATTTTGTTTGACGGTGCGAGATAGAGCATGGTTAGTGTCAAATACTTTTATATCTCATTTTTTTATCCTTTGTCTGACTTTGAAACCGAATGAAATAAGATGTATAATTCCTGAAACATTTTTTCTTAAAATCGGATCCTCTCTCAATTGTCGAAGTCTTGGTACTTAAATCTGAGATGCCCTATATGTATTATATGAGGATATTTTATATTAAGCACAAAGAAAAATTAATCTTTACCGACGTTAGTTTACAATTGCCTGATATCAAATGTTAAAACAATAAATCTATATAGGTTTGTCTTTAAATCAGTTTTTTTAAAACACTCTGAAATTACCGGAAATCAAGTCAAACAAAATATTAAAATATAAATAATTTATAATAAAAGATTATGATGAACACTACAGAGTCGACGAATTCGAACGTAAGAATGATTGTTAGAAAATGGTTTTGAACAAAATACACGCTACTGAATTTCTCAGGAAAGCTCTTTACAGTGAGCTTACCCTCATTTACCTGATCACCTAAAGGAATGTGATCAACAAATCTGGCATTCCTTGACACTCTGTATAAGTTTTATTGTGCAAGGTACCCAATTTCTATTGGTATTCAATTTTATTTTTAACTGTATGTAAATTGGCAGAGAAAAAGAAAATTTTTATTCAAAAATTATTTTAACTACAATTCAATATTTTCAATATTACAGACTATCAGTAACTTTTATAGATGATTTTAAAAACAGAAATTGCTTTAACCAGATGTTGATGTTTTTCTCGGTGTATCCTATCTCCAATGATATTAAACTCATTTTACGTGATACTCTTATTGTCTCCTTGGCACATCGGTATTGCCATTCCTTAGATGTTGTTTTCAATATTCTTTGGGAACATCGGCACATATATTGACAGAATTAAGGAAACAACGAAGGTTTCTGCTCATAATAGTAAATAAAATTATTGATGCTACAGTTAAATCGTTTAAACTGTAAATTCTCAGGTCCCAGCTGCAGTAACAAGTCTGCATTCCGATAATAACTTTATCAAAAGTTTAAGTATGGCGATTGAAAAGAAAGAACGTTAGATAAATAATGCTATGCAATAGGAACGTATTACAGTTAAATTCCTTTAAATGAGATCCTCAGTAGACGCAAGTAATAAAAAATCAGCCGACAAAACAATGTGCGACGAGATAAAACTGGTTGATGTGTTTTAAAAATTTATGTCAGACTTGTAACATTGGTGCCGAATACTGTTTCAGACAAATATTATACTATCTAATTGGGATAAATACTTAGTCTTAATGCATTGCTATAAATACGAAACAAAGTAAATAGTTGTTATTTTTTATATAAAATTATACCACTGAATTAGTTTTCCACTAAACACTAAAACACCATATACTGCATCCCATTGTTTCGACAATTGGATCGTCGACTTACCATCTATCAAAATGGTTAACAGAGGAGTTCGAAAGTTTACCCGCTGAACCATCTAGTTTCTCTGTGATTAATTCCAATGATTTCATTAATAAGGTGAAAAATATTCAGTTGCAATAAGATGAAATTTTGATCTCCTTCTCGCTTGTACATTGTTTCCAAGTATTCCGATCCCACAGACCTTGGACTACCTTAAGGATCTACTCGAATCATATAATCTTAATCAAGATATAATAAACGAATATCTTCAACTCGCTAAACTTTTCATGAAACAAAATTGATTTCGATTCAATGATAATTTCTTCGAAGAACATAAAAGAATAGCAATAGGTAACTCTTTGTCACGATTCATTGTCAGTCTCTTCATGAACAGATTCGAGATAGAAGCAAAAGAAGAATTCGATTAATTCCCCAGGTTTGGCTTAGTTATGTGGATGTGTTTTTGCAGCGTTTGATACAAAAGTCGTTAATATTAAATTAAATTTACGTATGAAGTTAAAACTCTGGACAATGGTCATTTTTATATATATTAGTAGTTAGAAATAGTAAAAATAAGTAGGGATTTGATATACTAAAAAATATACCAGTACTCTAAAACATATCCCTAAGGACTCTCACAATTGTGCTCAATGCAACATGACGAGTTTTAATTTTCTAGTTCATCGCCTATTGAGCTTGCCCCACAATAAGGAGAGGTTTGAAAAAGAAAAGACATTGATAAAGGATATAGCTGCATAAATATCGTGTAAGGTTAATTTAAAATAATTTGAAAACCTACATTTAAAGAGAATGTAACAAATACTAGACAGCTGGATGTATTTGAAAGCTTGGAAATCACAAAGTGTAAAAATGGTATGAATAGTGACAGAGGGTCTATCCCAAATAGCCCGCTTTATTGGTTAGTGGGTCACGGTTCGCCGAACAGTGACAATAGTTTATCTATAAATAGGATACATTGTTAGCACAAGGTTAGTTTTAATCATCTCCAAATGATCCCTACGTCAGTGTTATCTTCACATCAAAGGTTCCAACCCACTTCAGAAATAAAATTATACATCTGATACACAACTTTAAGTGATAAAAAAGTTGCAGCAACTTCTGTCAAAATGCAAATGATGCGTACGCGATTATTAAATACTAAGTTCAATAATTAATGAAAATTTCCAATAGATAATAAGAGGTGGTTCTTTTAAGTAACTTTCTATATCTGATAGTTTGTATTACTGTTATGTAACTGATTAAATCATAATTCAGGTGATTTATTGGATATGAATCCAAATATTAATAAGTAATTTTTAAAATCACGCTTTTTATATAAAATTATTGCAATAGTGCTACAGTTCTTGCTTTTATCTGCTTTTGTGTATTTTTACTAAAAATGATGTGAACTACTTTTAATGAACCAAAAACAAAAATTTGTAAATAGGCTCTTGTCAAATTTGCGACCCTAGTCTCAATCATTTTTTAAAGTTGTGCTAAAGATCTGAATTATATAATAATAAATTGTTTAAATGTAATTTTGTAGTTCCACAAGCCTGTGTGGAGTTAATTAAAACCACTATTTGTTAATGTGTAATTTCCGATTTGCCTTCCAAAAATATCAATATGAAATATTTAGGCTTGTTGCACAACGTGGTTTCCACAAACACCAAAAGCCTAAATACGAAAATTGGAAATATGAAATCTTCAGTTTTAATCACCTCCGGATCATGTCAATTTAATTGGCGAAACGCGCGTCGAATAAAGTATTTGATGTTTTGATGATTGTGGAAAGTACTTCAATGTTAGTATTATATCAAATATTCCAGAAATTATTAATTCAATGACACTCTGTATAGCTTCACATTCATCAAATTTGAACCTACGTTACGCTAGTATACTTCTTGAGTTACTGTATAGAAAATAATTTCGTTAATGATCATTAATCTGTTATATTTTGTGTCGTTTTCCAAATAGATAACGTGTGAAATGTTTGATTGACTAAAATATGTTAAATAATTCACGTTCTATATTGGAATAATGTTAAATATTAAACATTGCAGATAATACAATCCTCTGTACCTCTAAAAAAACATTACATTACTCTGTACGCGATGGGCTATACATTTAGAGCGACACAGACCCAATATTTGCACTGAAAATAATCCCCGCTTCCCTATTGGGGATTGAACACGGAAGTTCGAAATAGGAGGCAAATATCCTTACCGCTCGACCAAGATGCCACATTACTTAGTTCCAGCACCGTATAACATCATGCATGCGATTATTATACGCAAACCTTTCTTTGTAATAAATAACTTGTGAAAGTTCTGCGACTATTTAAAATTCAGTTCTAGAGATATAAAATGGATAGATAGATAGATATAAATAAAATTATAATTTGGGTAGTTAAATTCTCAATGTCTGTGACTATAGTAGTTAAATAATTATACATAGAGGTTTATTTCCAACTTATTTGCAACATAAAAAACGTCGGTTTCTTTTACGACGGAAAAGGGAGCAAAGAAGCCGATGTTTTTTTATGTTGCAAATAAATGTGAAATAAACTGTACAATCGTAAACGTTCACCTGTAAATTGTAGGTAAAAAATAACATAATGAGTATGCTACTCAAAACATTTTTTTAAATATTTTTGACTAATAATATATTAATGACTATTGGAAATTTATTTTTCGAACATCCTGTGTGTATTATAATATATAATATTTCACTTTATTAATTTTTACTAATTAATTGAAATTCGTTATTTCATTTTGTTTGTTAATATACAGGGACCGACAATAATGAATGATTATTTTATTTTCTAAATAAAAAATTAAAGGACACAAAAATTTCTGTTTGGCTTATATTATTTTAAGGAGTAGAATTTGGAGATATGTATAAAACAAATACAGAATTTTTTTAGAGTTAGCAAAATTGACATAGAGTTAGTGCCACAACGTGTTTTTTGTATTGAACAAATATTTTTCAAAGTTAATTCAATTATTCAAGTGCAATAAGAATTTAATGTCACAATGTTTCTGTGCATGATACCATTTCGACTTGGGTTAGAAAATGGAGAAATAATGGATCAGTTTTAAATGAAATATCAATTGAAAGGCTCCGATCAGCGTGTAATCTAGAAAATGAAGTCAGAATAAGATATGCAATTCTTTGTAGCTCTTAATGATCTGTTGATAAGCATACGTCTGTATTAAACTTATCAGAGGAAGTACGCGACGAATGTTACGGAAATTAAATTTCAACCTTAGAAGATTTCAATTGTGCGGAAATTAATTCATCAAGCCAAATGGAATAGAACTGAATTTTGCCAGCAATTTTTTTCGATTAAGAAATGATTATTCGCACGTGAAATGCTGCCTATCCATGACACGTTAATAAGCAAAATTGTTGATTCAGGATGGCCAAAAAACCTGGCAATAATTATTTAAAGCCGTTACATTCTCCGAAAGTCACTGTTTGGTGTGCAGTTTCGTCATCAATGACAAAAGGGCTGCATTTTTTTTTGAGAAGAATGGCGAAGCGATAACTGTAAATGAAATTAAAAGAAGCATTGAAGCACAAATAAGAGCTATTCCGCAGGAATGACTTATTAGACTCATGTCCAATTTCGTCAACTGAGTGTATTGAAAACGACGGAGGCCCTTGCGTCATCCAATATTTCATAAATAAATCTCCCATTCATACATTCCAACAAACCATTTTGTTTAAATTTATAACATAATATTTAGAAAATAAAATGATCAGTCCGTTTTGATGGTCCCTGTATAATAATATTAAAGCACAATATTTAAGTTTAACGAAAAACATATTTTGATAAAAAGTTAAAAAGTGTCTAGACATAATCAATTAAATGTCTTGAATATTTGAATATAAAGATTTCAGCCGTTCATTGAACGGCTGAAATTAAGAAATTAAAACTAAGTCAATGAGAGTATAAGAAAGAGTGAATTTTTTTTGTTACGAAGTTCGAGAATAATTAATTTTATTACACTGAATTTAGCAACGAAATTTTATTTTCTAAGTAATATTACTACAAAATGTTTTCTGTTATGTTAGAAGCCTATCGGCCAGTATTATCAACGTTTCAAAGGGATCTTTAACTTAAAGGGTCTTTTAGCGACAAGAAAGTGTATTACAAACAAAATTAAAATACCATATAAACGTTAAACCTCCTTTACATTAAATGGAAAACTAGGTAGGTAATCCACTTTCTTATGGATAAAACTCTCATTAAGTTAAGAGCTTTTCCAGCACAATTTTCTAAAAACTGTATATCATTCAGAGGTAAAAATTAGGAAAAAGTTAATAAAATATATAAGTGAAAGGATAAATGAAAATTTTTATGGTCTTAATTTAGCGATTTATAATTCTCCCATGAACAATAATTATAAAATTTTCTAAATTTTTATGATAAAGGAGATACAATTGTTTTTGAAAATTGTGTATATTACGAGACTAGACAGGCTTCTTAAACGCTTCCTTAAATGCTGATATCAATGAAATCAGTATTATTATTATTAACTAGTTTTTCTTAGCATTGAATTAATATAATACGCATTAGCAATATTTATTGCATTAATTATTTGAAAAACAAAGGAATAGTTCACAGTCATCTAACAAAACCCAACTAACCAACAATCCATATACTTGTTAAAAACGTCTTGAATAAATATTAGTGTTAAGGATGTTGACTAAAGAATTTCAGATGATCTATAGGATAAAAATATAGTGGTTTCAAGTGTAGCATATGGGAAGGCCATACTTCTAGTTCTTCTGTCCAGATGGTGGAGGTATAGTGGATATGCAGAACTGCTAGTTTTTTTTAAATAGACGGAAAACTTTCGCATATCTGTAAAGATAGCGCATTAAAAATCCCATTACGACAAAATAAGGGTGTGTCAAATTTTCCAAGTTATGGGTGCCAGTGGCCCCAGTGATTGGCCTATGTTGAGGATATATGCTTCCGTTAAATAAGCGATACAAAATGGACCACTCATTTTTGATATGTCCTTTGTGTTTTTAATAAACATACTATTTTCATAATAGCAAATTTAATAGAGATAAATATAGTTTAAAAAAACTAAAAAACACGCTTTTAAAGCACATCAAACTAAAAAGTGAAAAATAATTATTAATATAAACTGAAAACAATAATGAACGATAATACTAGTATATTGTGAAAAAAGCCTGGGTTGCTCGATATACGAAAAATATGGCACAAAGCGCCCCACACTTTTTTTCACAATAATACTAGTATTTTTCGTTCATTATTGTTTTCAGTTTATATTAATAATTATTTTTCACTTTTTAGTTTGATGTGCTTTAAAAGCGTGTTTTTTAGTTTTTTAAACTATATTTATTTTTCACTTTTTAGTTTGATGTGCTATGAAAGCGTGTTTTTTAGTTTTTTTAAACTATATTTATATTGCTTATTGATGCTGATATTATAACATATTACGATCCAACAGATACTTCTGAAAAAAAAAATATTTTTTTTCAGCCATAGACGAGATTTGAACTCACGCCCGAGAAGTCCGTCGTTTCGCGTCGACTAAGACTTGTGCCTTAGCCCGCTCGGTCATCGAACGAACTGAGAATCACGGAATGTACTAACAGTAATAAGACACTTGCTCTCACGCAGAGGATACGTGAGGAAAGGAAATCATTTAATTCTGGCAATCCTGATCAGGATAATGATATAAACTTATCAAATTATTGTATTGTTACCGGTTCTTCGTAAGTGTACAAAGTTTCAATTAAATCTGTCCGTTTAAAGTGGATCAAAATCGAGTCCAAAGAGTCGGTTACAAACAAACATACAAGTGAAGCTAATAAAAGCGTGTTAAAATAATAAAAGCGTGTTAAAATATAATAAGCCTTTGGCCTAGCGACATAGTAGTTTTAAAATTATAATTACCGATTATTTAAAACATATGTAGGTAATCTTGACTACAAAGGTGTATACTGGGAGTCAAAGTGGCACTGTGTCCCTCGAAAATTAGGATTAAAATAAAACTTTTAGACTGTGGTGTGGAATTTTTTTTTTACCATCTTGTAAAATTTATTCTATATTTGACTGCGGCTAATGAAGTCTCAGAATAAGCAAAGATTTTTATAGAGTGTATTTTAAAGAAATATTATTTAGGTATTTAGCGCAATCAGACACGAATATCAATATACATATAAACTACTAGGTAATTTCGTACACTGAATGTTAAAAGTATGAAAGTTTTTTTTGCTAAATACCTAAATAATATTTCTTTACCTGTACATAAAAGCAAATAATAATATATTAGATTTTAAAAAGAATGTATTTTCTTTTCTTATGAGAAGCCGATGACCCCCTTGAAATAGTCGGATGACGGCCCGTTGTGGTCATGAGTCTTTCTTTATGACAGTACAGACTAAGATGAGAACGGGTCGCCATCAGCCTTTCGTAGTGGGAGGCCATGATGATAGAGGGTGGTCATTGACAATTAATTTGACTCTTCGTACTTTTACTAATATGCGCTTATATTAAGTGCGTATGTAAATTTTATTGTAGTTTTATTTTATAGCTAGGAAAAATTAGGATAAATCTAGGGCTCGTAGACAAATTTTGAAGGAAGCTGCAGAAAGTCCTTAAGGTTGGGATTTCTCAGAGTGGGAGGAGATTGGCATTTATTTTTGGTTCCTTAAAAATATTTAAAAAACCATACAGAGTAAGATGTTTAAAATGGGTTAAGGACTTTGTTATTGCTTAAATTACCATAATAATGTAAACTTTTAGTTGTCAATTTTCGTTCTCATTAAAATTTGTAAACCGACATTCTGGCGGTGAAAACGTTTATTTTTATTTGTAGGTCACAAATTTTAATTTTAACAAAAATTAACAATAATATATCATAGTGTGCAGAATGAGAAAAGTTATATGATTACGAAAAAATTCAATATAGCGCACATAAGGAAGAAAGTTCATTATCGTAACTCAAGAACAAAATAAGTTATGTTATTTCTAACAATATATTTGACATTTATAGCCAGCAAACCATTTTAGAACATCTGCATCAAATGTTTGCGTAGCTTACAGGATAGGAAGCAACATAATGTTAAAAGCATTACTTAGTAATACAGAGAATTAAGTATACAGTATTAAAAAGAACAAAACTAAAGACAAATCTACAAACAAATAAAGTACACAAAGAGGAAACTACAAATTAACAGAATTGTGATAAAAATGTGTTTTTAATATGTATGATGCTAGTCAATGCTGTCTTGCATGGATGAATAGTTACGGTACATCACATACAAAGGAGATTAATGCAATATGTTAGTATTAGCCGTCTTTAAATAAAATGTTTCGCGACGCGCCGCGCCTTGGATATGCAGGTACATAGAAGTTGACTTTACTCAGTATTTCGGACGTATCAAATAGAGAATTAATCATGTTGGACAGAAAAATTATAGAATGCATATTATGACGAACCAATCAAGATTTATAGTTAGTTATAAGTTTCAAGTAATAAACTATGTGGATAACCAATATAAGGATATACTTTATTCTCTTAAT
>JANEYF010005151.1:237500-240000 GCA_029963845.1 Rhamnusium bicolor | reverse complement strand
GCACACCTTCTTACCATTAATATAGATAAAACAAAAAACAAAATACTTAACATTTTATTCATATATTAGTCACCTTCCACAGTTTTCAAATATCACAATAGAAGATACAGACCTAGCAATTCAAAAAGTAACTTTCATTAAATATTTTGGAATCATTCTTGACAGTCATTTAAAATGGAACTTTCATATAGAAAATCTATGTAAAAAATTGAGATATCTTATTTGTACATTTAAGCAATTAAAAAATATATTACCTGTAAAACAACTAAAAACTGTTTATTATGGACTTATTCAATCAGAATTAAGTTACGGATTTCTAGCGTGGGGAGTGGTAAATAAAACAAATCTAGATCATTTTGAAAAATTACAAAAAAAGCTTTCTAAAAATTATTTTTTAGAGAGATTACTATTCAACCGACTTATTATAAGGAATAACAGCACTACCTCGAGCTCAAAAAAATGATAGGACGGAAAAGTTTTATATATCTGTCTCCACGAAAATACAGGGTGGGGCAGTAGTGCGTCCGACTCCGATATGTCGAGTTCTATGACAGCTAGAAACTTGATTTAAAAATATAAATTAACTAGACAAAAAGTCCATAACAGAAAATTATTTTCGAATATATAGGGTGAACCAAGACGATTCTACAGGGTCAACTAACATTTTTTTAAACGGAATGCCATGTATATCAGAATATTTTTTGAAACCTCTTTGTTGCATGCTTCCACTCCTCTATTATTCGACTCTCTCTCAACCACTTAGATGTAATGATTTCTGTTCCGTTCTCATCTTTACCTTTTATATTTTATAATAATTACCTACTTGTTACTATTTTTTTACTACACCCTTAGCATACGTCATATTATTCTTTATCTGTATTGTTGCTTTATAATGTACTATTCATTTATGACAATGCGGTTATTGTTTTTCCTTCCTTTCCTTTTTCTGTACTACCTTTTTACCAAGAAGAAAGAAAATTAAAAGATAATTATTTTTATACATTTGTTACTACCATTAATATTATGAGAAATCGTTTACCCGGGGGGAACGAAAAGGATCTACTACATACACCTGGTTCATCATCTGTTATCCAACATCAAGGTAGTGCATTCCAGTTTCCACTTTTTCAAATACATAAATTACAGATGCAATAGATATTACATATATTGCAAAAGGTAGACAAACTCACTACAAACAGTAGCTACGTAACCAGTTATATATGGTCCACTTCCAATGCTTTAACGAGACAATTTTTTTGTTGAAGTTATGCCATTTACACGTGTATATTAAAAAAATCACTGCAGTCACAATTATCCATTGTAAGAAAAAATATGTTAGTACCAGTTATGAGACATCTATGTGATGACACTCAGCCATTTTCATTTCCTAAAAGTATACAGGGTGTCAACAAATACTTTTTAAATTTACAACTTGAACTGATTTTTTTAATTTTTCAAACGGAACACCCTGTATATTTTTGGACGATATGATGTGGAATTGAAAAGCAAATATTTGTTGTCTATTGCCTATTTGTAACCATTTTCGATTTATTGAACAATAACTGCAAAATTCAGCAACAAAAATTAAAAATATATATATTTTTTGTAAATCAAAAGAAGATATTATAAAAAGTGCTCCACATGTTGCCAATTTTGATTGACATACATTTCTATGCGTCTTTGGAATAAGGTTTCTACCGTTCATAAAATTGCCTGAGTGATACTTCTAAAATCATTTATTATCCTTTCCTTCAAATTTTGGATTGTTGTTGGTGTGATGTTTTTATGGGCATCATGTAACACGCTTTTATAATTGATTTATTTGAAAGAAAAAAACCGCATTTTTAATTTTTATTGCTGAATTTTGCAGTTATTGTTCAATAAGTTAAGAATGGTCACATATAGCCATAGGAATGTACGTAAAAAAAATGTTCGTTTTTCAATCCTACATTACATCGTCCAAATATATACAGGGTGTTTTATTTGAAAAAAATTGAGAAAATTCAGGTCAAGAGTTGTAAATTTAAAAATCCTGTTTGGCCACCCTGTATACTTTTCGGAAGTGAAAATGGCTGAGTGTCATCACACAGATGTCTCATAACTGGTACTAATATATTTTTTCTTAAAATTGCTAGTTGTGATTGTAAATATTTTTAATATACACGTGTGAATGGTCTAATTTCAACAAAAAAATATCTGAATTCATTATAGAGCCATTGACTATGTTGATTAATGCATCTTTCCAGGCGGGTGTTTTTCCTTCTATATTAAAAATAGCAACCATAATCCCCATATTAAAAAAAAATGATCCCTTGGAACCTGGAAACTATAGGCCTATATCACTATTAAGCGTTATTTCAAAAATAATGGAAAAAATAGCATTTAATCGAATAATGGCATTTTTAAATTCTTTCAATCTACTAACCGATCATCAGCACGGTTTCAGGAAAAATCGTTCTAAGGACACAGCTATAATACAATTTTTGCAATTTATGTCAGA